>CM061748.1:330421916-330980481 GCA_030979885.1 Lolium multiflorum
TTCGTTCTTGAAAAGTTCTTTCCCGAATCTGCAGATGCCTGTCACACATAAATGATATTTCAATGTACAATATTATATGATGATGATATGCAGATGGAATGGAAAAACAGTCAGGCAACATATGCCAAAACATATATGAGGCGTTAACTAAGCAGGAAAAATTGTAGTAATGAGATTGAACATGGCATGGGTAACATATTTGGTAGGACTAGGATACAACAAATGGAAGTTGGGACAAATAATTCGATGACAGGACAGAGAAAACTCACCTTGTTGTGTTGCAGACGATAGTCGACCAGGGCATCTTCCTGAGTCAGCTCGCCATCACAATCAACAGGATCAAATTCTGAATCAGAGGAATGTTCCGTATCCTTTGTGAGGGAGGTGGGTGGCGTTTTTGCACTAGACCTTGTAGAAGGATGTAGTGTTAGGCCCAACGAGGCTGCAACTCGGCTATTATGCAGAATAGTTTGCCTCCGTTGCTCTTCGTACTCATTCTCGAGTGGAAGACCTAACATGCATTGGCGAGAAATGCAGATGAGATTTATCATGGAACTGTGCATATAAGAACAAATTAATAGTAGCAGTGAGACTGCTCAAAAGGTGTAATGACAAACAAACTATGGCTCAAAAATAATTGATGTTCATATTGTCAAGCTTCATGCACTAGCCAACGCAACCGGAAGTCTGGACTGATGGAAAGGGCAAACAAATTATGGCTCAAAAAATAATTTATGTTGGGCAACAAAGGGCAGCAGCAACAATTTTTAGGATAAGTATGATGTCAAGCTTCATGCAGTAGCCAACGCAACCAAAAGTCCGAACTGATGGAAAGGGCTAAGCAATCCACATATAGACTCAAACACATATAAGTGTCATTTTCATGCCAATGGTTAACCATATGGAATGGCGTGTGCTTAATATAATTGCCTAGGGTCTTCCAAATTCCAACAGATCGATCTATTGGATGAACTTGCTAGAGCATGCAATTCGAAATGGTATCAGACCTACAAGGTCCTGAGTTCAAATCCTAGCAAGTAGCAACGCAGTATTCAAAATAAATATTTGCAGCCTTCCTAAAAAATATCTAATGATACATGCCTAAGGCTCGGTCTATTGAATGAGTGGTTTTATCACTTAGCACCACAAGTTGGGGATTTTTAATCACAAAACACCAACATTTGGGGAAATTATTTCACATAACACATTATTTGTCATTAGTCGGCTTGACAAGAGCATGACCCTACAGCGTGACACCAATTTACAGTACGTGAGCATGTTTGCTACAAACAAATGAATTTTGGTGTGAAATTTTGTAGACACTCTGTGGAAATGAGAATATGAGTCACACTTGTTACATATGCTACACACAAATGAATTACCATATGACAAATATCCACAAGAAATTATAACCACACAAGAACATGAGATTTGGGTAATATATTCTGTACCAGCATAAGGTTTTGATAATGTTTACCAATACAACTACCCTGGACATAAGATTTTATTTTGAACTGTCTGGACTTAAGATTTAACAACTAGTGTTGACAAACAGCTTTGTATTTGCGTTTAACAGCAAATACCACAAAATAAAGTCTAATTGTCTTTCTCCTGCGGTCACTCTTAAACTGACGGTGGCGGAGGTCACTAATGGGCTATCAAACAGAGATCGTGTATACAAACAATTACCCCAAATGTTAGTGTTTTGTGATACAAATTTCTAGGGTTGTGGTTCTGTGATAAAAAAAAATCCTGAACTTCTGGTGTTAAGTGATAAAACCTCATTGGATGAACTGGCTAGAGCATGCAATTCCACATGGCGCACAAGAGTTGCAAATAGAAAAATACTGAGTTTAATACTATCAATAAATTGCACTCCTAGCTTGACTGCTATCATAACCTTTGTAATACGTACTACCACCATCAAGTTTTTATCAAAAATCATTAACATGCAAAATACAAATTTAATATCATTAAATAGATAACGAATATATTTTCGTACGGTATCTACAAAATATTATATTTCTTGATAGATTGTTCTGAAAGTTTGGTCAAAGTTTACTTGGTTTGACTTTTATAAATAAGCCTTCAGGTTTGGGGTGGAGGTAGTAATGTACTATCCTCCGTCCTAAATTAGTTGTCTCAAGTTTGTTAAAATATGGATGCATCAAGACACTAAAACATGTCTAGATACATTCATATTTAAAAAAATTTGGGACAACTAATTTGGGACGGAGTAGTATACTTCAAACCCCAAAAAAGTACCGCACAGAAGTGATATTTGGAAAAGAAATGCGTAACGAAAGCGGACATAAGCTCTGCCTCTCCATCAGCAGATGTAAGGTTACGATCAGCAGAGTTCCGAGATAAAAAAAAGGCAGTTTAATACTATCAACAAATTGCTCTGCTAGCTTGACTGCTATCATAACCTTTGTAAAATGCATACTTCAAACCCCCAAAACATATCACACAGAAGTGATTCTCGGAAAAGAAATGCATAACGAAAGCGGACATAACCTCGATCTTCCTCTCGATCAGCAGATGTAAGGTTAAGATCTCATATAGCTACGCGGCAAACAACTATCTACACTGATCTAATATCAGCAAGAATGCATTGCAAGAAAGCAACGAAAACTAGTGTAAGAAATCAAATGCATATAACAAAAGCGGACATGTAAAGTATTCATCAACCTTCTGAGGCCCGGGCGGATTTACTCTTTGGTTGGGGTGGTCGACTTGGGGCCGCGTTTTGCCCATCTCGATCTCGGGTGAGGTGGACTACAGTGGGAAACGAGATCCGGAGGAGATATGGCGCGGTGAACATAGGCGTCGAGGAAGCTAATCCGGCTTGCTAGGCAGCAAGGGAGCCGGTAAAACGTGGTCGGTCACTACGGTGGCCGGTGAGAAGGCAGTGATGGTGAGGAGGGGCGGTGGGGCACGGCCGTCGTCGTGGGAGTGTGCCTGGTAGAAGCATGAGAAAGATGTGGTGTTCGAATTGTGCTCTACAGGGAAATATCCTCTGTGGACCGATGTTTATAGGCCGACGGGCAAACCGCAGGTTTTGGGGTAGCTTGAAAATGGGACGCGCCAACAATTTCGGCGCGTGTTTTGCGGCAGAGATGAAAGTCACCCATAAGAAACTTTCCTCATGGATGCTTGTTGCTTGGTCGTGTGGACAACATATATAGTGGGAGATGCCCATAGCTAGCTAGGCCATTCATATCAAACTCGAGTGATTATCACTAAGTTTACAATGAATATATTTCATGACACTTGATATTGGCCGGATAGTAGAAAATATATTTCATGACTATCGATCCCATATTAGTTAATTTATATTATTTCAATTGCTAAAATATTTTCATATTCTTTTAGAGTTCTAAAAAACACACTACACAAGGGATATCACTACCTTCTAGGTCCCGGTCATCAGATTTAGAGTAAAGTAGCTTAGCGACAGATTTAGACCTTTGTGCAACAAATACATGAGTTGGTGATATGTGCAAAAGAACAGGTTAAGTGAGTGTTTTGTGCAACAATGACAACAATAAGTGGAGTTTCGATCGTGCAAAGGATAAAAGGTGGAAGAGGGATCACACGGAAGGAGAAATTAAGAGAAAGGGAGAGCAGTGCCTCACGGGGCCGCTGTTATTTATGGTGAAAAGAAATGCTTCACTTTTTTCGGTGAGTGATGTTGACTGGCACACAGGGTTTCAGTTATGTAGACCTGCAGTGCAGGCTACGCGCCCGTCTAATATTCATTTTTTTCAGCGACAAAAGGGAGAGAGAGAGAGAGAGAGAGAGAGAGAGAGAGAGAGAGAGAGAGAGTCTTGACGACGAGTCTTTACTTGACAAAGAAGATTGCTGGGAGTTTGCCTACCTACCGCACGTGACTTGTGCTCACTGATGTGTGGGACCTACACGCATGGGACCACACGTAAGTGACCGACCTACTTTATTCTAGGGGTGCCCCTCAAGCTAATACATAATCTGCAACATGAAACTATATTCGCTTATAAAATCTGAACTTTGAAATCCAATTTAATTTAAGTCTATTATTGGTCATATCAACTATCAAGTCTAAAATTACATTCTGAAACTTGTTCAACGCTTTCTCATGAATTATTATGGTAGTTTTTTAAAATCAAATGCTAATTGATTTGAGATAATAAAAAACATATATTATTGCACAACAATGGGATATTAAAATATCTATTTGTAAATAAAAATAAGAAGTCAATGTTGTGGTAAGTTAGGAGGTTCAAAGGGTAAACCAAATATAACGTTTTGTTCAATCTCATAGTTCATATTACCAAGTTTGATTATCCCTAGACAACATTGTTTGTTATAGTGTTCCCTAATTGGGCATGGTGGTGCATCTTGCCATTTCTAACAATGTTGATGACTAGACTTTTCAAGTTTTCGGTATAAAAAATCGTTTTTCATTTTCTAGATGATAAAATATGTTTTTTTGTGCATGGGGTAGAAAAGATATGGGTCAAAATGGCGCATCTACATTTTTAAATAAATTACGCCATATTTTAATGACAAATCCCAAATTTACGGTTTTTAGTGCTTTCTAGCTAGTTTCGCACATTTAAATGACTTTATGTTGATTTATTGAAAGTAATTCAAATTTGAATTGTAGATATGTTATAACTTGGTCCTACAAGTCCCCATAAATAATTTTTATATACATATTACTTACTATATATAGAAACCAGCGATAGTACTGAAATATTCAACCCCTTTGCAGGATAATCATGTAAAACATTTTGACCTGGTTTTGAAATAAATAAATGAAACTGAAGAAAACCTGAAAAATGAAACCCTTCTACATGGAGTGTGCTTGTATGTGTTAGTTGACAGGGAAAATAAGAAACATGTGATAGGGTAGTGAAAAACAAAATGTCTTCACAAAGCGGACTATCGTGTATGAAGATTCATGGTTTGCAAGCCAAATGATATAGTTATGGCCATATTTGTGGCACAGTTTGTTACAATGTGCCCAAATTGGGCATGGTGGTGCATCTTGCCATTCCCAACAATGTTAATGACTAGACTTTTCAACTTTTCGGTATAATTTTTTTTTTCATTTTCTAGATGACAAAATATGTTTATTTTGTGAATGGTGTACATATAAGATACGGGTCAAACTGGCAACTCTACATTTTTTAGATAAATTACGCCATATTTTAGTGCCAATTCCCAACTTTTACGGTTTTAGTACTTTCAAGATAGTTTCGCATTTAAACGACTTTATGCTTTTACTGAAAGTAATTCCAATGTGAAATGTGGGGGTGTTTATAACTTCGTCAAAATCCCCCAAAAACATAGTTTAGGGTTGGGGGTAGATACGGAGTACATGATTTGTATGTTTTGAATATGTCTATACCTTGTTTATCACTTGAATGCTTAATTACTATATGACGTAAGAAGGCTATGTGCTTTGGTTTTCATTTTTGATTTTTTACGAATTTTTATGCTCATTTGAATCTTGGTCAAATCCTAGGTTTGACTAGGATTTAAACAAACTTAAAACATGAAAATGAAAAGGTAAGCTGGATCCTTCCTAGTCACTCTAAAATTAAGCTTTTGGGAAGTTTTAGAAATTTCCATGTTTGAAACCCGAAACCACTTCTCTTCATGCTTGACTTCATAAGACAAAGTTAAGGGTTAGGGGTAGATACATGCCTTTTCTGTTTTGAATATGTCTAGACCTTGTTCATCAACTTGAATGCTTACTATATATATATATATATATATATATGACATAAGAAGGCTATATATATGTGCTTTGGTTTTTGGTTTTTGTTTTTTCTGAATGTTTATATATGCCCATTTGAATCTTGGTCAAATCCTAGGTTTGACCAAGATTTAAACAAGTTTAAAACATGAAAGTGAAAAGGTAAGCATGGATCCTTCTAGCTAGTCATTCTAAAATGAAGCTTTTGGGGGGTTCTTGAAATCTCAATGTTTGAAACCCAAAAACCACTTCTCTTCATGGTTGACTTCATAAGACATGAGTTTAGGGTTAGGGGGTAGATACATGATTTGTGGGTTTGAATATGTCTAGACATGCTTGTTTATCAGCTTGAATGCTTACTATATGACATAAGAAGGCTATATGTGCTTTGGTTTTTCATTTTTCTAGTTTTTTGAATGTTATATGCCCATTTGAAGATTTTGGGTGGTTCTTGAAATTTTCATGTTTGAAACCAATACGACTTCTCTTCATGCTAGACTTCATAAGATCGACCGAGTTTATGGTTAGGGGCTAGATACATGATTTGTCTGGTTTGAACATGTCTAAACCTTGTTTACCAACTTGCAAGGCTTACTATATGACATAAGAAGACTATGTGCTTTTGTTTTTCATTCTTCTATTTTTTTATTTTATGCCCATTTGAATCTTGGTCAAATCCTATGTTTGACCTGGATTTAAACAAGTATAAAATATGAAAACGAAAAGGTAAGCCTGGTTAGTCACTCTAAAATGAAGCGACTTTGGGATGTTCTTGAAATTTTCATGTTTGAAACCCAAAACCACTTCTCTTCATGATTGCTTCATATATAAGACGAGTTTAGGGTTAGGGGCAGATATATACATGATTTTCTAGTTTGAATATGTCTAGACCTTATTTATCAACTTGAATGCTTACTATATGACATAAGAATGCTATGTGCTTTGGTTTATCATTCTTTTGGTTTTTCCAATTTTTATGCCCATTTGAATCTTGGTCAAATCCTAGGTTTCACAAAGATTTAAACAAGTTTAAAATCTGAAAATTAAAAGGTAAGCATGGATCCTTCTAGTCACTCTAAAATGAAGCTTTTGGGAGGTTTTGATATTTCCATGTTTGAAACCCAAAAACCACTTCTCTTCATGCTTGACTTCATAAGCAGAGTTTAAGTGTTAGGGGTAGATACATGATTTGTCTAGTTTGAATATGTCTAGACCTTGTTTATCAACAATGCTTACTATGACATAAGAAGGCTATGTGCTTTGGTTTTTCATTTTTCTGGTTTTTTTGAATATTATGCCCATTTGAAGATTTTGGGAGGTTCTTGAAATTTTCATGTTTGAAACCAATACGACTTCTCTTCAGCTAGACTTCATAAGATCGATCGAGTTTATGGTTAGGGGGTAGATACATGATTTGTCTGGTTTGAACATGTCTAAACCTTGTTTATCAACTTGAAAGCTTACTATATGACATACGAAGACTATGTGCTTTTGTTTTTCATTCTTCTATTTTATTTTATTTTATGCCCATTTGAATCTTGGTCAAATCCTATGTTTGACACTGGATTTAAACAAGTATATAATATGAAAACGAAAAGGTAAGCATGGATCCTTCTTAGTCACTCTAAAATGAAGCGGCTTTTGGGATGTTCTTGAAATTTTCATGTTTGAAACCCAAACCACTTCTCTTCATGATTGACTTCATATATAAGATAGAGTTTAAGGTTAGGGACAGAGATATATACATGATTTTCTAGTTTGAATATGTCTAGACCTTGTTAATCAACTTGAATGCTTACGTATGACATAAGAATGCTATGTGCTTTGGTTTATCAATCTTTTGGTTTTTTCCTGAATTTTTATGCCCATTTGAATCTTGGTCAAATCCTAGGTTTCACAAAGATTTAAACAAGTTTAAAATCTGAAAATTAAAGGTAAGCATGGATCCTTCTTAGTCACTCTAAAATGAAGCTTTTGGGAGGTTTTTGAAATTTCCATGTTTGAAACCCAAAACCACTTCTCTTCATGCTTAATTGACTTCATAAGACAGAGTTTAGAGTGTTAGGGATAGATACATGATTTGTCTAGTTTGAATACGTCTAGACCTTGTTTATCAACTTGAATTCTTACTATATGACATAAGAAGGCTATGTGCTTTGGTTTTTCATTTTTCTGATTTTTTGAATTTTATGCATGCCCATTTGAATCTTGGTCAAATACTAGCTAGGTTTGACCAAGATTTAAACAAGTTTAAAACATGAAAATGAAAAGGTAAGCCTCGATCCTTCTTAGTCACTCTAAAATGAAGCTTTTGGGGTTTTTGAAATTTGCATGTTTGAAACAAAACCACTTCTCTTCATGCCTTACTTCATAAGACGGAGTTGGGTCGTTAGGGTAGATACATGATTTGCCTGGTTTGAATATGTCTAGACCTTGTTTATCATCTTGAATGCTTACTATATGACAGAAGAAGACTATGTGCATTGGTATTTCATTTTTTTTGAATTTTCATGCCCATTTCAATCTTGGTGAAATCCTAGGTTTGAGCAAGATTTAAACAAATTTAACACGTGAAAACGAATAAGCATGGATCCTTCTTAGTCACTCCAAAATGTACCAATTGATAGATGTGTTAACTTTGCTTCATGGAAAAAATAATGTCATGTAAATGAGTTAACTTGGATTTCCTGCCGTTGAATCCATAGGAAACTTTGTTCTAATGCACTATAATAATCAACCGTGTTTTTACACCAACATTGCCAACAAGTCTGTCACTTACGTGTGGCCCATGCGTGAGGTCCCACACTTCGGTGAGCACAAGTCAAGTGCGGTAGGTACGCAAACTCAAGCCATCTTCTTAGTCAAGAGAAGACGCATCGGGATGCGTTTTGGAAATCTGTGGGTCCTTCTGGATCCTTCGGTTGTCCCTCTCACAAAAAAACAAATCTCTCTCATTCTCGGCCTCGCTCGACTCGCTCGCTCTTCTCGCTCGCACCTCCTGCTCACTGACAAACCCCGCACAAAAGTCAACATCATCACCCGAAAAAGGGGAGACACCATAATGCTCTCCCTTCTTCTCTCCTTCCGAGTGATCCCTCTTCCTCCGAGTTTCACTCGGGGCAAACACACATGTGCTGCATAGTAATAATAATAAAAAGGTAGAAAAATCAACCTACGAATCTATAATTAAATACGTTAAACTAGGGTTTTGCCCAGTACTACAGATCAAGTTCATAAAAATCCAACTACGGGGTTCGAACAACCCCATTTCTAATCCAAGATTTTTTTCGACCTCATCCAAATGGCCTCAAACTATAGGGTTAATTAGCATCTAGTGCAGAATGTGTGAACATGTATGCACTATGTGTGCTATAACTTGTATGTCTTTCAAATTTGAACCAAATTTGAAATATATGAAATGGGGCTTTTGGCTTAAACGTTTGAAACCCAAAACGACTTCTCTTCATGCTAGGCATCATAAGACCGAGTTTAGGGTTAGGGGGTAGATACAGGATTTGTCTGTTTTGAATATGTCTATACCTTGTTTATCTACTTGAATATGCTTACTATAGATATATATGACGTAAGAAGACTATGTGCTTTGGTTTTTTTTTTATTATTTTTCCAGAATTTTTATGCCCATTTGAATCTTGGTCAAATCCTAGGCTTGACCAATATTTAAACAAGCTTAAAACATGAAAATGAAAAGGTAAGCTTGGATCCTTCTTTGTCACTCTAAGATGAAGTTTTTGGGAGGTTTTCAAAATTTCCATGTCTGAAACCCAAAAACACTTCTCTTCATGCTTGACTTCATAAGACAAAGCTAGTTTAGGGCTTTAGGGGGTAGATACATGATTTGTCTAGTTTGAATATGTCTAGACCTTGTTTATCAACTTCAATTCTTACTATATGACATAAGAAGACTATATGTGCTAGCTTTGGTTTTTGTTTTTTGTTTTGAATGTTTATATATGCCCATTTGAATCTTGGTCAAATCCTAGGTTTGACCAAGATTTAAACAAGTTTAAACATGAAAATGAAAAGGTAAGCATGGATCCTTCCTAGCTAGTCATTCTAAAATGAAGCTTTTTTGGGGGGGTTCTTGAAATCTCAATGTTTGAAACCCAAAACCACTTCTCTTCATGGTTGACTTCATAAGACAGATGCAGAGTTTAGGGTTAGGGGTAGATACATGATTTGTCGGGTTTGAATATGTCTAGACATGCTTGTTTATCAACTTGAATGCTTACTATATGACATAAGAAGGCTATATATGTGCTTTGGTTTTTCATTTTTCTAGTTTTTTGAATGTTATATGCCCATTTGAAGATTTTGGGTGGTTCTTGAAATTTTCATGTTTGAAACCAATACGACTTCTCTTCATGCTAGACTTCATAAGATCGACCGAGTTTATGGTTAGGGGCTAGATACATGATTTGTCTGGTTTGAACATGTCTAAACCTTGTTTACCAACTTGCAAGGCTTACTATATGACATAAGAAGACTATGTGCTTTTGTTTTTCATTCTTCTATTTTTTTATTTTATGCCCATTTGAATCTTGGTCAAATCCTATGTTTGACCTGATTTAAACAAGTATAAAATATGAAAACGAAAAGGTAAGCCGGATCCTTCTTAGTCACTCTAAAATGAAGCGACTTTTGGGATGTTCTTGAAATTTTCATGTTTGAAACCCAAAACCACTTCTCTTCATGATTGCTTCATATATAAGACAGAGTTTAGGGTTAGGGGCAGATATATACATGATTTTCTAGTTTGAATATGTCTAGACCTTATTTATCAACTTGAATGCTTACTATATGACATAAGAATGCTATGTGCTTTGGTTTATCATTCTTTTGGTTTTTTTCAAATTTTTATGCCCATTTGAATCTTGGTCAAATCTAGGTTTCACAAAGATTTAAACAAGTTTAAAATCTGAAAATTAAAGGTAAGCATGGATCCTTCTTAGTCACTCTAAAATGAAGCTTTTGGGAGGTTTTTGATATTTCCATGTTTGAAACCCAAAAACCACTTCTCTTCATGCTTGACTTCATAAGACGAGTTTAGAGTGTTAGGGGTAGATACATGATTTGTCTAGTTTGAATATGTCTAGACCTTGTTTATCAACTTGAATTCTTACTATATGACATAAAAAAGGCTATGTGCTTTGGTTTTTTTTTCCGGTTTTTAATTTATGCCCATTTGAAGATTTTGGGAGGTTCTTGAAATTTTCATGTTTGAAACCAATACGACTTCTCTTCAGGCTAGACTTCATAAGATCGATCGAGTTTATGGTTAGGGGGTAGATACATGATTTGTCTGGTTTGAACATGTCTAAACCTTGTTTATCAACTTGAAAGCTTACTATATGACATACGAAGACTATGTGCTTTTGTTTTTCATTCTTCTATTTTATTTTATTTTATGCCCATTTGAATCTTGGTCAAATCCTATGTTTGACCTGGATTTAAACAAGTATATAATATGAAAACGAAAAGGTAAGCATGGATCCTTCTTAGTCACTCTAAAATGAAGCGGCTTTTGGGATGTTCTTGAAATTTTCATGTTTGAAACCCAAACCACTTCTCTTCATGATTGACTTCATATATAAGACAGAGTTTAAGGTTAGGGACAGATATATACATGATTTTCTAGTTTGAATATGTCTAGACCTTGTTAATCAACTTGAATGCTTACTGTATGACATAAGAATGCTATGTGCTTTGGTTTATCAATCTTTTGGTTTTTTCCTGAATTTTTATGCCCATTTGAATCTTGGTCAAATCCTAGGTTTCACAAAGATTTAAACAAGTTTAAAATCTGAAAATTAAAAGGTAAGCATGGATCCTTCTTAGTCACTCTAAAATGAAGCTTTTGGGAGGTTTTTGAAATTTCCATGTTTGAAACCCAAAACCACTTCTCTTCATGCCTAATTGACTTCATAAGACAGAGTTTAGAGTGTTAGGGGTAGATACATGATTTGTCTAGTTTGAATACGTCTAGACCTTGTTTATCAACTTGAATTCTTACTATATGACATAAGAAGGCTATGTGCTTTGGTTTTTCATTTTTCTGTTTTTTTTGAATTTTATGCATGCCCATTTGAATCTTGGTCAAATACTAGCTAGGTTTGACCAAGATTTAAACAAGTTTAAAACATGAAAATGAAAAGGTAAGCCTCGATCCTTCTTAGTCACTCTAAAATGAAGCTTTTGGGGGGTTTTTGAAATTTGCATGTTTGAAACCCAAAACCACTTCTCTTCATGCCTTACTTCATAAGACGGAGTTTAGGGTCGTTAGGGAGTAGATACATGATTTGCCTGGTTTGAATATGTCTAGACCTTGTTTATCATCTTGAATGCTTACTATATGAAGAAGAAGACTATGTGCATTGGTATTTCATTTTTTTTTGAATTTTCATGCCCATTTCAATCTTGGTGAAATCCTAGGTTTGAGCAAGATTTAAACAAATTTAACACGTGAAAACGAATAAGCATGGATCCTTCTTAGTCACTCCAAAATGTACCAATTGATAGATGTGTTAACTTTGCTTCATGGAAAAAATAATGTCATGTAAATGAGTTAACTTGGATTTCATGCCGTTGAATCCATAGGAAACTTTGTTCTAATGCACTATAATAATCAACCGTGTTTTTACACCAACATTGCCAACAGGTCTATCACTTACGTGTGGCGCCATGCGTGAGGTCCCACACTTCATGAGCACAAGCACAGTCATGCAGTAGGTACGCAAACTCCAAGCCATCTTCTTTGTCAAGAGAAGACGCATCAGGATGCGTTTTGGAAGTCTGTGGGTCCTTCTGGATCCTTCGGTTGTCCCTCTCACAAAAAAAAAAACAAATCTCTCTCATTCTCGGCTCGCTCGACTCGCTCGCTCGCTCGCACCTCCTGCTCACTGACAAACCCTGCACAAAAGTCAACATCATCACCCGAAAAGGGGAGACACCATAATGCTCTCCCTTCTTCTCTCCTTCCGAGTGATCCCTCTTCCTCCGAGTTTCACTCGACGGGCAAACACACATGTGTTGCATAGTAATAATAATAAAAAGGTAGAAAAATCAACCTACGAATCTATAATTAAATACGTTAAACTAGGGTTTTGCCCAGTACTACAGATCAAGTTCATAAAAAATCCAACTACGGGGTTCGAACAACCCCATTTCTAATCCAAGATTTTTTTCGACCTCATCCAAATGGCCTCAAACTATAGGGTTAATTAGCATCTAGTGCAGAATGTGTGAACATGTATGCACTATGTGTGCTATAACTTGTATGTCTTTCAAATTTGAACCAAATTTGAAATATATGAAATGGGGCTTTTGGCTTAAACGTTTGAAACCCAAAACGACTTCTCTTCATGCTAGGCATCATAAGACCGAGTTTAGGGTTAGGGGGTAGATACAGGATTTGTCTGTTTTGAATATGTCTATACCTTGTTTATCTACTTGAATATGCTTACTATAGATATATATGACGTAAGAAGACTATGTGCTTTGGTTTTTTTTATTTTTTTCCAGAATTTTTATGCCCATTTGAATCTTGGTCAAATCCTAGGCTTGACCAATATTTAAACAAGCTTAAAACATGAAAATGAAAAGGTAAGCTTGGATCCTTCTTTGTCACTCTAAGATGAAGTTTTTGGGAGGTTTTCAAAATTTCCATATCAAGCAAAAACACTTCTCTTCATGCTTGACTTCATAAGACAAAGCTAGTTTAGGGCTTTAGGGGGTAGATACATGATTTGTCTAGTTTGAATATGTCTAGACCTTGTTTATCAACTTCAATTCTTACTATATGACATAAGAAGACTATATGTGCTAGCTTTGGTTTTTGGTTTTTGTTTTTTCTGAATGTTTATATATGCCCATTTGAATCTTGGTCAAATCCTAGGTTTGACCAAGATTTAAACAAGTTAAAACATGAAAGTGAAAAGGTAAGTATGGATCCTTCCTAGCTAGTCATTCTAAAATGAAGCTTTTGGGGGTTCTTGAAATCTCAATGTTTGAAACCCAAAACCACTTCTCTTCATGGTTGACTTCATAAGACATGTAGAGTTTAGGGTTAGGGGTAGATACATGATTTGTCGGGTTTGAATATGTCTAGACATGCTTGTTTATCAACTTGAATGCTTACTATATGACATAAGAAGGCTATATATGTGCTTTGGTTTTTCATTTTTCTAGTTTTTTGAATGTTATATGCCCATTTGAAGATTTTGGGTGGTTCTTGAAATTTTCATGTTTGAAACCAATACGACTTCTCTTCATGCTAGACTTCATAAGATCGACCGAGTTTATGGTTAGGGGCTAGATACATGATTTGTCTGGTTTGAACATGTCTAAACCTTGTTTATCAACTTGCAAGGCTTACTATATGACATAAGAAGACTATGTGCTTTTGTTTTTCATTCTTCTATTTTTTTTATGCCCATTTGAATCTTGGTCAAATCCTATGTTTGACCTGGATTTAAACAAGTATAAAATATGAAAACGAAAAGGTAAGCCTGGATCCTTCTTAGTCACTCTAAAATGAAGCGACTTTTGGGATGTTCTTGAAATTTTCATGTTTGAAACCCAAAACCACTTCTCTTCATGATTGCTTCATATATAAGACAGAGTTTAGGGTTAGGGGCAGATATATACATGATTTTCTAGTTTGAATATGTCTAGACCTTATTTATCAACTTGAATGCTTACTATATGACATAAGAATGCTATGTGCTTTGGTTTATCATTCTTTTGGTTTTTCCAATTTTTATGCCCATTTGAATCTTGGTCAAATCCTAGGTTTCACAAAGATTTAAACAAGTTTAAAATCTGAAAATTAAAAGGTAAGCATGGATCCTTCTTAGTCACTCTAAAATGAAGCTTTTGGGAGGTTTTTGATATTTCCATGTTTGAAACCCAAAACCACTTCTCTTCATGCTTGACTTCATAAGACAGAGTTTAGAGTGTTAGGGGTAGATACATGATTTGTCTAGTTTGAATATGTCTAGACCTTGTTTATCAACTTGAATTCTTACTATATGACATAAGAAGGCTATGTGCTTTGGTTTTTCATTTTTCTAGTTTTTTTGAATATTATGCCCATTTGAAGATTTTGGGAGGTTCTTGAAATTTTCATGTTTGAAACCAATACGACTTCTCTTCAGGCTAGACTTCATAAGATCGATCGAGTTTATGGTTAGGGGGTAGATACATGATTTGTCTGGTTTGAACATGTCTAAACCTTGTTTATCAACTTGAAAGCTTACTATATGACATACGAAGACTATGTGCTTTTGTTTTTCATTCTTCTATTTTATTTTATTTTATGCCCATTTGAATCTTGGTCAAATCCTATGTTTGACCTGGATTTAAACAAGTATATAATATGAAAACGAAAAGGTAAGCATGGATCCTTCTTAGTCACTCTAAAATGAAGCGCTTTTGGGATGTTCTTGAAATTTTCATGTTTGAAACCCAAACTACTTCTCTTCATGATTGACTTCATATATAAGACAGAGTTTAAGGTTAGGGACAGATATATACATGATTTTCTAGTTTGAATATGTCTAGACCTTGTTAATCAACTTGAATGCTTACTGTATGACATAAGAATGCTATGTGCTTTGGTTTATCAATCTTTTGGTTTTTTCCTGAATTTTTATGCCCATTTGAATCTTGGTCAAATCCTAGGTTTCACAAAGATTTAAACAAGTTTAAAATCTGAAAATTAAAAGGTAAGCATGGATCCTTCTTAGTCACTCTAAAATGAAGCTTTTGGGAGGTTTTTGACATTTCCATGTTTGAAACCCAAAACCACTTCTCTTCATGCCTAATTGACTTCATAAGACAGAGTTTAGAGTGTTAGGGGTAGATACATGATTTGTCTAGTTTGAATCGTCTAGACCTTGTTTATCAACTTGAATTCTTACTATATGACATAAGAAGGCTATGTGCTTTGGTTTTTCATTTTTGTTTTTTTTGAATTTTATGCATGCCCATTTGAATCTTGGTCAAATACTAGCTAGGTTTGACCAAGATTTAAACAAGTTTAAAACATGAAAATGAAAAGGTAAGCCTCGATCCTTCTTAGTCACTCTAAAATGAAGCTTTTTGGGGGTTTTTGAAATTTGCATGTTTGAAACCCAAAACCACTTCTCTTCATGCCTTACTTCATAAGACGGAGTTTAGGGTCGTTAGGGAGTAGATACATGATTTGCCTGGTTTGAATATGTCTAGACCTTGTTTATCATCTTGAATGCTTACTATATGACAGAAGAAGACTATGTGCATTGGTATTTCATTTTTTTTTTGAATTTTCATGCCCATTTCAATCTTGGTGAAATCCTAGGTTTGAGCAAGATTTAAACAAATTTAACACGTGAAAACGAATAAGCATGGATCCTTCTTAGTCACTCCAAAATGTACCAATTGATAGATGTGTTAACTTTGCTTCATGGAAAAAATAATGTCATGTAAATGAGTTAACTTGGATTTCCTGCCGTTGAATCCATAGGAAACTTTGTTCTAATGCACTATAATAATCAACCGTGTTTTTACACCAACATTGCCAACAGGTCTGTCACTTACGTGTGGCGCCCATGCGTGAGGTCCCACACTTCAGTGAGCACAAGTCAAGTGCAGTAGGTACGCAAACTCCAAGCCATCTTCTTTGTCAAGAGAAGACGCATCAGGATGCGTTTTGGAAATCTGTGGGTCCTTCTGGATCCTTCGGTTGTCCCTCTCACAAAAAAAACAAATCTCTCTCATTCTCGGCCTCGCTCGACTCGCTCGCTCGCTCGCTCGCACCTCCTGCTCACTGACAAACCTGCACAAAAGTCAACATCATCACCCGAAAAAGGGGAGACACCATAATGCTCTCCCTTCTTCTCTCCTTCCGAGTGATCCCTCTTCCTCCGAGTTTCACTCGACGGGCAAACACACATGTGCTGCATAGTAATAATAATAAAAAGGTAGAAAAATCAACCTACGAATCTATAATTAAATACGTTAAACTAGGGTTTTGCCCAGTACTACAGATCAAGTTCATAAAAAATCCAACTACGGGGTTCGAACAACCCCATTTCTAATCCAAGATTTTTTTCGACCTCATCCAAATGGCCTCAAACTATAGGGTTAATTAGCATCTAGTGCAGAATGTGTGAACATGTATGCACTATGTGTGCTATAACTTGTATGTCTTTCAAATTTGAACCAAATTTGAAATATATGAAATGGGGCTTTTGGCTTAAACGTTTGAAACCCAAAACGACTTCTCTTCATGCTAGGCATCATAAGACCGAGTTTAGGGTTAGGGGGTAGATACAGGATTTGTCTGTTTTGAATATGTCTATACCTTGTTTATCTACTTGAATATGCTTACTATAGATATATATGACGTAAGAAGACTATGTGCTTTGGTTTTTTTTTATTTTTCCAGAATTTTTATGCCCATTTGAATCTTGGTCAAATCCTAGGCTTGACCAATATTTAAACAAGCTTAAAACATGAAAATGAAAAGGTAAGCTTGGATCCTTCTTTGTCACTCTAAGATGAAGTTTTTGGGAGGTTTTCAAAATTTCCATGTCTGACCCAAAAACACTTCTCTTCATGCTTGACTTCATAAGACAAAGCTAGTTTAGGGCTTTAGGGGGTAGATACATGATTTGTCTAGTTTGAATATGTCTAGACCTTGTTTATCAACTTCAATTCTTACTATATGACATAAGAAGACTATATGTGCTAGCTTTGGTTTTTGATTTTTTGATTTTTTTGAATGTTTATGCCCATTTGAATCTTGGTCAAATCCTAGGTTTGACCAAGATTTAAACAAGTCTATAACATGAAAATGAAAAGGTAAGCCTGGATCCTTCCTAGCTAGTCATTCTAAAATGAAGCTTTTGGGGGGTTCTTGAAATCTCAATGTTTGAAACCCAAAAACCACTTCTCTTCATGGTTGACTTCATAAGACATGCAGAGTTTAGGGTTAGGGGTAGATACATGATTTGTCGGGTTTGAATATGTCTAGACATGCTTGTTTATCAACTTGAATGCTTACTATATGACATAAGAAGGCTATATATGTGCTTTGGTTTTTCATTTTTCTAGTTTTTTGAATGTTATATGCCCATTTGAAGATTTTGGGTGGTTCTTGAAATTTTCATGTTTGAAACCAATACGACTTCTCTTCATGCTAGACTTCATAAGATCGACCGAGTTTATGGTTAGGGGCTAGATACATGATTTGTCTGGTTTGAACATGTCTAAACCTTGTTTACCAACTTGCAAGGCTTACTATATGACATAAGAAGACTATGTGCTTTTGTTTTTCATTCTTCTATTTTTTTATTTTATGCCCATTTGAATCTTGGTCAAATCCTATGTTTGACCTGGATTTAAACAAGTATAAAATATGAAAACGAAAAGGTAAGCCTGGATCCTTCTTAGTCACTCTAAAATGAAGCGACTTTTGGGATGTTCTTGAAATTTTCATGTTTGAAACCCAAAACCACTTCTCTTCATGATTGCTTCATATATAAGACAGAGTTTAGGGTTAGGGGCAGATATATATACATGATTTTCTAGTTTGAATATGTCTAGACCTTATTTATCAACTTGAATGCTTACTATATGACATAAGAATGCTATGTGCTTTGGTTTATCATTCTTTTGGTTTTTTCCTGAATTTTTATGCCCATTTGAATCTTGGTCAAATCCTAGGTTTCACAAAGATTTAAACAAGTTTAAAATCTGAAAATTAAAAGGTAAGCATGGATCCTTCTTAGTCACTCTAAAATGAAGCTTTTGGGAGGTTTTTGATATTTCCATGTTTGAAACCCAAAACCACTTCTCTTCATGCTTGACTTCATAAGACAGAGTTTAGAGTGTTAGGGGTAGATACATGATTTGTCTAGTTTGAGTATGTCTAGACCTTGTTTATCAACTTGAATTCTTACTATATGACATAAGAAGGCTATGTGCTTTGGTTTTTCATTTTTCTGGTTTTTTTGAATATTATGCCCATTTGAAGATTTTGGGAGGTTCTTGAAATTTTCATGTTTGAAACCAATACGACTTCTCTTCAGGCTAGACTTCATAAGATCGATCGAGTTTATGGTTAGGGGGTAGATACATGATTTGTCTGGTTTGAACATGTCTAAACCTTGTTTATCAACTTGAAAGCTTACTATATGACATACGAAGACTATGTGCTTTTGTTTTTCATTCTTCTATTTTATTTTATTTTATGCCCATTTGAATCTTGGTCAAATCCTATGTTTGACCTGGATTTAAACAAGTATATAATATGAAAACGAAAAGGTAAGCATGGATCCTTCTTAGTCACTCTAAAATGAAGCGGCTTTTGGGATGTTCTTGAAATTTTCATGTTTGAAACCCAAACCACTTCTCTTCATGATTGACTTCATATATAAGACAGAGTTTAAGGTTAGGGACAGATATATACATGATTTTCTAGTTTGAATATGTCTAGACCTTGTTAATCAACTTGAATGCTTACTGTATGACATAAGAATGCTATGTGCTTTGGTTTATCAATCTTTTGGTTTTTCCTGAATTTTTATGCCCATTTGAATCTTGGTCAAATCCTAGGTTTCACAAAGATTTAAACAAGTTCAAAATCTGAAAATTAAAAGGTAAGCATGGATCCTTCTTAGTCACTCTAAAATGAAGCTTTTGGGAGGTTTTTGAAATTTCCATGTTTGAAACCCAAAACCACTTCTCTTCATGCTTAATTGACTTCATAAGACGAGTTTAGAGTGTTAGGGGTAGATACATGATTTGTCTAGTTTGAATACGTCTAGACCTTGTTTATCAACTTGAATTCTTACTATATGACATAAGAAGGCTATGTGCTTTGGTTTTTCATTTTTCTGATTTTTTTTTGAATTTTATGCATGCCCATTTGAATCTTGGTCAAATACTAGCTAGGTTTGACCAAGATTTAAACAAGTTTAAAACATGAAAATGAAAAGGTAAGCCTCGATCCTTCTTAGTCACTCTAAAATGAAGCTTTTGGGGGGTTTTGAAATTTGCATGTTTGAAACCCAAAACCACTTCTCTTCATGCCTTACTTCATAAGACGGAGTTTAGGGTCGTTAGGGAGTAGATACATGATTTGCCTGGTTTGAATATGTCTAGACCTTGTTTATCATCTTGAATGCTTACTATATGACAGAAGAAGACTATGTGCATTGGTATTTCATTTTTTTTGAATTTTCATGCCCATTTCAATCTTGGTGAAATCCTAGGTTTGAGCAAGATTTAAACAAATTTAACACGTGAAAACGAATAAGCATGGATCCTTCTTAGTCACTCCAAAATGTACCAATTGATAGATGTGTTAACTTTGCTTCATGGAAAAAATAATGTCATGTAAACGAGTTAACTTGGATTTCCTGCCGTTGAATCCATAGGAAACTTTGTTCTAATGCACTATAATAATCAACCGTGTTTTTACACCAACATTGCCAGTCTGTCACTTACGTGTGGTGCCCATGCGTGAGGTCCCACACTTCAGTGAGCACAAGTCAAGTGCAGTAGGTACGCAAACTCCAAGCCATCTTCTTTGTCAAGAGAAGACGCATCAGGATGCGTTTTGTAAATCTGTGGGTCCTTCTGGATCCTTCGGTTGTCCCTCTCACAAAAAAAAACAAATCTCTCTCATTCTCGGCCTCGCTCGCTCGCTCGCTCGCTCGCTCGCACCTCCTGCTCACTGACAAACCCTGCACAAAAGTCAACATCATCACCCGAAAAGGGGAGACACCATAATGCTCTCCCTTCTTCTCTCCTTCCGAGTGATCCCTCTTCCTCCGAGTTTCACTCGACGGGCAAACACACATGTGCTGCATAGTAATAATAATAAGGTAGAAAAATCAACCTACGAATCTATAATTAAATACGTTAAACTAGGGTTTTGCCCAGTACTACAGATCAAGTTCATAAAAAATCCAACTACGGGGTTCAAACAACCCCATTTCTAATCCAAGATTTTTTCGACCTCATCCAAATGGCCTCAAACTATAGGGTTAATTAGCATCTAGTGCAGAATGTGTGAACATGTATGCACTATGTGTGCTATAACTTGTATGTCTTTCAAATTTGAACCAAATTTGAAATATATGAAATGGGGCTTTTGGCTTAAACGTTTGAAACCCAAAACGACTTCTCTTCATGCTAGGCATCATAAGACCGAGTTTAGGGTTAGGGGGTAGATACAGGATTTGTCTGTTTTGAATATGTCTATACCTTGTTTATCTACTTGAATATGCTTACTATAGATATATATGACGTAAGAAGACTATGTGCTTTGGTTTTTTTTTTTTTTTTCCAGAATTTTTATGCCCATTTGAATCTTGGTC
The DNA here is from genome assembly GCA_030979885.1 of Lolium multiflorum. Classification (NCBI taxonomy): domain Eukaryota; kingdom Viridiplantae; phylum Streptophyta; class Magnoliopsida; order Poales; family Poaceae; genus Lolium; species Lolium multiflorum. The sequence continues at coordinate 330,443,049 of CM061748.1, forward strand.
AAATCCTAGGCTTGACCAATATTTAAACAAGCTTAAAACATGAAAATGAAAAGGTAAGCTTGGATCCTTCTTTGTCACTCTAAGATGAAGTTTTTGGGAGGTTTTCAAAATTTCCATGTCTGAAACCCAAAAACACTTCTCTTCATGCTTGACTTCATAAGACAAAGCTAGTTTAGGGCTTTAGGGGGTAGATACATGATTTGTCTAGTTTGAATATGTCTAGACCTTGTTTATCAACTTCAATTCTTACTATATGACATAAGAAGACTATATGTGCTAGCTTTGGTTTTTGATTTTTTGATTTTTTTGAATGTTTATGCCCATTTGAATCTTGGTCAAATCCTAGGTTTGACCAAGATTTAAACAAGTCTATAACATGAAAATGAAAAGGTAAGCCTGGATCCTTCCTAGCTAGTCATTCTAAAATGAAGCTTTTTGGGGGGTTCTTGAAATCTCAATGTTTGAAACCCAAAAACCACTTCTCTTCATGGTTGACTTCATAAGACATGCGAGTTTAGGGTTAGGGGTAGATACATGATTTGTCGGGTTTGAATATGTCTAGACATGCTTGTTTATCAACTTGAATGCTTACTATATGACATAAGAAGGCTATATATGTGCTTTGGTTTTTCATTTTTCTAGTTTTTTGAATGTTATATGCCCATTTGAAGATTTTGGGTGGTTCTTGAAATTTTCATGTTTGAAACCAATACGACTTCTCTTCATGCTAGACTTCATAAGATCGACCGAGTTTATGGTTAGGGGCTAGATACATGATTTGTCTGGTTTGAACATGTCTAAACCTTGTTTACCAACTTGCAAGGCTTACTATATGACATAAGAAGACTATGTGCTTTTGTTTTTCATTCTTCTATTTTTTTATTTTATGCCCATTTGAATCTTGGTCAAATCCTATGTTTGACCTGGATTTAAACAAGTATAAAATATGAAAACGAAAAGGTAAGCCTGGATCCTTCTTAGTCACTCTAAAATGAAGCGACTTTTGGGATGTTCTTGAAATTTTCATGTTTGAAACCCAAAACCACTTCTCTTCATGATTGCTTCATATATAAGACAGAGTTTAGGGTTAGGGGCAGATATATATACATGATTTTCTAGTTTGAATATGTCTAGACCTTATTTATCAACTTGAATGCTTACTATATGACATAAGAATGCTATGTGCTTTGGTTTATCATTCTTTTGGTTTTTTCCTGAATTTTTATGCCCATTTGAATCTTGGTCAAATCCTAGGTTTCACAAAGATTTAAACAAGTTTAAAATCTGAAAATTAAAAGGTAAGCATGGATCCTTCTTAGTCACTCTAAAATGAAGCTTTTGGGAGGTTTTTGATATTTCCATGTTTGAAACCCAAAAACCACTTCTCTTCATGCTTGACTTCATAAGACAGAGTTTAGAGTGTTAGGGGTAGATACATGATTTGTCTAGTTTGAGTATGTCTAGACCTTGTTTATCAACTTGAATTCTTACTATATGACATAAGAAGGCTATGTGCTTTGGTTTTTCATTTTTCTGGTTTTTTGAATATTATGCCCATTTGAAGATTTTGGGAGGTTCTTGAAATTTTCATGTTTGAAACCAATACGACTTCTCTTCAGGCTAGACTTCATAAGATCGATCGAGTTTATGGTTAGGGGGTAGATACATGATTTGTCTGGTTTGAACATGTCTAAACCTTGTTTATCAACTTGAAAGCTTACTATATGACATACGAAGACTATGTGCTTTTGTTTTTCATTCTTCTATTTTTTTTATTTTATGCCCATTTGAATCTTGGTCAAATCCTATGTTTGACCTGGATTTAAACAAGTATATAATATGAAAACGAAAAGGTAAGCATGGATCCTTCTTAGTCACTCTAAAATGAAGCGGCTTTTGGGATGTTCTTGAAATTTTCATGTTTGAAACCCAAACCACTTCTCTTCATGATTGACTTCATATATAAGACAAAGTTTAAGGTTAGGGACAGATATATACATGATTTTCTAGTTTGAATATGTCTAGACCTTGTTAATCAACTTGAATGCTTACTGTATGACATAAGAATGCTATGTGCTTTGGTTTATCAATCTTTTGGTTTTTTCCTGAATTTTTATGCCCATTTGAATCTTGGTCAAATCCTAGGTTTCACAAAGATTTAAACAAGTTTAAAATCTAAAAATTAAAAGGTAAGCATGGATCCTTCTTAGTCACTCTAAAATGAAGCTTTTGGGAGGTTTTTGAAATTTCCATGTTTGAAACCCAAAAACCACTTCTCTTCATGCTTGACTTCATAAGACAGAGTTTAGAGTGTTAGGGGTAGATACATGATTTGTCTAGTTTGAATATGTCTAGACCTTGTTTATCAACTTGAATTCTTACTATATGACATAAGAAGGCTATGTGCTTTGGTTTTTCATTTTTCTGGTTTTTTTGAATTTTATGCCCATTTGAAGATTTTGGGTGGTTCTTGAAATTTTCATGTTTTAAACCAATACGACTTCTCTTCATGCTAGACTTCATAAGATCGACCGAGTTTATGGTTAGGGGCTAGATACATGATTTGTCTGGTTTGAACATGTCTAAACCTTGTTTATCAACTTGAAAGCTTACTATATGACATACGAAGACTATGTGCTTTTGTTTTTCATTCTTCTATTTTTTTATTTTATGCCCATTTGAATCTTGGTCAAATCCTATGTTTGACCTGGATTTAAACAAGTATATAATATGAAAACGAAAAGGTAAGCCTGGATCCTTCTTAGTCACTCTAAAATGAAGCGGCTTTTGGGATGTTCTTGAAATTTTCATGTTTGAAACCCAAACCACTTCTCTTCATGATTGACTTCATATATAAGACAGAGTTTAAGGTTAGGGACAGATATATACATGATTTTCTAGTTTGAATATGTCTAGACCTTGTTAATCAACTTGAATGCTGTATGACATAAGAATGCTATGTGCTTTGGTTTATCATTCTTTTGGCTTTTTCGATTTTTTATGCCCATTTGAATCTTGGTCAAATCCTAGGTTTCACAAAGATTTAAACAAGTTTAAAATCTAAAAATTAAAAGGTAAGCATGGATCCTTCTTAGTCACTCTAAAATGAAGCTTTTGGGAGGTTTTTGAAATTTCCATGTTTGAAACCCAAAACCACTTCTCTTCATGCTTGACTTCATAAGACGGAGTTTAGAGTGTTAGGGGTAGATACATGATTTTTCTAGTTTGAATATGTCTAGACCTTGTTTATCAACTTGAATTCTTACTATATGACATAAGAAGGCTATGTGCTTTGGTTTTTCATTTTTCTGTTTTTTTTTGAATTTTATGCCCATTTGAATCTTGGTCAAATACTAGCTAGGTTTAAAACATGAAATTTAGCCCCCAAAAATTGTACATATATGGATTCACTTTGAGATAATTCATGAAACTTTGGAAATGGCCATCTCGTGTCATGTTTCCCCACAAATGAGAATTGGATTAATTGGTGGCAGACAAGTAAACACACATTTATGTGCGACAACCCAAAATGCACATATTTTGCAAAGTTTTCATGCGTGCATGAAAAGTTGCAAATATATACATAAAATGGGCCATGATTCAAAAGTTTGACATGGTTCTTGTGTAGTAGTAGTACCAAAGCTCACACGTGGGAAGAAATTAAGATGGTCGAATTCCAACATATATGTTGCCACACTTTTTTGAAGGGCTCTTTTCTAAAACATTGGTATGGCATGTCTGCTATTTTCCCTAGCTATATAGAAAAATGATGAACAATCCATGATTTCCGATTGCCGTTTTTGAACCACCTTTGGCTTGATTTCAAATTTAGGTCAAAATCATGGGGGGGGGGTAGGGGACAAGATCGTGTTTCTTTGGCTTGATTTGCAAGTTTTTTGGGGTCCCACAAATTTAGGGTAGCATCACAAGGTTTTTTTTCTAAATTTTTCGACACTTAGAATTCAAATATTATGAAGTGGTATCATGGTATCATGTAAGGGATGGTATCACTAGATATTTTCCCCCTATCCGGGAAGTGATGTTGACTGGCACGCAAGGTTTTTCAGTGCTGCAAACCTGCAGTGCGGCGATTTTGACAGAAATAACCCTTTTGGCAAAGAAAATTACGGACTGACCCTCTGAGCAATCTATTTCACTGGACTAACCTTTTTGTGTGGCTTTCTGTGTTTTTCTTCGCCAAAAGGATTATTTTTGTAAAAATCGCCCCCCTGCAGTGCAGGCTACGCGCCCGTCTAATATTCTTTTTTTTTCAATGACAAAAGGGGGGAGAGAGAGAGAGAGTCTTGACGACGTGTCTTCACTTGACAAAGAAGATTGTTGGAAGTTTGCCTACCTAAAGTGTGGGACCTGCACGCATATGGGACCCTGCAGCCCTCTGAGGGCAGTCCGTGTGAGACGCAAAATAGGGTTTTTAGTTTAGTAAGGCAAAAAAATTAAGCCTTGGAGGGCCGAGGCGGGGCGGCCGTCCGCCATTTTATACCTTTTACGCCCCCACACCTCGTTTCATTTGTCATGTCTACCAAGGAAGAGCTCGGAGGAGAAGATGCAGTCCTAGCTTCTCGACCCCCTGGCGCCCCACGCATAAATACTACTACCAGAAGTACACTGTCTCTAACAATCCTGCCTGCGAAGGGAGATCTCGGAGGAGACGATGCGGGCTCAGCGTCCCCGCCGTTGATTAGCCAGGACACAAGGGTTACTACGCCTCTTTTAATTACCTTCGTTTTGCTGGTAATACTCGGACTTATATCTGTTATCTTCCGCAGGAGAGGGTCGATATCGCCGGAGAAGATGATGTGAGGCAGATGATCAAGCTCGCAGGAGAAGATGATGTAAAGGAGATGGTCAAGCTCGGAGCAGAAGATGATGTAAAGGAGATAGTCAATGTCGGAGAAGATGATGTAAAGGAGTTAGTCAATCTCGGAGAAGATGTGGTGGCATTGGACCAACCGCGGTCTTTGGGCGAGATCCCGGAGATTCACTTACCTCGTTTGCACTGGTAATGATATGCCTGATCTGTAACATTTTGAACATTTTTCGTCGGCTTACACAGGAGCTATCTCGGCTTAGGGTCAACAAGGCCCCGGGAGCGGAACTTCCGCATCTCGGCGCGGAGAACTCCGAGTTACGCCAGAAGCGCCCTGGGGAATCGCACGCGCAGGCGCAGCACATCCGTTCGCAGGATCTCTCATCCTTCGACGTCAGGTTCCAGCGAGAGGTCGTAGAAGAAGATAAGTTGCCAGCTTCCCCGCCGTTCAAGAGGATGAAGGAGCTGAAGACGGAGGTTAATATTACTAGCTGACTTTGGGTTGCTGGTTTTTGGGTACTTCGAGTCACTGACATGTAGACACCACTTAAGTCTGTCCTACATGTTAGTGACCATATTCGTTAATCAGCCAATTTGTGCCCTTCGTTTGCCGGTAACGCTCGATATGTTTGTTGTTACCTTTGGCAGGATCACTCCCCTTGCTTATCTTGTCGGAGGATGAAGTTGGATCTTGCCAGCATGCGGGAGGAGAACAGAGAGTTAGGGATCAAGATATTTCGGTACAGGCAGGCGGTGTCTTTCCTAGAAGTGGATGAGATCACGGCCTGTGCTCGTAGGAGTTGTGACGAGGCCATTCATCTGGGAGAACGGATCAAAGCTCAGCTTGTCTCTTTGATGGAAGTCGCAGAACGCGTGATTTTCAATGCTAGAGAGGCGCGGGAACGACTTCTGGTGGCTGAAGATCTCGCATAGCAGTTTAATCATGTGCGCTTATTAGCTGCCTACTACTTTTGTAATTATTCACAATTATATATGTATCAATGGCTTGCCTTTTGTGTGATGGAGGAAATTGCACATACCACCACTTCTTGGTGCAGTTTTTGCACATAACACAATTTGAGATTCTTTTTACACAAATAACCAGATTTTGACGTAAACTTTTGCACAAAAAACAACCTTACTCCATGTTTTCTTTTGTCTTCTAAAGACAAGTAGGTGCTTCGAAAAATACCTCCGTTCCAATGCTTAAAGCTTTGTATATTTTTCTTGAAAAGTCAAACCAAGTAAAGTTCGACCAAACTCTTAGAAGAATCTATCAGCACATATAATATTTTGTAGACACCATATGAAAATATAATTTATTTTCTATCTAATAATATTGATTTTGTATCTTGCATATTAATGCTTTTGGTAAAAACTTAGTCAAACTTAACATAGTTTGACTTTCTAAAAATCAATATAATCCTTAAGCTTTGGGAAGTGGTTCTAGACGTGGTCTAGACGTGTTTCTACATATTGCCTTCGCATTTGCTAAACGCATGGAGTTTCTTACGAAGTACAAAGTTTATTTTTCGAAATATTTTCGACTTTGTATTATTTTTATTCATTTTCCCCCTGGTTGTCATGTTTTCTGTCCGGCTTCCCCAGCCATGCGCGCGTGACACGAGTAGTGGGAGACATGGTGCCCAAAGGGATAGCTTTTATTAATGGTGGCGACGGTTCCCTAGGCCAATGCTGGCGATACGTCTCATCGTCGCTAGCTGTGCCTTCCCCATGCGGCCGTATTAATGCACACCACTGCTCCTTTGCGCCTCCGCGGCTGATCAAGTAAGTTTGATCATAAAAGATGATCACATAAGCTCGACGATTACCTATAACCTAAAAATTATCTTAATTTGTAAACGAAGACATAAAATAACTAGTTGTTTGATTAGGAAAGACAAAGGAAATTTCTATTGAGATTGAGTTCATTTCATAGTTGTTATAGACACATAGCAATATTACCGAGAGATAGGATTGTAGAGAAAGCAATCCATAGGTATTTTGGAGGGTTCTCAATCCTTTGAATCAAGCAAGCTCTATAGGAAAAATCCCTATGTGTAAAAATCCTACTCCGTACAAGATACCTTTAGAAATCCTTTGAACCAAACAAACTCGGATTCATATTAGTTGACTATAATATAGATATATCTAGACACATTTTAGTTCTAGATTCATCCATATCATTTGACAAGTAATATGAATCGGAGTGATTATATTAAATGGAGTACTAGTATATATTGTTCGAAAAAATTAAGTTATACTGTAATAAAGAAACCATTTCTGTGGTCAAACTGATTTGACGGGACAGTAACTGCACCAGGACGTAGTGGCGTGCTATCCTAGCCGAAGTTTTACTCGGCGCCTCGATGCAGCTGCTGAAGAATAAAAAAAGTCATATCCACTCCTACTCTTCATGTCCATCGTTTCCATCCTTGGCTCTCCACTTCCATCATCGTTCTCCACTCGCCAACCGCTGCTAGAAGTTTTTTCATCCTCTAGATCTCCCATTTGCATAGCTTTCTCTCCTCACCCCTCCGCAGAACCGCAGCACTCCTCCTTCCCGCTCGACTCTCCTACAAAACTCCAATCACACATACTTGCATCCGCCCTTTTAAATCCATCTCGTCTCCATGGCGGCATCGAACGACGACCAGCTGGATGGCGACTGGGGGAAGCTCCCCGCCGAGCTGTTCAATCTCATTGCCCAGAGTCTGGACGTTACAGTCGACGTCCGGCTGGCCGCATGCTCCAAAACGCTGTGCCGCCATGTCGCCGACAACATGAATCTACACCATTGGGATGGACCCTGCTTGCTGATGCCCGATTCTGCCCATTGGCACTATGATGATAGTAGTGCGCACCACACGGTGTACCACGTTGTGCCCCTCGACCATCCTCGGCGCACAGCCATCCTGCCGTTCATGGACAATAGATTCTGGGTTGGCATGAATGGCGACTGGATCGCCGGCGTGGACAGTGGTGGGAACTGGTTCCTCGCGAACATCTACACGCACCAAGAAATCTCCCTACCATCGTCGGAAACTTGCAACATTTTTCGGGAGGAATGGATTGGCTTCCCCGACTTGCCTCCTGAAAGGTACATGACGTATGGGCGTGCCATGTTTTTGTTGAAGATTGTAATTTGCGAAGTGCCCACAAAAGCTGGACATTACTCAGATTACAAGCTCATCGCTCTATTCAATTCTGGACTCGCTTACCTGGCTAATGGTAGCCAGGAGTGGAGGTTATTCTCTCTTGCTAGTTGGGGTGTAGATTACAGTGATGCCATCGAGCACAACGGCTTTATTGTTGCGGTGGATGGGTGGACCGGCACCACATATTGCTGGGATCAATCACAGGCTGGTAATTCTTCAATCCATATGATATACTTCGCAATAAATTTTAATATCAAGCCCATTCATGATATATTGTAACTGAAATAACTAATTGCTCACTAAGACTTTTTTTCACCTTTCAAATGACTGTGCACCATTAAATTATCCTAACCTGACTGAACCATTGCTACAAACGAATTACAGTAGTATATGCTGTGCACTAATCTGTCAACCCAAACCAGATTATTGCAGTATATGAATGCATTCCTGAATTAGTTACTGCATGCTCTTGTCAGAATATGAATAAGGAGCTTAGCCCTGGCCTCTTCATCAATTGATGCATGCAAACTTTCAATTTATTTCAATATTCGATGTACTCAAAGCATTACAATCATGGATCAGATAAGGTTGAGACATGTATCTACCATCAATGAATATGAGTGTAATTAACATACATCTCAAATGGGAACAATTTTATTTCTTCGAGATTTTATACAAGTATAATGACTGCATCCTCCATTTGATCCTACAAATGTGAAGTTGCAGCTACTGGTATTATTGTCTTCCCGAGCCATTCAAACACTATTTTTTGTTGTCTCCGTTTACAATGCAGATGCACACCTTGCCCCGCCATTCGTGATCCCATCACCGATGAAGGAACCATCTGGCAGATGGTTTTTAGCTCGATCAGCCGATGGCAAGCGCTTGATGATCATCCATGAAGATCGGTATATACGTAGCAATGATCACCTTGAGCCTGCAGAAGTTCTGCATCATGGTAATGGCCTTATCCTGCGGGAGTGTCCTGCCCCTGTCATACATGTTTTTGAGAAAGATCTATCCCTGATTGGACCCAATTGGAGTCGAGTTGACAGCCTTGGCACACACTCTCTGTTCATTGGACTGAATTATCCATTGAACCTGAAGATAAATGATGGCAATGCTCCTGATGGAACATTGACTCCATTCATGAGGTCAAATTGTGTGTACATCGCGTACTATGCATTTCGGGAACCAGCATTTAGTTGTATTTGTCGTTGTAACCTGCAGCAAGGGGAAAATGAGCTCATGGGAGTTATCACCCTTCCAGAAGATGGTTGGGGATTTCCCCGACAGGCGACAATGTGGTTTAAGCCTAGTCTGAAAAATATCCGCATGTTGATGCAACCCTAAACTGAGCCATGAATCTTTCTGGAGCAAATAATCTTTTTTGTACGATATGTTTGAACAATTTAGTAACCTGTTCTGTATCTTAAGATGCTCTTCCTTTTTTCTGAATCTTATATACCTGGACCCATTTCAGTGTGTCTGTTTACTCATTTTAGTGCGTATGTAAACCCACATTGAAGTAATCTAATCTTATAATTTAAAACGGATGGTGATGAACTCTGTATTTCCATCCTTCGTAAACCGTGCATGTCTGTTTATTTTTAGTTTCATTTCAGCAACTATTATTAGTATATGCACACCTTTTTTTAATGTTGAGAGGAGTATAAGGGCATTACAATGCTATATACTATATGGCGCTAATAGAGAACAAATGAATGTCAAAAGATTGTAAAATCCTCCAGGTACTCTCCTTGCAGCGCTAATTGCTGATGACAGACTGACTTCCTGTTGGTTCCGGTGCTTTAGCTAGGACAGGTGAAAAGAGTTTCACGCCCCTGCTTTCTTTTGCGTCGACGCTAGGACTACCGCTGGGATTAGCCTCTCCAACCGCCAAACGACGAGGAAATAATTCCTAGCGCCCTTGCAGTAGCGCCTGTGTTGGACATGCCCTAATGTTTTCCAGCTAAAAGATGCAATCTTTTAAGCACTTGGGTACGGTATTTCCCCACCAGCCTGGATGCAGGCCGCCAAACGCGTCTTAACCAAGGTTTAAAATAGCGTGCTAAATGAATTAGCGGCAGCCACCTTCAAACGATATGGACGCTATATCGTGGTAATAGTGTGGTATATTTTAAATAGCATTTTCAAAATAATACTAAATATAGCCTAAAAATAAATAATTTTACTAGAACGAATAGATATATATAGTCCAAAAGTGACTGAATCATACATACATAACCACATATAGAAATAGATCTCAAGTATATTAGAAGGCTAACATCAACATTTCACAAGGCAACAACATAGTATAAATTATTTATTAAAAAAATTAGCATTAGCGATATTATTTTCTGATTTAGAAGTGGAACCAACAGATTAGTTCATCACCACGAAAAAGTGAAAGCAACTTGCCTGAAAAAAATAGCGCGCTAACGATATGAAGTTTTAGGGCGATATAGCATGCTGTTTCGCAAATAGCGCCACAGCGAGCAAAATTACTAAGCGTGGACCCTCTAGATATGCTATAGCGTGCTATTAGCTTCATTGAGGCCCTGGTTTGACAAAGCAGCCTGAGTACGTATCTAAAAAAATATCAGCCTGAGGACGCATGCTTGTAAAAAAGAGAGAGCAGACTACAATTACTTCAGTCCCGAACCCTCTCTCTCCCACCCATACTCCCACCCACTTCTCCTCTTTTACACTAATGACTGCCATGAACGGCTCGCCTCCTCCTTCCACCGGCAGCTGCTTCGCCGACACAGATGAACATCACCGATATTTCCTGAACTCAGCCGATTTGATCCACCGCATCCTCCAGCAGCTTGATGGACGTCCAGTCTCTTCTATCCAGATCGTGACTAGAGAAGGATCTACGAGTACATCCGTTTCTTACCCTTTGGCAGCGTCGGTTCCATCTCTCGCGGTACTTTCTTCTCCGCTGGAAGCACCATCTGGCTCGGCACTGATTTCCCTGGCGGCGGCACCAGCTTCTCCGGCTGCGCCGACCCCAACCCCCGCGGCACGGTCTTCTCCGGTGGCGGCACCACCAAAAGATGCTGTAAGTTGTCCTGAACTCACTAGGATGCAGGTGTAAGTAGTCAATGATAGTTGGGATCTTAAACAAGTTCTTTTTTCTTTAAAATTTAATGACGGGAAACCGTAGTATTCTTCTGCAAATTTTTTTTAATGACGGGAAACAGTAGATGTTAAGTACTAGTTCTGGCAAAAAAAGATGTTTAGTAATATTATCCATCACAGAGCAGGGTTTCGCAGTCTGAACATACAAATATATGCTCCATGTTACCTGTTTCAGAAAGTCTGAAAGCTTGCTCAGTACCTGTAAAATCAAATTGTCTTGCTGCTGCTAGATTTTGTGCAAACTAATTAAAGAGATAGCTAGATGCATTTTCTCCATGTATGCTACGTTCTGATTTATATGCTGTTGATTGATATATACCGTGCTTAACTAGATGCAGAAGCAAACTCGCTCCAACGTCAATGAGCAACTACGTCTTAGGACTGTCGATTGTACATGTCCTCTGCACCGCCCCGAGTTCAGAATTCAAAGAAATTCACTAGCCAAAAAGCCAAAGGTGACGGGCAGGCGTGATGCAGCAATTCAACGTTGTATATTAAAAGGGCGAGGGAAAGGCCGCCCTAAACGGGTTGGTCACTCGGCGGACCCTCCTCAGCCCTCGCGCTTCTATGTGCAACTGGACGGCAACGATGACATGTATATGTTGGTCATCCCCAGAGAATTCAAGCAATGTCTGAAAGGGATTCTTCCCAGGCCTATCAAGCTCAAGACCAGCGTAGGCTGCGCCTGGTATGTGCACATCGATGAGTACCAGGGTGAACTGGTCTTGAAGGATGGTTGGTTCGGGTTTGCAGAGGCGCATGAACTGCAGCTTGATGACCTTCTCGTCTTCGAGGTGAAAGACACTTCCTTGATGAATGTGTTGATCTACGACAGTAACACCTCCACCCAGAGGATAATCTTTTGTGCTGATCACCCTTAGTTGCATGCATGATCTGCAGTGTTTTTAGGAAGAGGGGATCAGAATAACCTCAATATTTTATTGAATTAACTAGATGCTGCTTTTGGACCTGGGTTACTCCCCTGCTGATGTTCAAGCTGAACTTGGTTTTTGTATTAAGCTGAACTGGGGATCAGATACACTGTGATGAGACTTTGTTAATTAGCTAATATAGTATATGTTAGACTTGTTTTATTTTATTTTAATTTACTGTGATATGCTGCGGTAGTTTCAATGTGCGGTCTGATGATTTGTATTATATGTAGGTACACGGAGCTCAATATTTTGAAATATTCATAGATTTGTAAGTGTAAATGTGATATATCCCAGATGTAGTCAATGCTATCTTGTACGAACTTGTAAAATCTCAGGGAAAAATACATTTTATTTTAGAAAGTGTAAAAGTGACCAATTTTTTGATCTGATTGTAGCAAACACAAGTGCAGATGGTCAAACCCCAAAAACTTCTCATATTCATTGTTACATGGTCGAGATATAAAGGTATTTCACGCACTGGTTTAATACTCAACTGCTTACATCCATGTTTGTTTGCAGTTTTTTTTGGACACCTCTTAATGCTCCCTCCGATCCATATTTTTTTTAGATACACAGTACAAACACAGACGCTCTCATATAGATGTATCTAGACACATATTAGTTGTAGAGACGTCCATTTTATCATCATGTAATGAGGATCAGATGGAGTATCGTTTTCATTTTACCAAAAGAAATGGATATATTACTGTATAGTACTGAGCTCTGAGCTCAGTAGCCTGAAGCCCTGAGCTCTGAATGCAATTTCTGTGTGCACACTGAACGGATCATAACCCACACGACATGTCTCACTGGTCTGTAGGTCCGGACCCCACCAGATACTGATAAAGCCCAGTGACCCGCCGGGTGAAGTTTTGTGTGTGGATTCCTGCGTACCTGGCTTCGTTCCTCCTAGACACGCGCATTTTTTTTGACCGGGGGACACGCGCATTTATTCCCTTGCTGATTGCTGATGTATCATTCTCAGTTTCTCACAGCCCCCTCATGTTCAGAACTTCAGATCTCCCCAGATCCCTCGCCGTCCATCTCCCCTGAGTCCTCTCTCTACACCACCGGCGTCCACCACCGCTCGGACTACGCGGCTTGGACTCCGTCCTCTACGGATGCGGCGACGTCGCATCTAAAAACTCCACTAAGGCGGCGCGGCATCCCCGATTCTCTCGGTCCATGGCTGCAATGGCGGTATGTTTCCCCCGAATCACTAGCGTTGCCGGTCACATCTTTATTATATCTAAGCTGTATTGCCGGTTGCTTAGCATTGTTTGATATACAGTACTTCTCTCAGCCAGTGTATATATTAATCCTCTGGTAAAGACTCGGGTTACACATGCACCCATGCTAGCTATGTTGGGACTGGATCTAATGTGTGCAGTAATAATCGTTCAAATATGCTATTGGTCAATCCACGGCCGATGATCACATATGAGGACACCGAGCATGCATGTCTGGCTTGTGGACTCTTTAGGCCGACGCTGATTTTTTTTTGTTTGCTTGGTCAATCTGTACTGGCGGATGATGAACTGCAGATGCATTATTCTGATGCTAGACATAGCCAGCAAGCATGCATGGCTCATGCTAGCTTGATTTCTATTCTCATAGCTACTATTTATATCGATTTGGCTTCTGCGATACAATGATACACTATGCTGAATAATTTGATGATACAAGGTTGTACATATCAGCCTAGCTAGATTCAGAAGCTTATTGTTCAGACTGTGTGTTTGATAAGAACAATGATCCGCTGAGTTTGCTAGGTGCCTTTTATTATGCATTTGCTTGGAATTACGGTCAGAAGCTAGAGGCATTATCTAATTGAGGCCTCTTTTTTGCAGTGTTCAAACAAGAAGCTCAAGCTTGGAGAGAGCTTATCATGGAAGGAGACATCTGTAGAGCCAGCCCCAGTGTGCAAGGTGTTTGGGCGCATCGATGAGGAGAATACCCCTGACAGCTTCTGCAAGGTACTATGTACATCGGAGTTAGAGGTGATTTCCATCCCCAGTCGTGTTCTACCCTGGTTTTACGGTGGGTGTCCAGAGTCCATCAACCTGAAGATGTCCACTGCATGCACCTGGATTGTGGACCTGAAGCAACAAGATGGCAATGTTTTAATGGACAAAGGATGGCCAGAGTTTGTCAAAGCACATGACTTGAAGGTAGGATACCTCCTGACCTTCAAGAAGCTTGACACCAAATCATTGCAGGTGCTCATATTTGGTTACAATTGCTGTGAGAAGGTTATATGGTGTTCAGGTTATCACCCATCGCTGGGGCAACAATATCAATCACAGCTGTATTAAGTTGTCTTACAAATGTTCTTTAGAGAGAGCTGGTCTATAATAGTATACTGCTCTCTTTAATGATGCATTGTGGTGAACATGATGGTACCATTACTGGATTGTGGTCACATGTGAGGGGGGATGTTGAAATGTATAATTGGATTGCCTAGCCCTTTCCATTAGTTCGGACTTTTGGTTGCGTTGGCTAGTGCATGAAGCTTGACAAACCTTATTTATGTGTACAGCTCTCTAGTTGTACTATTAATTATTATGTGCTTATGTTGGCTGGATTGTGATGAACATGAGATGTTTTGTTGTTTACGTAAAGAAAAAAACGTGATGTTTTTTTGAATCCTGCGCTGGATATGTTTTGCACAAACTAGTGAAGTGACCGCTGACAAAACATATTATGCGCAAATAGGCAACCCTCAGCAACGATCATGGGTTCAAGTGTCCAGGATCCAGTGCCTTGACATAAGCAAGGCACAGATGAACAGTACGGTGACTTGTAGATTTGGCCGTTGGATTGAAAATAGATAGCTAAGATCAAAGTACTGTAGCATGTAGCATATGTACTGTTCATGGTTCTAAAGCACATGCACTGTGGACGACGTACTGTAGCACATGTCATGTACATTGGTTGGTACTGTAGCAGTTACTAGTTAATAGTCATCTGTCTAATTATTTTTTATCCAACGGTTGAAAGGGAGGGGCAAGGCATGGTACGGAGTACTATTTATGTGTGCCTCGCCTTCATCAAGGCACTCGATCTCATTCCGGGTTCAAGTATTACCCCATGTAGCACCACTTTTTTTTTGGGTTAGCCAGACAACCTTCCCAATAAAAAAAAGTACTACCTTCCCTGCATGGGCCAATTGTTTGTACTTTTGGGCTGCCGCCGGCCATGTACATGGTGATTGCTGTCAGCCTGCTTACTTCGCTGATAACATTCCAAAAACACTTAATGGGCCTCCGACTCATGCCATTGGGGCCCTTCCTAATTTAAACACGGATATCCTATGATTGGCCCTCTAGAAACCGAGATTCTACACATAAAGTTATTTTTATTTCGTATCAATTATGATTATGATTCTTTTTAAATGCGCATAGCCAGTATGCGCATCTACATGGGCTCTATATTTTGATATATTCATATAGTCGATTTCAAAATTGTCATTAATTATATAAAGTTCCAAGATTTATTCTATTAGTGTGCAAGATCTTAGAGTGTATTTGTAGTTTAAAAAAATGACAAACCTCTTCATCAGATTGTTGTTAACAAGTGCAGTGTTGTGAACCCAAAATATATTACATACTCCCTCGTAGATCAAATTTGATCTAATTAAGTTGAACTAAAACCCGGATCAACAATTAGTATGGATTAGATGCATGGAGTACGAAAAACAAATGAATAGGCAATATTTCAGTTTTTCCTTCAGTTGAGAATGCTAGAGCAGGACCCATTTGCCAGTAGCGTCCCTCAACATTTGAAGGTAAAAACAAACAGAAGGGATCGAAAAAAAAGCATCCTACATATCTCGGCTTAAAATATATCGAGAATTCACATATTTCTTGTACATAGAGGCTGACATCGGGGACCCATTGGCCAGCAGTGGAAAAAAAATCAAAGAGAGGAAACAATTATCGTACAGAGAAGCTGACATGTGGGACGCATTTTGCAGCAGCGTCCTCAACTTTAACAAAGGCGGCAGGGGATCGAAAGAAAAAGCAAAGTTGCCAGAAATCAGCGGTCAAAAATAAATCCAAGAAACGAAATGTTTATTGTTCCTAGAGGCTGACATATGGGACCCACGAGCGAGCAGCGTCCTCAACGTTTCAAAGGCGGCAGGGGATCGAAAAAGGCAAGTGACCATATATCAGGTGCCAAAAATAATCCAAGGAAAGAAATTTATTGTACATAGAGGATGACATATGGGTCCCGTTTTGCAGGAGCCGTCTCACCGTTTCCAAGGCGGCACGGGATCGAAAAAAAAGAAAGGAAAGGTTTATCGTTCAGAGAGGCTGAGATGTGGGACCCATGGGCCAGCAGCGTCCTCTTAGTTTCAAAGGCGGCAGGGGATAAAAAAAGGCAAATAGCCAGTAATTAGGGTAAAAAAAATCAAACAAAGGAAACTTTGACTGTTCATAGAGGCTGACATGTGGGACCCATGAGCCAGCAGCGTCTCAACGTTTCAGAGGCGGCATGAGATCGAAAGAAAAAGGCAAATAGCCAGAAATTATGTGTCAATAATAAATCAAACAAAGGAAAGGTTTATTGTTCATAGAGGCTGACATGTGGGACCTCGAGCCAGCAGCGTCCTCAACGTTTTAATGGCGGCACGAGATCGAACGATAAAATAAGCCAAAAATCATTTGGTAAACAAAATCCAAGAAAAGAAACATTTACCGTTCTGAGAGGATGACATGCGGGACCCATGAGGCAGCAGCATCCTCAACGATTCCAAGGCGGCAGGGGATCAAAAGAAAAAAAGGAAATATCCAGAAATTAATTAGGGGTTCAAAATAAATCCATCAAAAGAAACTTTTATTGTTCATAGAGGATGACATGTGGGACCGACGTGCCAACAGCATCCTCATCGTTTCAAAGGGGGCAGGAGATCAAAAGAAAAAGGCAAATAGCCAGACATTAGGGGTCAAAAATAACTCCAAAAAAGGAAACTTTTATTGTTCGTAGAGGATGACATGCGGGACCCATGATTCAGCAGCTTACTCAACGTTTCAAAGGCGGCATGAGATCGAAAGAAAAACGCAAGTGACAAAATATCAGGAGCTAAAGATAATCCAAGAAAAAAGAAACTTTATTGTACATAGAGGATGACATGCGGGTCCCATTTAGCAGCAGCGGTCTCAACGTTTCAAATGCGGCTTGAGATCAAAAGAAAAAGAAAATAGCCAGAAATTAGGGGGTAAAAAAACTCCAAGAAAGGAAAGCTTTATCGTTCATACAGGTGACATGTCGGACCTATGAGCCTGCACTTACTCAGCGTTTCAAAGGCGGCAGGCGGCAGGGGATCAAAAGAAAAAGGAAATAGCCAAAAATCAGATGGTGAAAAAAATCCAAGAAAAGAAACTTTTATTGTACATAGAGGATGACATGCGGGTCCCATGAGCCAGCAGGTTCCTCAACGTTTCAAACGTGGCATGAGATCGAAAGAAAAAGGAAAGTGACCAAATATCAAGAGCCAAAAATAATCCAAGAAAAGAAACTTTATGTTACATAGAGGATGACATGTGGGTCCCATTTTGCAGACGGTCTCAACGTTTCCAAGGCGGCACAGGACCAAAAGAAAAATGAAGTAGCCAGAAATCGGGGGTGAAAAATCCAAGAAAAGAAAGATTTCAATTGGGCTGAGGATGGACATCTGGGCCTTCGAACTATCCTGCTGGGCCTTTTGTCTCGTACAATTTCAGCCCACTCCAAAACAGGAAAGTTCGGATTTTTCTAAAAAAAACAGGAAAGTCCTATGCATCGCAAAAACAAAAAACAAGGACACTCAACATATAAGTTTGTTTATGTAAAAATAAAGATTTAATTTATCCGTTTGCAATAGCTCAGAGCGAAATAATCAAGATATCACATGTTTCTTGTACGGGGAGGCTGACATCGGGGACCCATGAGCGCGTCGTCAACGTTTCAAAGGCGGCGGGGATCGAAAATAAAATAAAAACCAAAAGTCAGTTGGTAACAAAATCCAAGAAAAGAAAACATTTATCATTCGAGAGGATGACATGCGGGACCCATGAGGCAGCAGCATTCTCAAACGTTTCCAAGGCGGCAGGGATCAAAAGAAAAATAAAGGAAATAGCCAGAAATTATTTAGGGGTCAAAAATAAATCCACCAAAGGAAACTTTTATTGTTCATAGAGGATGACATGTGGGACCGACCTGCCAACAGCTTCCTCATCGTTTCAACGGGGGCAGGGGATCAAAAGAAAAGGCAAATAGCCAGAAATTAGGAAAAAATCCAATAAAGGAAACTTTTATTGTTCGTAGAGGATGACATGCGGGACCCATGAGCCGGAGCTTACTCAACGTTTCAAAGGCGGCATGAGATCGAAAGAAAAAGGCAAGTGACCAAATATCAGGAGCCAAAAATAATCCAAGATTTATTGTACATAGAGGATGACATGTGGGTCCCATTTTGCAGCAGCGGTCTCAATGTTTGTAATGCGGCTTGAGATCAAAAGAAAAAGAAAGTAGCTAGTAATTAGGGGAAAAAAAATCCAAGAAAAGAAACTTGATGGACATAGAGGATGACATGCGGGTCCCTTGAACCAACAGCTTACTCAACGTTTCAAACGTGGCATGAGATCGAAAGAAAAAGGCAAGTGACCAAATATGAGGTGCCAAACATAATTCAAGAAAAGAAAGTTGATTGCTCATAGAGGATGACATGCGGGTCCCATTTAGTGCAGGTCTCACCGTTTGAGAGGCGGCAGGGGATCGAAAGAAAAAGTCAAGTGACCAAATATGAGGTGCCAAAAATAATCCAAAAAAAGAAAGTTTTATAGTACATAGAGGATGACATGCGGGTCCCATGAGTCAGCAGCTTACCATACGTTTCCAAGGCGGCAGGGATCAAAAGAAAAAGGAAATAGCCAAAAATCAGAGGGTGAAAAAGTAAGAAAATAAACTTTTATAGTACATAGAGGATGACATGCGGGTCCCATGAGCCAGCAGGTTCCTCAACGTTTCAAACTTGGCATGAGATCGAAAGAAAAAGGCAAGTGACCAAATATGAGGTGCCAAAAATAATTCAAGAAAAGAAAGTTTTATAGTACATAGAGGATGACATGCGGGTCCCATTTAGCAGCAGCGGTATCACCGTTTGAGAGGCGGCAGGGGATCAAAAGAAAAAGAAATTGCCAAAAATCAGATGGTGAAAAAAACCAAGAAAATGAACTTTTATAGTACATAGAGGATGACATGCGGGTCCCATGAGCCTGCAGGTTCCTCAACGTTTCAAACGTGGCATGAGATCGAAAGAAAAGGCAAGTGAAAAAATATCAGGAGCCAAAAATAATTCAAGAAAAGAAAGTTTTATAGTACATAGAGGATGACATGCGGGTCCCATTTAGCACAGCGGTATCACGTTTGAGAGGTGGCGGGGATCAAAAGAAAAAAGAAATTGCCAAAAATCAGATGGTGAAAAAAACCTAGAAAAGAACTTTTATAGTACATAGAGGATGACATGCGGTCCCATGAGCTGCAGGTTCCTCAACGTTTCAAACGTGGCATGAGATCGAAAGAAAAAGGCAAGTGAAAAAATATCAGGAGCCAAAATAATTCAAGAAAAGAAAGTTTTATAGTACATAGAGGATGACATGCGGGTCCCATTTAGCAACATCGGTATCACTGTTTGAGAGGCAGGTGATCGAAAGAAAAAGTCAAGTGACCAAATATGAGGTGCCAAAAAATCCAAGAAAAGAAAGTTTTATAGTACATAGAGGATGACATGCGGGTCCCATTTAGCAGAAGCGGTATCACCGTTTGAGAGGAGGCAGGGGATCGAAAGAAAAAGGTAAGTGACCAAATATGAGGTGCCAAAAATAATTCAAGAAAAGAAAGTTTTATAGTACATAGAGGACGACATGCGGGTCCCAGTTAGCAGCAGCGGTATCACCGTTTGAGAGGCGGCAGGGGATCGAAAGAAAAAGGCAAGTGACCAAATTTGAGGTGCCAAAAATAATCCAGGAAAAGAAAGTTTTATAGTACATAGAGGATGACATGCGGGTCCTTAAGCAGCAGCGTTTGAGAGGCGGCGGGGATCGAAAGAAAAAGGCAAGTGACCAAATTTGAGGTGCCAAAAATAATCCAGGAAAAGAAAGTTTTATAGTACATAGAGGATGACATGCGGGTCCCAGCAGCGGTATCATCGTTTGAGAGGCGGCAGGATCGAAAGAAAAGGCAAGTGACCAAATTTGAGGTGCCAAAAAAACTCCAAGAAAAGAAAGTTGATTGCACATAGAGGATGACATGCGGGTCCCATTTAGCAGCAGCGGTCTCAACGTTTCCAAGGCGGCAAGGGATCAAAAGAAAAAGGAAGAAATCAGGGGGTCAAAAAATCCAAGAATAGAAAGAATTTTGGTTCATAGAGGATGACATGCGGGACCCATGATCCGCATCGTAAACGGCTCGATCGGAGAACGTTGAACGAGATGGCGCGATGTAGAAAAAAACAATGCCAGAGAGGCTGCCATCTGGGCCCTACATCCCTCGGCGGTGCGGATTTGCGTTGACTCGGCCGGCGAACCCGAGATTTCGAGATGCACCACGTCCCGGGCCACCATACGCCACGTTTTGGCCGCTTTCGTCGGGCTAGGTGGCCTCAAAAACGAGAAAAAAAAGTTTTGACATGCACCACGGAGGGACCAAAATCGTCGGCCATGGTACACCAGCAACCACGACGCGACTTCAACTTCGTCGGCCATGGCAACTTTTCTTGTAGTGTATTTTACTCTAAATGCTATCCTCCAAGTGAAATTCACAAAGACCGCAACCGTATATATAATTTCTGGCCTCATGATGGAGAGAGTATTGCCCAAGCGTGGGGGAGATTGAAGTCTTTAATGCTCAAATGCCCCATTCATGAGCTTCCTGGTAATATTATTATTGATAATTTCTATGCAAGACTATCTTTTCAAGATAAAACCTTGCTGGATACTTCTTGTTCTGGATCATTCACGCGCAATAAAGAAGAGTTTAAATGGGACCTTCTTGATCGAATCCAAGAAAATACTGAAGGATGGGAGAATGACAAAGGTAGAGTGTCAGGTATAAATTATAATTATGAATGCATTGAAACTTTTATGGATACTGATGAATATCGTAATATAAGTGCTACATATGGTCTTGACTCTCAAGTTGTTGCAAATATTTATAAAGCCTTTGCCTCTCATTTTGAATTGCCTAGGAAGAATTTTGATAAGTATCATGAACCTTATAAAGATAAAGTTGATTCGCCTAAAGGTAAATGTATTGAAATTAAAACTGTTGATCATGTTCTTCCTGAAGCTTATATTGAAAAAACTCCTTTCCCTGCTAAAATGAAGGAGTATTCTGTTATAACTAGTGTAGTTAATAAAAGTGCAAAGAAACCCATAGAACCTGAAGAACAAATAAAGGTTGAACCTGCTGTTGCAATAGTTAAAGATCTTGTGACTGAAAATGTGGAAGATGGTCATATTATTTTTTGTGAAGATGCTTCTAATATTGTTTCGCATCCTAATAAGTCTAGGAAAGCCAGTGTTCCTGTGCTCTCTGTTCGAATTGGTGATCATTGCTATTATGGTTTATGCGATATTGGTGCAAGTATTAGTGCCATTCCTTATGAGCTCTACACGGAAATCATGCATGAAATTGGTTCTTGTGAACTTGAAGATATTGATGTGGTTATTCGGCTAGCTAATAGAGAAACTATCTCTCCCATTGGTATTGTTCGAGATGTTGAAGTTCTATGTGGTAAGATTAAATATCCTGCTGACTTTTTGGTACTTGGTTCTGCTGCTAGTAAGTCTTGTCCTATTATTTTTGGTAGACCTTTTCTGAATACTTGTGGAGCCATTATAGATTGCAAGAAAGAGAAAATTGTTACTAAATTTGCTGGTGAATCTTATGAGTTTAACTTCTCTAAATTTGCCAAAACTCCTTATAAAGTTGATTTGCCTAATGATGATTTTAGAGTTGAACAGTGTGCATCTATTGCTCTTGCTCCTAGTAATCCTTTGCAGCAACATTTGGAGAATAGTGAGAGTGAAGTTTTTAGGGAAGAAAGGGATGAGCTTGATGAAATTTTCCTTCGTCAACCTATTCTTAAACATGACTTACCGGTTGAAGATTTAGGTGTAACACCACCACCAAAGGAAGATCATGTATTTGATTTGAAACCATTACCTGATAATCTTAAGTATGCTTATATTGATGATAAGAAAACATATCCTGTTATTATTAGTGCTAAGCTTTCAGATATTGAGGAAGAAAGGTTATTGGAAATATTGAAGAAACACCGAGGAGCTATTGGCTATACTCTTGATGATTTGAAGGGGATTTCTCCCGCTATTTGCCAACATGCCATCAATATAGAAGATGGTGCAAAACCCGTTGTTGAACATCAGCGTCGTCTAATTCCCAAGATGAAGGATGTGGTAAGAAATGAGGTATTAAAACTTCTTGAAGCAGGTATTATATATCCTATTGCTGATAGTAGATGGGTTAGTCCTGTGCATTGTGTTCCTAAGAAAGGAGGTATAACTGTTGTGCCCAATGATAATGATGAGCTTATTCCTCAAAGAGTAGTTGTAGGGTATAGAATGTGCATTGATTTTCAAAAAGTTAATAAAGTTACTAAGAAAGATCATTACCCTTTACCTTTTATTGATCAAATGTTAGAAAGGTTGTCTAAAAATACTCATTTCTGTTTTCTTGATGGATATTCTGGGTTTTCACAAATTGCTGTTAGAGCTAAAGATCAAGAGAAAACCACTTTCACTTGTCCCTATGGAACTTATGCTTATAGGCGTATGCCTTTTGGTTTATGTAATGCTCCTGCTACTTTTCAAAGATGCATGTCTGCTATTTTTCATGGCTTTTGTGAAAAGATTGTTGAGGTATTCATGGATGATTTTTCTGTCTATGGGAATTCTTTTGATAATTGCTTGCGAAACCTTGATAAAGTTTTGTAGAGATGTGAAGAAACTAACCTTGTTCTTAATTGGGAGAAATGCCACTTTATGGTTAATGAAGGAATTGTATTGGGACATAAAATTTCGAGAGAGGTATTGAAGTTGATAGAGCTAAAGTTGAAGCAATTGAGAAGATGCCCTATCCTAGGGATGTTAAAGGTATTCGTAGTATTCTTGGTCATGCTGGTTTTTATAGAAGGTTTATTAAAGATTTCTCTAAAATTTCAAAGCCTCTTACTAATCTTCTTCAAAAAGATGTACCTTTTGTTTTTGATGATGATTGTAAGGAAGCTTTTGAAACTCTTAACAACTGCTCCTGTAGTTGAACCTCCTGATTGGAATTTGCCTTTTGAAATTATGTGTGATGCTAGTGATTTTGCTGTAGGTGCTGTTCTTGGACAGCGAGTAGATAAAAAATTAAATGTTATTCATTATGCTAGTAAAACTCTAGACGCTGCTCAAAGAAATTATGCTACAACTGAGAAAGAGTTATTAGCCGTAGTTTTTGCATGTGACAAGTTTAGACCCTATATTGTTGATTCAAAAGTTACAGTTCATACTGATCATGCTGCGATTAGGTACCTTATGGAAAAGAAAGATGCTAAGCCAAGGCTTATTAGATGGGTGCTTCTTTTGCAAGAATTTGATTTACATATTGTAGATAGGAAAGGTGCTGATAATCCTGTTGCTGATAATTTGTCTAGATTGGAAAATATTACTTATGATCCTGTTCCTGTTAATGATAGTTTTCCAAATGAACAATTGGCTGTAATAAAGGTGAGCTCGCGAGATAGTCCTTGGTATGCTGATTATGCTAACTTTATTGTTTCGAAGTATTTGCCTCCAACCTTTTCAGCTCAGCAAAGGAGGAAATTCTTTTATGATTTGAGGCATTATTTTTGGGATGACCCACACTTATATAAAGAAGGAGTGGATGGTATTATGCGAAGATGTGTCCCGATATGAACAACAAGAGATATTGAGCAAATGTCATGGTAGTGTTTATGGAGGACATCACGCTGGAGATAGAACCGCACAAAAGGTTCTACAATCAAGTTTTTATTGGCCAACACTTTTCAAAGATGCAAGGAAGTTTATCTTATCTTGTGATGAATGTCAAAGAGTTGGTAATATCTCTAGACGCAATGAAATGCCTATGAATTATACTCTTGTTATTGAACCATTTGATTGTTGGGGATTCGACTTCATGGGTCCTTTCCCTTCTTCAGAAGGTAACACTCATATACTTGTCGTTGTTGATTATGTTACTAAATGGGTAGAAGCTATACCTACAAAAAGTGCTGATGGTGAGACCTCTATAAAAATGCTTGTAGATGTTATATTTCCTAGATTTGGAGTACCTAGATATATTATGACTGATGGGGGTTCTCATTTTATTCATGGTGGTTTTAGAAAAACTCTTGCCAAATATGGTATTAATCATAGAATTGCTTCAGCTTATCATCCTCAAACTAGTGGGCAAGTAGAATTATCAAATAGATAAATTAAAGCTATTTTGGGAAAGACTGTTAATAAATCTAGAAAGAATTGGGCTAGTAAGTTAAAGGAAGCATTGTGGGCTTATAGAACTGCTTATAAAAATCCTATGGGAATGTCTCCTTATAAAATGGTTTATGGAAAAGCTTGTCATTTACCTTTAGAACTAGAGCACAAAGCTTATTGGGCTGTAAGAGAACTTAATAAAGATTTTAAACTTGCCGGTAAGAAGAGGTTGCTACAATTAAGTTCTTTAGATGAATGGAGAAGTGAAGCTTATGAAAATGCTAAACTTTTTAAGGAGAAAGTTAAGAAGTGGCATGATAGAAGAATTATTAAAAGAGAATTTAATGTTGGAGATAAAGTCCTATTGTATCGGTCTCGTCTCAGATTTTTTGCAGGGAAATTACTCTCAAAATGGGAAGGACCATATGTTATTGAGGAGGTATATCGTTCAGGAGCAATAAAAATTAGCTCTTTGGAAGGTAACGCCACACAAGTAGTGAATGGACAAAGACTCAAGCATTATATTTCTGGAGATTCTTATAATGAAGATATTGATGTTATTCAAGTGATAACTCCGGAAGCTTTCATCAAAGATCAAATTGACAGTTCTGCAGAGTCCGACTTTGAATAGGTAACAGTTTTAGTAATAAAAAGTCCGCGTTTAGCTTTCCGAACAATATTTCTGCTGTTTATGGAAAATATGAAAAATTACGGGATCGAAACGAAGTGGAGGAGACGCGCGAGGGCCCGTCACCATAGGCCGGCGCGGGCCCCCTGGCGCGCCGCCCTATGGGGACAACCCCTCGGCGTCCCGTTTCCACTCGGCCTGGAACCTTCCTTTTGTCGTAAAAATATTTGCTATATAATCCCCCGGATCTCCAGAGGTCCGTATATCGTTTTCTCGTCGTGTTTTGTTTCGAGCTGTTTTCTGCCAGATATTGTTTTCAGATCTAGAGCCACCATGTCTTCGTCGGAGCCTCCGAAGGACAACTTCTTTGAGAACGTCGTCAACCCGTACATAAGCGAGTTGAAGATGCATCCCAAGGAATTGCTGCTCGTAGATGGAGAGTTGCAGATAGAAGATGTTCGTGGACCTAAGGGAGAAGGAAGCTTGGAGGACAGGATGGAGAAACTAGAACAAGAGGTCTTCACCTACAAGAAGATGGCTGAGCGTGAAGTGGACATCTTCCACAGAATTGTGTCCGAGCTCATTGGTGAACACGAGAAGGAGACTGCAAAGCTGTGGAGCGATATCCTCTCACTTCACAACACTACCAACCAACTTCAGGCGCAACTTTATGATGCTTGGAATCAAAACTGTGAGTATGAAAACAGGTTTAAACGCATTAGCGATGCTGCTAGTTTCAGGATTCCCGAGACCAAGACATCGTTTGTTGATGGAGAGCCTCTTCCCTGGAAGTCTGATGACGAGAAGAATCCACCACCATCGCCATCGAAGGAGTAATTCATCATCGGTATTGGCATCCCCTTGGTTTGTTCCAAGCTTGGGGGAGTGCCGCGGTATCACATCATCACTATCTTTATCTTTTACTAACAAGTAGTGTCATATCATGAGTAGGGAAGTTATCATATAGAATAGTTTGCAGTGTGGAAGTATCTCTCTCTTAGTTGGTTATCTATGTATCCGTTGGTGTGAGTTATCGTTATGGAATATTAATGAGAAGTCTTATCATTTACTTTTGCACACCTTATTTTAGTTTGCAATCTCTATTATATGATCACTCTTGACATTAGTATTGATATCACTTTGGGAGCATCAAGTAATTCTATTTGGTTTTGGCAAACTTAGCATTGGTCAATAGCAACAACACCTTGATGTTTAAATAGAAAAGGGAAATACATGTAGATATATTACTTTATTATCTTTCTGCTAATGAGTTTAGTATTCTGAAGTTAAAATTGCTTGTGCTTATGAGAAATATGCATGATTGTTTCTATCACATGTATATTTGTTTGTTTCCCTCAACCTTTATGCTTGCTACCCAACCTTGCTAGCCAAAGACCTGTATTGAGAGGGAATGCTTCTCATACATCCATAACCTTAGACCAAACCCATGCCATTTGTGTCCACCATAACTACCTACTATGTGGTATTTTGCGCCACTCCAAGTAAATACTTCATGTGCTACCTTTAAATAATTCAAACTATATTACTCCTTATTTGTGTCAATGTTTTATAGCTCATGAGGAAGTATGTGGTGTTTTATCTTTCAATCTTGTTGGGCGGACTTTCACCAATGGACTAGTGGCACATCCACTTATCCAATAATTTTGCAATAAGAGCTGGCAACGGGGTTCCCAGCCCCAAGTAATAACTTTCATTAATAATTCTCTTCACATGTTTTGCCCTGATTTATCAGTAAGCAACTTAATTTTGCAATAGACACTCCTCCATGGTTTGAGAAATGTTGGAAGGCACCCGAGGATTCGGTTAGCCATGGCTTGTGAAAGCAAAGGTTGGGGGAGTGTCATCCATAATAAAACTAAAATACATGTGTAAACAAAAGAGAAGAGGGATGATCTACCTTGCTGGTAGAGATAACGTCCTCCATGGGAGCCGCTCTTGGAAGGTCTGTTTGGCAAGGGGGTTAGAGTGCCCGCTACCATTCGTTGACAACAACAAACACCGCTCAAAATCTTACTTTTATGCTCTTTATATGATTTCAAAACTTGAAAAGCTCTAGCACATGATTTAATCTCTGCTTCCCTCTGCGAAGGGCCTATCTTTTACTTTTATGTTGAGTCAGTAAACCTATTTCCCTCTATCTTAAGCAAGCAATTGAGTTGTTGTGAACCAACCATTTATGCTATGATTTAGTTAATCATGTCTTTTATGCTTTCTTGTTCAGTACATATTTTATCTGAATGAATATGACTTTGAAAGTTATCAATGTTTATGAGAAGATTGCTATGATTAAGGATGAAAGCCCTGCCATATAATTCTGTTATGAAAGCTTTGCTTAGAAGATAAGTGCAATCCGTTAATAGTTCTCTGACCAAGAACAAAGTTTGCCATAACCAATCATGATTTCCTATGCACCTCTATTTGTGATTTCTCTTTACTTATTTCAAGTTGAGTTATATGAAGAGAATGTTTACTAGAATGTCTTGTGCGAATCAATATGATGCTTCTTGTCCGTATTTTATTTATCGACTCTTCACTCCATAAACATGTGGTCTTGTTTATTGAGCTCAGTTTCGCTTGGGGACAAGCGAGGTCTAAGCTTGGGGGAGTTGATACGTCCATTTTGCATCACTATTTTATATCATAATTTGCTTTTATTCATTGATATATTTCATATTTAGAGATGATACTTATGTTATTTCACCTATTTTGCATGTTTCATGATCATTGGAGAATTATTCACCGGAGTCAGGATTCTGCTGGAAAAAGCACCGTCAGGACACCATATTTCGGAAGATCAACAATTGACGGAAATTACATGAAAAATCCTATTTTTCCAGAGACGAAGGGAGCCAAAGGAGGAGGGGCCGAGGGGCCGCCATGGGCCCCATGGGCCGGCGCGTGCCCTACCCGGCCGCGCCGCCATGGGAGGGGCCCACAGCCCTCGCCGCCTCTCTTTACTTCTTCGCCCCCTAAGCCACGGGGGAGTTACGGAGAATAGCCGAGCCGCCTGCGGGGCGGAGAAACACGAGAGAGAAAGAGCTCTCCGGGCAGGAATCAGGGAAATTCCCCCTCCGGGAGGAAAATCGACGCCATTGCCATCGTCATCGAGCTGGACATCATCTCCATCATCATCACCATCATCTCCACCGCTGCATCTCGTCACCGCTGTAACAATTAGGGTTGGATCTTGATTGTTTGATAGGGGAAACTCTCCCGGTATTGATTTCTACTTGTTATTGATGCTATTGAGTGAAACCATTGAACCAAGGTTTATGTTCAGATTGTTATTCATCATCATATCACCTCTGATCATGTTCCATATGATGTCTCGTGAGTAGTTCGTTTAGTTCTTGAGGACATGGGTGAAGTCTAAATGTTAGTAGTGAATTATGGTTGAGTAATATTCAATGTTATGATATTTAAGTTGTGGTGTTACTCTTCTAGTGGTGTCATGTGAACGTCGACTACATGATACTTCACCTTTATGGGCCTAGGGGAGTACATCTTGTATTCGTTTGCTAATTGTGGGGTTGCCGGAGCGACAAAAACCTAAACCCCCGTTAGTATATCGGTGCAGGAGGGATAGCAGGATCTCAGAGTTTAAGGCTATGGTTAGATTTATCTTAATTACTTTCTTGTATTTGCGGATGCTTGCAAGGGGTATAATCACAAGTATGTATTAGTCCTAGGAAGGGCGGTGCATTAGCATAGGTTCACCCACACAACACTTATCAAAACAATGAAGATTAATCAGCCGTATGAAGCGAAAGCACTAGACTAAAATCCCCGTGTGTCCTCGAGAACGTTTGGTCATTATAAGTAAACAAACCGGCTTGTCATTTGTGCTAAAAATGATTGGGCCACTCGCTGCAATTATTTCTCTCGCAATTTACTTACTCGTACTTTATTTATCTGCTACATCAAAACCCCCTGATACTTGTCTGTGAGCATTTACAGTGAATCCTTCATCGAAACTGCTTGTCAACACCTTCGCTCCTCGTTGGGTTCGACACTCTTATTTATCGAAAGTACTACGATACACCCCCTATACTTGTGGGTCATCAAATACATAGAGCAAACCCCCCCATAATATATGCATGTGTGAATGAACTTGAATTTAATTGCATATATTGGCAATCAAAGCCTAGTGGATTTTTCCTCGAAATATTCAACCAAGCAAGGAAACAAGATGCAAGGAATGAAGGGAAAATGATTAAGAACACAAAAAAGCATAAATACCAACTCCCTTAAACCCTCAAAACTTCTCCCCCATTGATAACCCACAAGTATAGGGGATCGCAACAGTCTTCGAGGGAAGTAAAACCCAAATTTATTGATTCGACACAAGGGGAGGTAAAGAATACTTATAAGCCTTAACAACTGAGTTGTTAATTCAGCTGCACTGGAAAAGCACTAGCAACAGGTAATGTGAAAGTAGCAGTGATATGAGAGCAATAGTAACAGTAACAAACAGTAGTAGTAATATGAGAGCAATGGTACCAGAAAATAGTTGACATGTAGAACGAGTATATGATGATGAAAGATGGACCGGGATTCCCAGCTATCTACACTAGTGGTAACTCTCCAATAACAAGTGTTGGGTGAACAAATTACAGTTGGGCAATTGATAGGATTGATAAGGCATTAAGAAAGAACATCAATTCATTAATCATGTAGGCATGTTTTCCATATTTAGTCGTACGTGCTCGCAATGAGAAACTTGCACAACATCTATTGTCCTACCAGCCGGTGGCAGCCGGGCCTCAAGGGAATCTACTGGATATGAAGGTACTCCTTTAAATAGAGCACCGGAGCAAAGCATTAACACTCCGTGAAAACATGTGTCCCTCACATCACCGCCATCCCCTCCGGTTGTCCCGATTTCTGGGGGCCTTTGGTTCCGGACAGTGACATGTGCATACAACTTGTAGATACAATCTAAGCAATAATTATAGAGCTCAAATCTAAGATCATGCCACTCGGGCCCTAGTGACAAGCATTAAGCATAACAAGATTGCAGCAACAATAACTTCACAAACTTTATAGATAGACTAATCATAATGTATCATCCATCGGACCCCAACAAACACAACACCGATTACATCAGATGAATCTCAATCATGTAAGGCAGCTCATGAGATCATTGTATTGAAGTACATGGGGAGAGAATACCAACTAGCTACAGCTAGAACCCGTAGTCCATGGGGGAACTACTCACGGAGCATGATGGAGGCGGTGGCGTTGATGGAGATGGCTTCCGGGCACTTCCCCGTCCAGGGGCGAGACTCCTGTCCCCCGATTTGAGTTTCGCGATGGCGGCGGCGGAGTCTTTCTGGAGTTTCGTCAAGAGGTACGGTGTTTTAGGTCGAAAGGGATTTTATAGGCGAAGAGGCGCAGAGGGGCACTGGGGCTCCCACCACACGGCCGGCGCGGGCCTGCCAGGCCGCGCCGCCCTATGGTGTGGTGGCCCTCTGGCCCTCTCCGACTCTTCTTCTGGAGCCTTCCGGGAAAATAGGAGGTTTGGTCTTCGTTTCGTGAATTCAGAATATTGCCGAACAGCCTTTCTGGAACCAAAAACAGAGAAAACAGGCCACTGTGGCATCTTGTTAATAGGTTAGTTCGGAAAACGCATAAAAACATCATAAAGTGCAAGCAAAACATGTAAGTATTGTCATAAAACAAGCATGGAACTAGAAATTATGGATATGTCGGGACGTATCAGCATCCCCAAGCTTAGTTCTGCTCGTCCCGAGGGTAAACGATAAAAAGAATAATTTCTGTAGTGACATGCTACTTACATAACCTTGATCAACTATTTCAAAGCATATGAAATGAATGAAGTGACTCAAGGCAATGATCTATAGTTGCTAACAAATAGGTAACATATAGCAAAACTTTTCATGAAGAGTACTTTCAAGACAAGTATCAAAAGTTTTGCACAAGAGTTAACTCATAAAGCAATAAGTTCAAAGTAAAGGCATCGAAGCAACACAAGGGAAGATATAAGTTTCAGCGGTTGCTTTCAACTTGTAACATGCATATCTCATGGATAATTGTCAACACAAAGTAATATGATGAATGCAAATAAGCAAGTATGTAAGAATCAATGCACAGTTGACACAAGTGTTTGCTTCTAAGATGGAAGGAAATAGGTAAACTGACTCAACATAAAGTAAAAGAATGGCCCTTCAAAGAGGAAAGCATCGATTGCTATATTTGTGCTAGAGCTTTGATTTTGAAAACATAAAGAGAGCATAAAAGTAAAGTTTTGAGAGGTGTTTGTTGTTGTCAACGAATGGTAGTGGGCACTCTAACCCCTTGCTAGACAAACCTTCAAGAGCGGCTCCCATGAATTATTTTTATTTTTGGGTGGCACTCTTTCCAACCTTTCTTTCACAAACCATGGCTAACCGAATCCTCGGGTGCCTGCCAACAATCTCATACCATGAAGGAGTGCCCTTTTATTTTAGTTTTATTATGATGACACTCCTCCCTACCTTTGCTTACACAAGCCATGGCTAACCGAATCCTCGGGTGCCGTCCAACAATCACATACCATGGAGGAGTGTCTATTTTTGTTAATTAATTTGGGACTGGGAATCCCATTGCCAGCTCTTTTTGCAAAATTATTGGATAAGCGGATGAAGCCACTAGTCCATTGGTGAAAGTTGCCCAACAAGATTGAAAGATAAACACCACATACTTCCTCATGAGCTATAAAACATTGACACAAATCAGAGGTAATAAATTTTGAATTGTTTAAAGGTAGCACTCAAGCAATTTACTTTGGAATGGCAGAAAATACCACATAGTAGGTAGGTATGGTGGACACAGATGGCATAGGTTTTGGCTCAAGGTTTTGGATGCACGAGAAGTATTCCCTCTCGATACAAGGCTTAGGCTAGCAAGGTTGTTTGAAGCAAACACAAGTATGAACCGGTACAGCAAAACTTACATAAGAACATATCGCAAGCATTATAATACTCTACACTGTCTTCCTTGTTGCTCAAACACTTTTACCAGAAAATATCTAGACCTTAAGAGAGATCAATTATGCAAACCAATTTCAACAAGCTCTACAGTAGCTCTCCACTAATAGGCTTAGACTACATGAAAAAAACTTAATCATGATCTACTTGAGAGCTCAAAACAATTGCCAAGTGTCAGATTATCCAAGACATGATGAGGCATTTTCTGTTTTCAACCAAATATAAATAAGTGCAATAGCTTCCAACTTTTATCATTGAACATTAAAAGTAAAACGAAGAACACGAGTGTTCATATGAAAAAGCGGAGCGTGTATCTCTCCCACACAAGGATTGCTAGGATCAGAATTTATTCAAACAAAACAAAAATAAAAGCACACATACGCTCCAAGTAAAGAACATAAGATATGACCGAATAAAAATATAGTTTCAATAGAAGAAACCTGATAAGTTGATGAAGAAGGGGATGCCTTGGGCATCCCCAAGCTTAGACGCTTGAGTCTCCTTGAAATATGCAGGGATGAACCACGGGGGCATCCCCAAGCTTTGACTTTTCACTCTTCTTGATCATATATCATCCTCCTCTCTTGACCCTTGAAAACTTCCTTCACACCAAACTTCTCATAAACTTCATTAGAGGGGTTAGTACTCAAAAAATTTGAATCCACCTTGGTCCTGTAGTGGCACATTGCAAGAACTCAATAAAACATTAGCTACAGCTCTCCACGTCTAGAAAACCTCGCTTAAAGTCCACAAGAGACAATGCAAAAAACAGAGACAGAATCTGCCAAAACAGAACAGCCAGTAAACACGAATTTTAAAATGGTACTTCCGTTGCTCAAATCAGAAAACTCAAAACTAATGAAAGTTGCGTACATATCTGAGGATCACGCACGTAAATTGGCAGATTTTTCTGAGTTTCCTACAGAGAAATAAGCCCAGATTCGTGACAGATAGAAATCTGTTTCTGCGCAGAAATCCAAATCTAGTATCAACCTTCGATTAGAGGCTTCACTTGGCACAACAAAACACAAAACTAAGATAAGGAGAGGTTGCTACAGTAGTAAACAACTTCCAAGACACAAATATAAAACAAATTACTGAAGCAAAATAACACATGGGTTATCTCCCAAGAAGTTCTTTTCTTTATAGCCATTAAGATGGGCTCAGCAGTTTTAAATGATGCACTCGCAAGAAATAGTATTTGAAGCAAAAGAGAGCATCAAAAAGCAAATTCAAAACACATTTAAGTCTAACCCACTTCCTATGCATAGGAATCTTGTACACAAATAAATTCATGAAGAACAAAGTGATAAGCATAAGAAGATAAAACAAGAGTAACTTCAAAATTTTAAGCATATAGAGAGGTGTTTTAGCACCATGAAAATTTCTACTACCATATTTTCCTCTCTCATAATAATTTTCAGTAGCTTCATGAATAAACTCAACAATATAACTATCACATGTAGCATACTTTTCATGATTTCCAAACACATAATTTTTATCAAGTTCAAGAATAGTGGAATTAAAACTTTCAAACTTACTTTTATTAATAATATAACAAGGTAGGTGATCAATCTCAATAGATATGGGACTCATAGAATAAGTCAAGAACTCTCCAATCCCATTTTCATTAGTAGTACAATTAATATTATCAAGTAACATAGGACCATCATATAGAGCTTTATCATAAACATTTGCCAAGCAAAATTCTTTAGTACCATGCATTTCGACATCAGGCACAAACAAAGCATTATCATAAGATTTATCAAAGATAACAGTAGCATAATCATTCTCACAAGTATTACTCATAGGTACTATTTCAAGAGAATCCACAGGAACATAACATTCAACCTCTTTCGGTAAGCATGGAGGACAATCAAATAGTATAAGAGATAAAGAGTTACTCTCATTAGAAGGTTGACATGGGTAGCTAATCCATTCTTCCTCCTTTTGTTCGTCGCTCTCTTCTTCTTTTTCATCCAATGAGCTTTCAAGTTCATCAATTTCCTCCTCTTTTTCATCCAATGAGCTTTCAGGTTCATCAATTTCTTCTTCCACCGGTTCCTGCAAATTGTGAGTGCATTCTTGTGCATTAATGTGTCTCTCTTTATAATCAAGGATATAAGGATTCCTACTGTAGCATTCTATGCAAGAATTAAGGATAGTAGAGACATAATATTTAAGGCCCTTACAAACAACACAAGTTTCATAATTCTCAACCATGAAGGATTCTATCTCGGAGGCTCCCATAAATAAGACAAATTGTTCTACCTCTTCGAACCCATAATGAATATAGCAATTCCGATTATAGTTCTTAATTAAAAATTCCTCACTAAAGCCACATTGAAATTTAAGATGTTTAGTATCCTGTTGAGAGCAACAGTTTATATTATGGCGTTCAAGCAAGATTTCAGCAATTGTATTCAATTTTTCTATCATAACACTCATTATTTTACCAGTTCTTGATTCTCTATAATTATTATAACATTCTATAAGCTCCAAGTAGGTTGTTGGTTCTCCCATAACAGCAGTTTTTAATTTTTAGGTTTTTCAAATTTTTATGGATTTTCGGGTATATAGGGAAAATAAAACAAGACAAAAATAAACTAGACAAAAGTAAACTAAGCAAAGTAAAACTAGACAGAAATAAACTAAGCACAAATAAACTAGACAGAAATAAACTAGCAAGACAAAATAAAATAAAAGCAGAGAGAGAGGTAGAGTGTACTCCCCAGTGAACTTATGAGTAGAGTTATGCCTCCCCCAACAGCGCTAGAAAATAGTCTTGATAACCCACAAGTATAGGGGATCGCAACAGTCGAGGGAAGTAAAACCAAATTTATTGATTCGACACAAGGGGAGGTAAAGAAGCCTTAACAACTGAGTTGTCAATTCAGCACCTGAAAAGCACTAGCAACAGGGTAATGTGAAAGCATGATATGAGAGCAATAGTATAACACAAAACAGTAGTAGTAATATGAGAGCAATGGTACCAGAAAATAGTTGACATGTAGAACGAGTATATGATGATGAAAGATGGACCGGGTTCCCAGCTATCTACACTAGTGGTAACTCTCCAATAACAAGTGTTGGGTGAACAAATTACAGTTGGGCAATTGATAGGATTGATAAGGCATTAAGAAAGAACATCAATTCATTAATCATGTATGCATGTTTTCCATATTTAGTCGTACGTGCTCGCAATGAGAAACTTGCACAACATCTATTGTCCTACCAGCCGGTGGCAGCCGGGCCTCAAGGGAATCTACTGTATATTAAGGTACTCCTTTAAATAGAGCACCGGAGCAAAGCATTAACACTCCGTGAAAACATGTGTCCCTCACATCACCGCCATCCCCTCCGGTTGTCCCGATTTCTGTCACTTCGGGGCCTTTGGTTCCGGACAGTGACATGTGCATACAACTTGTAGATACAATCTAAGCAATAATTATAGAGCTCAAATCTAAAATCATGCCACTCGGGCCCTAGTGACAAGCATTAAGCATAACAAGATTGCAGCAACAATAACTTCACAAACTTTATAGATAGACTAATCATAATGTATCATCCATCGGATCCCAACAAACACAACACCGATTACATCAGATGAATCTCAATCATGTAAGGCAGCTCATGAGATCATTGTATTGAAGTACATGGGGGAGAGAATACCAACTAGCTACAGCTAGAACCCGTAGTCCATGGGGGAACTACTCATGGAGCATGATGGAGGCGGTGGCGTTGATGGAGATGGCTTCCGGGCACTTCCCCGTCCGGCGGGTGCCGGACAGAGACTCCTGTCCCCCGATTTGGAGTTTCGCGGCGGCGGCGGCGCCCGGAGTCTTTCGAGTTTCGTCAAGAGGTACGGTGTTTTTAGGTCGAAAGGGATTTTATAGGCGAAGAGGCGGCGCAGGGGGCACTGGGGCTCCCACCACCGGCGCGGCCCAGGGAGGCCGCGCCGCCCTATGGTGTGGTGGCCCTCGGCCCCTCTCCGACTCTTCTTCGGTGTGGAGCCTTCCGGGAAAAATAGGAGGTTTGGTCTTCGTTTCGTCGAATTCCGAGAATATTGCCCGAACAGCCTTTGGAACAAAAACAGTAAACAGGAACTGGCACTGTGGCATCTTGTTAATAGGTTAGTTCCGGAAAACGCATAAAAACATCATAAAGTGCAAGCAAAACATGTAAGTATTGTCATAAAACAAGCATGGAACGGCAGAAATTATGGATACGTCGGGGACGTATCACCCATCGGCACCAATTGCCGAAATGGGTGAAAATTTCAGAAGGGAAGAATAGTGAGAGTTCTTCCATAAGTTGTGCATTTCTCATAATGCGAGTGGAAGAAAATGCACATATCCAATGATGAATACTCGGAGAAAATCAAACTTTAACAAGGATCGGAGATTGCAAAAGGATAACAAATTCAAGAAGCTTCAACAAATGAAGCAAGCAATCAAATAAACCAAAAAAGAAGATACAAAAAATAGATATTATATATGGTTAGATCAAGAAGAGTGCTCTAAATAATATGAGGAAGCTCCCCAATATTTATGCACAAAATAGACAATTTTCATTAGAGTATGTGGTGCACAAACATGGAATCATCACTCCCATAATATCATTCAAAACATAAGGTACCAAGTGAAAAGAACTATTATGATTACCATAAAATAGTAATTTAAATAAA
Organism: Lolium multiflorum; assembly: GCA_030979885.1. NCBI lineage: Eukaryota > Viridiplantae > Streptophyta > Magnoliopsida > Poales > Poaceae > Lolium > Lolium multiflorum. The sequence continues at coordinate 330,479,942 of CM061748.1, forward strand.
ATGAGGAAGCTACCCAAGGTATGTGCATAAATTAGAATGTTGCATTTGAATACCATATGCACAACATGGAATCATCACTCCCTCTCTACCATTAAAAACACAAAAAATACAAGAGACCATAGATAAGAAATTAAGCTTAACACTTGGAGCTAACAAATAGTTGAACATCAAGTAAGAGACACCATAATGAACAACTCAACCAAAATGATATGTGAGAGGCATAACCAAGCATATTATAAGATACAAGGATGAGCAAAGAGCATCACCATAGTCTTCAATGAATGATATTGCTTAGCAAGACCAATCAACACACAACAAATAAAAATATATCAATTGGAGATGTATCATCTCTCATGCATATAAGTTTATCTAAGTAGAAAATATCACGAAGATATTTATCCATAAAGAAACATATACACACAAAATAGATACTAAAAAAATAGAACATGATATCGAACACAGAGTCATGCAATGCACCAATAAGATCTTTTGCTTAATAGCATGGCCAATGGCTCAATTGTATCTTATTGTGCATTAATGAACTTCAACCACAAACACTTCAAAGACATCACATATATCAAAAAGGGAAAGAAGATAGTTGTGATGCTTTGAGAAAATCAACAAGTATCACAAAGAAATGATACCAAAAGAAAGAACTCAATTCTCACTTGTGATACTTGTTGATTTTCACAAAGCATCCTTGCACATCCCGTCAAAGTATCACAAAGCATCCTTGCACATCCCGTCAAAGTATTATTTGATATTGGAATAACTAGTTCATTCATTGCACAACAATTCATAGATCAATACAAGATTAGATGTTTTGCGTTCGAAAACCATATGACCATATTATTACGGGAGGGACGCTAACAGTAACACACATTAAAATAGAAGATAATTACGATCTGTAATTGTGTGTACTACATGGACCTATATGTGATACCCATGGAAGATATAGCATTCATCCTAGGGATGGACTAGTTGTCAAATCATGGAGTCCAAATTTACTACGCTGAGAAAACAGTATCAATCAGAAACCTGATGGAGGAAGAATATTATATCAAGGAGATAAGTATACTTAGATAGAGGTTGTGTTGCAATTAAACTCACCGAAGGGGGTTAATATTGAGGAAATACCCAAGGTAAAAGGAATTTAAGGATGTCTTTATGAAGGAATTGCCAGAATTGCCATCAGAAAGAGAGACTGAGTTTACCATTGACTTCATACTGAGAATATCACATATTGGACAACCACCATACAATATGGGGCCGAAGGAGTTATTAGGGCACAAGGAACAAATATATGAGTTGGAAAATAAATGACTAATTCATCCGAGAGAGAGTGTATCTCCATGGGGAGCATTAGTATTTTTTATGGATAAAAGAGATGAAGGCCGAAGGATGTGTGGAGATAATTGAAACTTGGTTAATGTAACAATCAAACAAGTACCTATTACCTAGAATCCAACATTATTTTTGATCAATTCAAGGGATATGGAGTTTTCTCCAAGATCGATCCGAGGTTAGATTACCGTAAAATCAAGATCAAGGAAGAAGAAAATCAAAAAATAGCTTGTGTGTCCAGATATGAGCATCATGAGTATTTAGTAGTACCATGTGGATTGACAAATGCACCAACAATCTTCTTGAACTTGATGAACAAGATTTTCATGTCCTATTTGGACAAGTTCGTGATAGTATTCATAGATGATATTTTGATATATTTCATGGACAAAACTGAACATGCAAATCATTTGAAGATAGTTTTGCAGACCAGTAATCTAAACAAAGTTGAATCAGCTTTGGAGTGGAAAGCACTCAAAAATGCAAAAGAAATTAGAAGTTTCTTAGGTATGGATGGTTACCGTTGGAGATTCATTAAAAGATTTTCCAAGATCGTGGATCCAAAATCATGTAGTTTCCAAATCATGCATGTAGGATTGTGGAGGAAATGTCATTCCCTTCCTACGTTTTTCCTATTCTCACTTCTGAAAATCCTACGAATCAAACGACCCTTAATTCGATTGAAGAATTCCTCTATTTTTTTTTCGTATGGAACCTAAATCAAAGGAAAAAATCCTCGGTCTTTTGTATGCCCCTTGCTTTAAATCAAATGGATGAACAACGTCACCAAGGAAAATTTTCCTATTCCTATGTTTTTTGCTCTACTATTCCTACGAATCAAAGATGCCCTAAAGGGAATAAGATGAGATTCAAGGCTTGCTTCCTGTCACCATAAGCAACTATTATGATACCATTCTACAGAAATTAGAAAAATTTGGTGCTTTCAGAGGTTGTATAGCCAGGGTGTAGGACAAGAGGGGAATGGATGTTCGGAAAACATAGCACAAAAATTTCCCATGTATGCACTTCAGAGGACGGATACAACCTGCAATTTCGATGGTGATCAGTCCTAGATCACCAAACAATAGGTTGTGTGGGCTGGTGGAGGATGCCAATCACATTTTGTTTAGGAGTTCTGGTGCTCATTCTGCGTCGTGTGTGATCAAGGATAGCATTGAAGTGCCCCAGAAGCATGGAGGAGTTCGAACAAGGCAAGTTGGTTTGTGACGGCTATTGCTTGGTCAATCCTTCGTACATGCTTAGCTGTTTCGTTTACGTTACAGTGGAAGAATCTGTTAAACTGAAAAAGGCAAAGCAGTTACAGGAGACCGAAGAGGCCGTGGGCAAGCTTGAAGACAAGCTGCGCGAGATCAACAGAGCTCCACCTGAAGATTGAAGTGGCGTGTGTGCAGTGTTTTGCGGCCTTGTTTTGCTGCCATTTCATGTCCCTTGTTAAGAGCTCTGGCATGTTTGATGCTAGAGCTAGCCTTGCTGCCAATCTGCTGACAATCGAAAACAGGCCGTTTTCATTTTTCTTCCTTTTCGAGTTGTAACACTTTGCAAAAGATTTCAACATAAAGCTGAGGCAAACGAGGGTCTTTCTTCTAAAAACTGTTTGGGAGTGCCTCACATAATATGCGCTCTTCCAATTCAGGAAGACCATGTGTTCACAGTTTCAGTTTAGACGACGAACTTCGATAGCAACATGCCAACAGCAGTCCTGGTGCAAGACCAGATTAAAGTAGCAACTTGCTTTGCCTGTGTTCACAGTACTACACGATAAGCAAACCAGCTTAGCTGCTAAAGATGCTACGACACAGCACAGCACAACACAACATTTCCTTTTCTTGGAAGGTTGAGACTACACGATACAACCTTCTTCCAGATACCCGAGGGAAGATATCTTCCCCTGCTTGCAATTCACAAGAGAATGTATTATTGTTGTACACTACAGCACCTAAACTGGATTATATCCCCATCATGTGATCCAGGCCTGGCTGGGGAGGACCTCCCATGCCAGGTCCTCCCATGCCACCCACTGTCACATTATGCAGCAGTTGTTGGAGCCAGCGCCTTGTCGCGGGGTCATCCTTTGTTTGAGATAAATAAGTGCAGTTAGTATTGGATCCTTAAATTCGATTTATACACATCAATTCATTTGTGATGAATGGTAATCACAGATAGGTTAATAGCATGACTCACCCTAAGAGAGATATTGAATGTCCCGTCTTTCAGCATGTCTGGGAGGCAATTGTGCAGAGCAACACAGGCCCTGCAGGTAAATGGGGAGGATGAAAATTAGCACATGGGGAGATAGATGTGAATTCATTCTGTAACATACGATTGACAGCACAAACCTGGGATTATCTGACAGCCTGAGGTAGCATCGGATAATGTGCTTGAGCAGCCTTGTGGAAGGCTGATCAGCAAGTGATATTACCATGTTTCCTAAAACGCTGCCCACAGCGTAAAAACGCTCAGCGGTAGCACAGACGTAACGCAGTCCAATATCATCCAGCAGAATCTTTTGAACAATGAAGGTAGCGACCTGTTTACACATTTAACTAATTATACCAAAAATCGAAATCCCAGCCTCAACTTTGAACTCAACCAAAACAAAAGCTTAAGCACCCTCAAAGCTCATATGCAATTACTGTAGGTTATTACTAATACATGAAAGATGTAAAAACGATGGCATATTTACGTTTGAATAACTCAAAGCTCGTATGCAATTACTGTAGGCTATTACTTATACAGGAAAGATGTAAAAACGATGACATGATTACGTTTGAATAAAGTTATATATCTTCCAGTTCAAGTAATAACTAATTGAAGTAAGGCACTGAAACTAGAAGCAAGGTCAGTTCGTGAACTGCCAAAGCCAAACAGCCTTTGAGGTTTCTCACACACATATTAAGTTTATAAACCACGATTTCATTTTAAGTTCTTGTCAGGGAGAAGCCCCATGTGGCAGAAGAAGATTGTAATGATAATCAGTGGCCTACTTTACAACCCAGAACTGACAAACCAGTGAACTGATAGTAAATCCGTAATACAGTCTTCAACGTGAACTTCATACAGCAAGATAAATTTTTAAAAGAAGAAGCAATTTGATCTTTGCTAGAGCTAAACAGAAAATAAATATTGTGATAATTTAGATGAGGATTGAGATGGCTGGTTACATACGGTTTTTGACAGCTCACTGCCCATCTCCATGGTACGCAAGCACAGAGGAATTATTTCAGTTTGCAGCAGAAAACCAATAACTTCAGTATCATCAACCTGCATGCAACAGATGGTAAAGTTTCATCCCCATTTACAAAATTAGTTTGTGTAAAGACATGCAAGTTTATTCCAAACACAGCATGAGAACATTGCTTGTTTATCAGCTACAGAATTGATTATCTCATTGGTAAACACAAAGTAACAAGGATGCATCCCTTGTGACCATATTAGATTCATCATTCATGCCAGTGTATTGGAATAACAACATGGATCATCCTTGGTGGTTTATTACAGAGTTAGGGAAAGGAATCATGTTTGGCAGATTTGGATGCATTATATAAGAATTGACCATTCATGCAAATTCGCTAGCAAATAAATTACCTTAACAAGAGCACCGATGACACCCAAGCTGGTAAGTCGCAAGTACTCAAAGGGTCGTGTCTTGCTGAATGTATTCAAGAACGGGTACAAGAACAGTGGCACGTGAGCTGAAAGGAACAAATGGAGGACAGAAAGTGGAAAGTGAATAGCTGAAAGAAACAGTAGAGCCAAATGGCTCTTGTCGTATCATACTGCTGGGTTTTAGGTATATGTGAGACACAGTAAAAATGGATGTACTCGTTACCGTGTAAGAAAGGGATTCTGGTATCAGGGTGCGATGCAACACACTGCAATTATTGTAAAACAAACATACAAGTAATTAGAGTGATAGAGATATATGCAATGGATCTGGCATAGCAAACTTCAAGCAATTTCGTGGATGCAGTTTCCCCCCGAACTGTACCTGAAGAAGTGCAAGTGCGTTGCAGACTCGGTTTGATGCACCTGGCGACAAAGTTGGGGGTGAAAGTGCAGGGTAGATTGACACAATTTCCTGCGAGTGTTTCCAAATTCCCAAATGCACCAAGTGAGGAAGGCAGGCTTAAACCTTTGACAAATAGCATAGAGAACAGCAAGTGCCGACTTGAAAAACAAACGGTGACTGATCTCAACAGTTTCTAAGTGCATAAACAGAGCAAGAGCATAAGGTAAGAAATCAGGGCCACAGCTCACAGTAATTCTATTTCAATGTTCAAGCATGCAATCCTAAAGATAGGGGACCGATGAACAGCAAGAAGAGCAATTAAGTGCCGATTTGAAAAATAAACGGTGACTGATCTCAACAGTTTGAGGACATGAACAGAGCAGAAGGTAAGAAATCAGGGCCAAAACTCGCAGTAATCCTTCAAGCATGCGCATCCTAAAGAAAGGGGACAGGTGAATCACGCATACCTGAAGCAGGGCAGCGATTGTGCCAAAGGAGTGCCACAGAAGAGGGGCCAGGTCTTGAAATATCTCCCGTTTCTGAAACGAGTACAGTACATCAAGTTAGATTCTCACCAACCGAACACGCAAGTCCTGCAGTCCCTCTGTTCGTCCTAATGCAAAACAAAGCCGCGATCCCTCCCAGAGACAAAAGAAAAACCCCACGCAACACAATCCCTCCTCGAGAGGAACCCTAGAAGAGCAGGGGCGGACCTTAGATAGCTCGAGGAGGGCGTTCTCGCGCAGGTCGCGGTCGCAGAGGTCGAGCACCAGCTGCTCCGCGGACGCCAGCTTCCTGTCACTGGGCTCCTGCGCGCCGCCGCCGATCGGGGAGGGGGACGGCGGCGAGGCCCCCGCGAAGGAGGGCGGCACGGGCTGCAGGTTCGCCATCACGCCGCCAACTGCAGGAAACCAGCGCGAGGCCATTACGAAGTTCCTCAACAACAACAACAAAACCAGGCGCGGATCGCGCGCAGCGGCGCGCGCGTCCGCTCGCGCCGCCGGTTGCCGCGAGAGCAGGCCGGATCAGGGAAAATGTGCAGCGAGCGGAGGTTTGGAGATTACCGAACGAATCAACTCAGCGGAGTTCCGGGTAGATCTGCGCGAAACACTGCGCCGCGGAACCCTAGCGCTTGGAGAGGGGCGGAGGGGGAGGAGGCGACCGGGAACCACCGGAGCTCGCCGCGCCGCGCCGGAGAGCGCCGGAGCTCGCCGCGACGCGGTGGGGAAAGGGCAGGGCAGGGCGAAGGAAGAAATCTGTGGAGTTATGATGTTTCCGTTTCTGGTCGGAGCGAGCATTAATTAGGATCGAACGGCCCACATCAACGGCGTGATCTAGGTGGGCCCATCTGCCGTAAAGGGCCGCCAACATGGGCCGGCCCAAGGAGACGGGTGGAAAGCCCAGGAAGACGGAGGGCATTCCGCAGCGGCGCCCTCGCGTTATAAGAAGGGAAGGCACCCTAGGGTTTGCGCCCCGCCGCCATCTGCAAGAAGCCTCAGCTCTCTCTGCTCCCGCACCTCCCCGCGCGCCGCCGCCACCTCGCCGGTCGACTCTCGCAGCGCAGCCATGGCGGAGCAGGTAAGGGCTCCTCCTGTCCTTCCCGTCTAGTGCTCTGCATCGGTTCTTACGTTTCGCCTGCTCGCGCCCTGGTACTTGGGTAGTTGGATTTGTGCTGCACAATCGCGCTTTTATGCCAGTGTATGCTTAGATCTATTTCGTGGAGAGGTTTGGGTGTTCGTCGCAAATCGGTTGGCAGTAGGTAGCTCTTAGCAGTTTCTGTGGCGACAAGTATCTGATGATGGTTTGATGTTTGTGGGTGAGATAGCGTTCTACTTCAGTTCTCACTTTTGTTTGCTAATGATTCGTTGTTTCTGCTTAGCCATTAGCTGCTTACTGAGAGACTTTCATGACGAACAGAATGAACTGTGATGTTACACTAGTATATATGCGATCTTGATTTGCTATGTACCCGGTTCATGTGAAATCAATAGGAAGCGCGCGTGCCTGTTATATTTTCTGGCTAATTATTGCGGTGCATTAGCCCAAGACTTGTTCCTCTACTTGCATGTTTCAGTGCAGACATATGTTCAGATATTGGTAGTCTTGTTTTAATGGTTTACATCCATTCTTGTTGTGCAGACCGAGAAGTCTTTCCTCAAGCAGCCCAAGGTTTTCCTCAGGTGAGGAATTTGTTCATTTCATCATCTTGTTATTGTTTAGCATTGCTCAAGTGTTTTCTTGATCAAAGTTATTGTTCTTAACAATGCCTTTCTCTTTGATATAGCACAAAGAAGGCTGACAAGGCTAAGAGGCCGGGCAAGGCTGGCAACCGTTTCTGGAAGAGTGTTGGCCTTGGCTTCAAGACCCCAAGGGAAGCGATCGAGGGTAAGTAATATGCCACCACCCCTTCTTGGTTAGCTGTTTCTATACTTGCAAGTAGCTTCTGTTATCTTGATGCTGGAATCATGCTCGCCAATACCATGATGTTTGCTTAAACTAGCTGTGCTCTGTTACACAAATGATTTTATTGGGTTAGTATTAAAATGTTGTTGAGATAAGCTCAACATTTGTAGTCATTGTCTCATGGGCAAATTTCCTTTTATGACGTGGAAAACTATCGAGCCATTGGTTTTCACTTTCTAGTTTTTCTGAGAAATTGTCTAGGAGTAATTCAGTAGGCTAGAATGATTAATAAGATGAGGTGTACATTATCTTGTCTACTCACTACACAATCTATTAAATTCTATTCCCTTCCAGGCACCTACATCGACAAAAAGTGCCCATTCACGGGTACTGTTGCCATCAGGGGCAGAATCATAGCTGGAACATGCCACAGCGCCAAGATGAACAGGACCATCATTGTCCGCAGGAACTACCTCCACTTCGTGAAGAAGTACCAGAGGCAAGTAAAAGGATAAGGGATTCCTGAAACAACACATGTTTTTCTCCTTCAGAGTTGCATTTCTAACTCAGAAAACAATTGCACTCTTTGCAGGTATGAGAAGAGGCACTCAAACATCCCTGCTCACATCTCCCCATGCTTCCGTATCAAGGAAGGTGACCATGTCATCATTGGGCAGTGCAGGTAAATACTCACTACTATGTAGACTTTTGGCCTGGTTGGTCTGTATGCTTAAAACACTGAGTTTCACGGCCAACTGTTGCTATGATCTCCAATTCTTTGTTCTTCACCTATTGATTACTGCAGAGCATCATTTTTTTATGTTGCTGAACTATTTGTTCTGTCTTTACAGGCCTCTGTCCAAGACAGTCAGATTCAACGTCCTGAAGGTGATTCCAGCTGGAACCACTGGTGGTGGGAAGAAGGCTTTCATCGCTGCCTAAGCTTAGACTCTGATTCATGAGTAGTTCATAGTCAGAAGTTTTTCGCACTTAAAAAGACCTACCAGGCTGGTGTTTTGGTATTTGATTCCATATTTTCTGTCAGACTGAAGTCTCTCGTCATATGAACGTGTTTGTGGAATCTATCTATCATTAAGAGTTTTGCTTAAATTGTACCATGTGTTGTGTTCTTGTTGATTCCGGTGAAATTGTTTCTCTGCTGGCTTGATGCTTGCTCAAATTGACTGTTGCTTCAGCTATTATTGGCAAGACTTTCCATCAGTGTTTTTATCTCATTTGCAACACACTACATGACTAGGCCCCTGTCTCATTTTTTTCAGAGACGGATGTAGTTGACAAATTTTAGTTTTAGTTGGTAGTTGACACATTTTATTTTTTGTTATAGTACTTATTTTATAAAGAGGCAAGTACATGTCCTAGCGAAATCGATTTGGCTGTCCAACTATCCAAACATACACTAAATGAACTTCGATTCCAAATGGTGGTTTCTCTTTACTCGTAAATTCGTTGTGCCAGAATTGATCACTGAAATAAGTACGGGTAGATCGTCTCATTCAATAGCACTGCTTAGCGTATTCTTGTTTGTGAGAAATGCCCACCTCCGTCTTCCTTTGGGCAACGAAGAGTGTCTCCATCCAGTATTTGTTTGATGGTTCTCTATGCTTTCTTTCGACTGGAAAGCTAAGCTATTATCAGTGCTATTATACATCCACACAATCGTGGATAAATTAAGTCTCAACTTTGTACATCTACTCTCATTTTTTCGAATTTCCTTTTTTATTTTATTGAAATTTCATTTTACACAATTAATTTCATTGTATTTACATGCGATGCTTTCAATCTTCTTCGGGATGCACGTGAAAAAGTGGGCACTGGTTTTCTCCATTCCCTCCGGCCTCGAGTGCCATCGTGAGGAGGAGACTATGGTTTTGCGTCCTTTTTCTTCAACTAAAGACAACTTCAAATAATTTTGTAGTGTAAGGCGAAAGTCTCATCAATCAATGCATGTTCAAATGCCTTTGAAGAAGCAAAGAAATCATCTACATGGTTACAAGTGCTTCAGAACCTGGGCCAAATACTCACAAAATACACAATAGGCCAGTATCCGAAACTCAAATGCTATGGCTCAAGAGCTCAACCCCGTCCACCCAACCTCTGCTTCATATCCATTTGCAATTGTTGTGGACAACTGCTTCTACCCTTTGCAAGAGTAGGGCAACTGCTGCTATTGCCATGAACCGATGCACCTAGAATGAGATCTCACTAGGTGCGTGGAATGTTCGCCCACGGCAGATCGCCTCAAGGTTTTCGCCGGCATACGAACTGAGTGGAGAAACCTCGACGCCTAAGGAAAAGTGATCATGAGAGATGACCCAGAATGTACTTATTTCAAATGTTCAAGTAGTGATTTCTTGCAAGTTTCTGGGTAAGGAATTACCTGTCATATACAAGGGTACTGAATGGGTCAGAAAGCCGCCAGCAGCAACTACCCATCTGCTGTGGAGCCGGAGCAGCATCAGTTTGGCGGTATCAGGGGTGTCATAAGCTGCGCCGTTTGCATTCTTCACTGGCGCAAATTCCTCCTCGCGTGACACCTGAATGTCAAGAGATGCACCAGTGAGTATCTCCAGCTTTTGAACAGGAAAAAGAGATGGAACATAATATGCTATATCAGGATAGGTAACAGAAGTCGGACCTCGAAAAGTGTCGTGGACGGGGAGTAACTGAATGCATCGAATATGTATTGTTCAAGCTTCAGGCCCATTGTACACCCATGAATGGAAGGTATCTTCTTCTCTGCAAGATGATACCTGGACACCAAGTTTGTAAACGTCAAGTGCGAGAACAGAACATAAATTTTCTGGAGCATGACATTTGCCAGGTAACTTTACTTCCATGACATGCCTAGCAGACCCTTAAATAACAAAGCCTAGCATAGGTGTAACTCTCACTCTCCCAAGAGGTGAAAAGAGTAGATAAGCAACAAATAGGCAACAAAAGTATCCACCAAACTCGCCAAGTTTGGAAGAATTGGCAAACATTCAATGAATTCATAATGTTTCAGAATTTAAATTGGATAGAGAAACACTCACACACTGTCCTTCTCAAGGCTGTTTGCCACTTGATTCAAAAAGTCCAAAGCGAACATATGCAAGCATACCTGCAAAGAAACAATGGAATATGAAGTTGTCATGCATCAGAGTGTTTGAAGGAAGGAGGGAGCGGCAAGCGAAGGACAGAAACGTACATTGCTCCAACAATAACGAAGGCGTCCTGTTGATTGATTGATTTCAGTAGTCATAGCCGCATCCATTTCACTATACTCGACCACGGAGAGAGGTCCACCACGACCTCGTTGAACAAACACTCCAACATTCTCTTGTGGATAAGCCTGTTCAGAATACGACTAACTATCAGCGGGTTGCACAGTATGGTAAATGGTAAGGTATCAAGTGATGAACCATGAGAATTTATTCTTGCGACCTCTTGAAATATTGACTTTACCTTCCTAACAACCTTTGCAGCAGAAGATACACCCTTATCTATAAAGTACCCTAGGAATGTAGGGTCAGCAACACGAACCTGCGTATAATATATCGATTAGCGGATGCGGCCGTGCAGAAAAAGCAGTTGACATCTCAATGTGTATTTCCTCACCAATGCATTATCAACACCGTAGCAATCTACATATTTTACACCCCGTGCAGACATATCTTCAAGCAACTTCTTAGACTTCAGGGCTGTGAGATGTTACAGTTGTAAAAAAATAAGCATCAGAAATGATCATGTATTTAATAAAATAGAACTACCGCACGAGACATAACAATTATTCCAGATTTATGGAGATTACCGGAATAAAGTCCTCCATTTCCATCAGGAGCCTTGGCAACCTAGTTTCAGCAGAGCATGCATCATTTAGAATTGCAACATATGCACTATCAAAGTAGATTTGCAGGCATAAAAATTTGCATTTAAAGATATCACACCATGAGTAACTTAGAAATCAAGTTTCAATAAACCACAATTCTGCCTCCAATTAATATATGATCAGATGAATGAATCATAAAGTTAAGAGATGGTACCCTGTATGGTGTCTCCATGATAAATCTGCCATCGTCAGAAACACATGGAAGAGTGCCTTGTTGGAAAAAGGTCACCTGCGAAGAAATTTGTGTTGTTAAAGATAACTCTTACTATTGAATTGGAGATTATGCACTTATTATTTAATTCCCATGAATATTTAACGCCGCAGAAGATATTGTACTTGTTCTTACCTGTTCAGCCTCTAAGCCAAAATATTTACGGCTTTCAAAGAATTTGCGTGTGACATCATGGGTGAAGGGGCTGGTCATTATATACCAGTGGATCGGTAAATTATTGCCAGGAGCTGCAAATATTTTCAAATTAAGGGTAAGGACGTGAAGCAAAAAATAAGATCTAGAAGCTTGGGATCAAAAGACATTACTATCACTGGATTGAGCAGCCAACTTTTGAATACACAAAATGCGTTCCGCCTGGAGTTGGAAAAGTGATTTTCCAGATGGAAGTCCAATATCTGAAGGGCGAAAATGAGGTGTCAGAAACAAACAATGATACATATAACATAAGATGAAATTATCAGCAAATTGTGATTCCATACTAGTAGGGATGAAGAAAGATGTAACAATGCATATAGTAGTACTCCCCCTGTTTTTTATGGCATACATTTATGCCTTAAAAGAGAGAGCATACCATTGCACATATGCAGTCAAGTAGTAAGATACAAGAATTCAGGTGGAATCAACTTACTGAAACATCCCTTAGGATCGGAGATACCAAGCCGAGTCCCCTGCGCACAAAATGAGAAGAAATTAGATCATAAGAAAAATGTTTTCCAATGTGTTGCACAGATAACAGGATTGGGAGATTCAATCTCATCAGATTACCTGACCACCAGCCAATAAGACAACGGCCAGCTTCCCTTCTGAAATGGCTCTCAGCCCCTTCTTCCACCATCGTTCTTTGTCCTCTGAAGACCTATCCTCCACCCTGGAGACACTGGATTCTGGCACGGGCTCGACAGCGGGCGCCAGAAAGCCTGTGCTTAGCAAGTTCACCATATTAACTAAAGACTGCCAATCAAAGATACACATGGCATAGTGTTCTTCACTGGAATGAATGATGGATTATTCAACTGAAAGACCTCTGACCTTGCGATCCAAGAGAGCGTCGAATGATCCGATCAATCCTTGAAAGATCCAGACTCTGCAATATAGTATGCACAGCTCCATCATCAGACAGTATATTCAGTAACAGACAAAACGGTAAACAAATGCTGCAAATTTGGATTGTTTGCGTGAGCCGAGGATCCAAGGCAACTTATCCAACTGGATACAATGAAGTGATGGAGATTTACACCTCCCATTCTCCAGAAATCTTAGCAGCATTCGCAACTCAGAAACAAGAAAAAACTCCAGCTGACAACCGAATCAGCAAGCAGAATTCCAACTTAAAACAGAGTTATCTGTCTCATAATCCCGACGCGGAAATAGATATGCAGAAGAAAAAAAATCGAATCAAAAACCTTTGCCGAAAATTCCAACGCGCAATGCAAGACCAAATCTTTACCCCCGCCGACTGCGAACGAAATCTTGGCCCCCGAACAACCGAAACCGCGGCGACATTGGGCTCACCTGGATGTCCCGGACGAGGAGGTCCCGGTCCTCGGGCGAGAGCTCGTCCCAGAGCGCAAAAGCGCCCTCTTGGCCGTAGTCCTTCATCCTCTCCAGCAGCGCCTGCGGCGGCGCCGCCCCCCACCTCCCGACCGGTCCCACCGGAGCCGCCGACCCGACCATCATCTCCTTCATCTCGCCGCGGCAACACAAGAAGCAGAAGGCGGCGAGGGAGATTAGCAGAGAATTATCAGCTAGAGATCAAGAGGGGATCCGTGATTGGGCAATGATACGCTGTGGCCAGCCAGCTCGGAATGTTCTCGGGTCGCGTCGCCGGTGCGTGGGCCGCCGCGCGAGGTTATATACCACGCGCGCGTGATGCCTGTGCAGTGCATTGCAGCTGTGCAGTGTAGGTGTCGCTCCTCGGTCCTCCCTGGATTTTGGATTGGAGCAGGTTGCGTAGATACAAGGGAAACACGTGCCATGGCGGCGACGCCATTTGGTTGTTACGATAACCATGTTTGGTTTGATAGACACACGTCACACACCTGTGTATGCCTGTTATCATTTGGTTAACCTTTTTTCTTTGTGCTATTTGTTCAACAGCAAATTGTAAGATAGGGTGTGGCTAGTTCTTTACTGAAAATTAACTTAGTTCTTAGTTAGATGACATAATTAAATTTTAATTGCAACTCATGTTGCAATTTATGAATAGAATGAATCATAAAGTAAATCTAACAGTTTAAAGTTTTTTTAATTGCATCTCCACTTTTCAGTTGCAACCGGAAATACTCAGTTCCAATTCAGCTTGCAATTTATATAAACGAATCATAAAATTCAGCTTTGTTTTCAGTTCACTACAGTCTTTGCCGCGTGTTCCATTTTGGGGCTGGTCGTGTGATTTTTCTTATTCTTTCCTTTTCATAATTGACATAGCTTTGTTTATATAATAAAATATATTTAGATACACTTTTATCTAGATAAAGCAGTGTCAGTTAATTTGAAATGTAGGTAGTAGTACATTGTTTCTAGCACCTGGGAAATGAGCCTAGCTATACAGTAATGTGTTCTTGCCATATGAGAAATGGTCTCTGTACAAGAGTGGCTAGTGCATCCAGCTTCAAATTCATTCATGACGTACCACCAGCACCATACCTACCTCTGGCAGTTGATAAAGTGTTACACTTTCTTTGCATTCATGCTGTCATGGGCCACAGTGAATTAATTGGCATGCATATCAATGCATACGAAGAACAGGGAAACATGTTGCAGTATTGCAATCTCAGATACTACAACAGTACTCTATTGTTGAGTACATTATCTGGTAAGCGGGGTAGGGCACCCTTATCTTAAGCTTCTGAATGATAATTAATTAACAAGACATATATCTCCAAAATATCATTTGACAAGAAGTTCATAGTCACTTCTTATAGGGAGTGGAGATTTAAAGCTCAGGCTACGCATGATTCTTTTTTTAACCATCAAAAATAATATTTTCAAGTTCCAAAAAAATTCAACCAAAATTCTAGATATAGAAAATTACGCGCTCTATCAACTTGAAAAACTCTTAACGCGAAATATCCTGTATTTTAGGCTGCACAAAACTGGCGGCATAAAAAGTAGTGAACAATGCAAATATTTAATCCTCTAAATTTTGTCAGATATTATCATTTTTTTGTTGAGAAACACAGTATAAACGCATACGCTCACATACACGCACATACACTCACCTCTATGAAGGCACACATGCACACCCTACCCCTTTGAGCATCACCGAAGACTGAGATGGCGGATTGAATCTTGAAATTGAATAAGTCATCATATGTGTCTCGCTGTCGACGGGAACGTCGCCTCCCACTGAATGAATATTCTGCCTTTATGAGACACACAGATGTCAAACCTGGGGTTTGATCTCTGGTGGGTTAGGAGTACAACCACCCATCTAACTACCCAACCTCGGGTTTGTTCTCTGATTTTATCATTTATGTTAAGCCCATCAAATAAGTCATTCCGGGTTGACATATTGTGTGTTGATAGGGTACATCAATATCTACATCTAGAAATTTCTTCCATGTTTTCTTTGAAACTTTACGTGTTTTCCAATTTTAGAAAAAACCAAGCTCCATGTAGCTTGAGCTCTAAAGTGTTTTTTTTTTTCGCTCCTTGTGATAATAGTATATCCATATGATCCCAGTGGCAATTTCTTTGCTCCGTGAGCGTTTTCACCAGTCTAGTTGGTGCATAATTAAAACTCAATATAAACACCGCATAATTAATTAAATCGGTTGGATTAATGGATGCAAGTAGAGAAAACTGACAAGGCAGACGGATCACCGACAGGACAACCTGATGGATCGACCAAAGGCTTGAATTCCAAGTTAGGTTGTCTTTCTGCCCAAAGAAAGGTGCCACCATGATTTTCTATCTCTCTGGTTGCAGGATCCGCTACCAATAGGCAGCCTAGCTTTTACAGCCTTCTCTCTCTAGATCTTTTTGTTTGCTCTCTTTCTCTCTCTCTAGATTCTTTTTCTGTCACTACCTGAATGTACATATGATCCGGCATTTTTCTTGGGCGTGCACCTCACTCAAGAGATGGGTAGCAAGCAGACCAAATCCAAAATGCATGATGTGAAAATGTGAACCGTTTATATATATCATCAACCAACGGTTTGGTGATGCGTCGCTCGATGGGAGAAGATGACCATGCATCGCAATCACATCGACGTCTAGAAAAGGTGTATTTTCAATTTTGATTTCTGTCGAGTGGACGGTAGGCGTAGATGCAACCGCATGCACCAACCGCAACCGGCCGGGCTGTATTGCGAGTGCGGTTCAGAAATGAATGGTAAGATGATCAGGCGCCTTACACGGACCGCACGGTGGTCAGGCTGGAAAAGAAAAGTTAAATTGGCATGATAAGTTGCCCTGCAGGCACGCAAGCATTGGCACATGAAGTATCACCTTTGGAATCCCTTCGAGAAGTTCAGAGGAAATGATAGTAACTAACTATGTTTTTTTCTTATTAGTTTCAAAATGGTGCATGTGTCGATTGATCTCTAGTTCAAAATTTGAAATCTCCAAATAAACAAGAAGTGAGATTTCGGCGAAATCCCACTTAACGCCTTAACGTCAGAGAAGAAGAACAGTACACAAGAATTGGTAAAACTTTCAGCTACATGACGAGAAGCCCAAAAATACTTAAATAAAACGTATAAGTTTAGTCCAAACAAGAAGCTTAATAAGTTTGACTTTGGTGAATCTATTGATTGATTTGGTATCATGGATGTTTCTATTTTCTCCAAGACATCAGTCAAGCATAAAGATCGTTGATTGTTTTACGCCTTATTCATTAGAATAGAGGGAGGGGAAAGTATTTAACACTAACTAGCTAGACACAAATTAAAGAATCAATCATAATAGCACAAATTTGATGGATTCCTATTCCATTGTGTGCAAATCTTCTTTTCTCTAACAGTGTGCAACGAATCTGAAGAAAAGATTCCAATGAGTTATCAACCATAGTTGGTGCTGGTTTCTTTTAGTAATGGACTGGGGAAACACCAAATGCGTCGGCCTTATCAACGATAGTAGGTGTTAGTTTCTTTTCGCTGCTACGGCCAGCATCTGCTTTAGCACTATTCATCATCATCAAATTATGTTCACAGGTCTCAAGTCGTTGTCATGCAAGCTAATTAGCTAACCCTCTAGCTGCAACGGAACCTGACATCCGAACTAGAAACACTCACGTACTCTTCGCAATTAAGCTGATGGTTTTTGGAAAGGAATGATTGGATGTGTAGATGGGCATTAAGCCTTTAACCAAAACAAGCTGAATTTGCTTAGATAGGTAGACCAATATGCAAAATATTGCTAGACTTTTCAATTTTAACTTTACCAAAGATTTTTTTTTTAATCATTTTGACACCTCTACGCCCGCATGAATTTTGAGGAGAGCCGGGAACTGGCTTTCCTGGATATCTCTGCAATTGCCTGGAGGTGACCAGTACATTTTCTTGCTTCAAAGTTGTGAACTGGGGACAATTATGCACATTACAAGTTTCTCATACCAAGGAAAATATTTCCTCACCGAACAAAAGTCAAAAGAAGTCATGTCGTCAGTGTACTAAAAAGTCAGGAAAATATTTTCTACCAGCAAAGAAAATAATAAGAAACTCGCGACGCAATATGGACAGCTCAACTACAGCAAAGCACGCAAATAACAAAGAAATGCCTAGTTGATGGCAAAATCCCATGGGTTTGGAGGCACCACACAGGCAATGTACTGCAAGTCTATAACATATCCAAGCGAAGAATATGCTTGCTGCCTGAAAAAAAAGGAAAAAAAGGAATATGCTTTCTTAGTGCTGTTGATTAGCACATTACTATTCTGTTCAAAGGTGCATCTCATCATGAGATAGCATGGATATCGGGATCATATAGTGTTAGGCTCGGATTCTCTAACCTATTATAGGAGCTGCAGCTTGAGTGGGCAACTAGCAATCATACACTAATTTTTAACATGCATACCCCCATTTGGAAGCCTTGTCAGCATTGTTTGCACTATCTGTTAACTTATAAGCAGATAAGGCACACTAGAGTACCTGTACAGATGATAAAGTGCCAGTAGACAGTTCTGCATTATCACAAGATCATCTCCCAATTAAAGATTCTCAAGTGATGAAGATCGTATCAAATTTAATTTGCATGGAAAAACTTTGACCTCTAGTCTCAGTCACAGTGCAACCTAGTGTGTGTGTGTGTGTGGACCTCTCAACTTCTTTTGATGTCTGATTACTGGTCCTGGAATAGTTCAGAGGACCACAGGCACAGATTAGACCATTGATCTGTACTTCCATGGCATCCAATGCATCGCCATCCCAACAACTGTTGCAAGCAAGTTCAATTATTACCCAACCACAGTGTACATGGCAAAACAAAATACAAGGTGCTATTGCCAGCCACACTGATGTACTTCAAGAATCAATGAAGAGAGTGGTACATCACAACAACATTTGCCACTCCATCAAAAGAGAGATTCGATCAGGGACAGTAAAACAGAAGCTAAATTCAGGCAGAATTTAGTCCAGTTCAGATCAAATGTCTTACATGCAGACAGAGTGAACCCCAGCCACGAAAATAAAAGGGGGTGCCACAATGCTGCCGGCATCGCTATCTGCTAACCGCACGATGAACCGAGTTATTGGTCAGCTTACTACCCAAAAGGTCTATTAAGTCTAGCATACGATAATATGGATCGATCCACTACAAGTCACAACAAGGTACAATCTTTCTTACAACATGCATCCTTGTCGAGGTACCTAACGGTGACGAGCACTAAGATAAGAAGCCTACCTATGACCCAAACTAAGGATTTTTGATTATTTGCATTTCAGCAGTTGTCGCATATACCTCGGTGGAGTTCATTGGGGAGGGAACCAACCACTGCTGTAGAGATTATCTGATTGCCTAGGCATTGGCAGCCTGACACGGTCTACTTGCGCATGGTTCTTCCCATCATAAGTGGAAGAGGAACAATTCGACGCTGCCCCTTTGTTCAAGTTCTGTGGTGGGAGCAAGTAGTTTGCGACGGCTAGATTGTTGTCAAGAACAGGGATCTCACCTGTAAGAGTCTTGAATGCAAACTCAAGGCATGGATCCCCTCTGGTCAAGTCCGGTGGTGGAATGAAGTAGTTTGCATCAGCTAGATTGTTGTCAGGAACAGGGATATCACCTGTAAGAGTCTTGAATGCAAACTCAAGGCATGGATCTGACAAGATACCTCGCAGCAGCGACGATAAGGAGGAACCAGGCATATCATCAGCTGTTTCAAAGAGCCCAGTCTGTTGTGGTGGAACATGTAACTCAGAAGGCGCATTTTGGTATCTAACATCTGTTATAGAGCATGCAACAGATGTTCCTGGTATCTGTTCATGAGCTGAAGGATACTTATCTCCAGGATGTTCAGAAGCACTTGCGGTATGTGCTCCATCTTTCTTCCAAGGAAGTAAAGAGGGTGTAGTCTTTGATTTAGGATTTTTGACCAGCTTTGTTGGTTTTAACTGATCGGCAATGTCTGTCTGTGTGCTGAGGGGAGAATCTCTGAGCACATTACTGGCTTCCTGGTTGTGTTTCAATTCCTGGTTGACTTTAAGTGCAGTTAGACGAGGCGATGCTCGAAGAGGTGTAGAAACCTGTTTCGCAGGTTTAGTTCGTTGTTTCCTTCCCTTGGATTTTGGCTCCACATTTGCCTTTTCTCTCCCAGTTGATTCATGCTTCAGAGACTGATTGTTCACGCTTGCCTTCTGAAGCTCCAACTCGGTTAGCCTCCCTAGGGAGACACCCTCGTGTTCTGATAATGGCATGTTTCCAGAATTCTCTCTACTCTTTGGATTCGACTCATGAGCACTATACATTTGTATGTTATCTGAAGTTCCTTCTGCCTGTATAATTCAAAAATAGAGGTTATAAGATGGTGCGCTAATAACTAAATAGAAAAGACAAACACAGGTAACAAACAAAGATCCTTGGAATTCACTCATCTTCAGTATAACAGAAATCTGAGGGCATCGGCAGTTCATTGACAACTACAATGTTGATGTTTAAGGTCAGCATAGAAAAATTTAACCATCCCCAACTTCATATCAAAATTTCTTCGGCATTTTAAAATTTCCGTGCCCCTTCTCTCTTATATTTTAAAATACCATAATTTCAATGGGTGTGTTGCATTTTAGCAAATTGTCGCGATTTTTTAGATGCATGAGGAAACCATCCGTTTACTGGTGTACTTCAGAAAACGAAATACTTTTGCATTATCCTAGAACTAATTTTATACTACCTGAAATACTTTTTTATATCACATTGTTATTACTTCACCAATGAATAATTAGCTGACACAAGATCTTTGAGCTGGGTGGGTGGTGGTAGGAACATACATGATGAGATCGGTTCTCTGAAACCTGCAGGTCTTCAACTTTTCTCTTGTTTGGTGTCTCAGCAGAATTGCTGGCATCTTGAGACTCGAGATGACGGTAAACATCTTTCAGAGAGCGAAATTCATAACTATTGGTAGGATCAATGTAGAACTGTAGAGATCAAATGATTAGATCAGTGACAAATACAAAACAGAGATTAAATAGAAAATGAACAAAAGGATGCCAATGTCATATAAATTGACCATACCATCTTGTGGCTAAGTAAGAGCCCAAACACTATTGTAAGAAAACAAATCAAGAGTAAAGAAGAAGTTACTTTCAGTTAATTTCTATTTACCTAGAACTCATTCCATAAGAACTCATCAAGGCATGTTATGGTGAATTCATTCAGTTAAACATGCATGTTAATGTGAATTCATTCAGTAAAAAGGCATGTAACTTATTGTACACTATCTATATAAGAGTCAAAGTAACATCTTTCCATTTGTTGTTCATTTGCATACCATGACAAGAACAAGGCTCGATTTTTTTTTTGTCCAAAGTTGAATAAAGAATCCAAGTTTCGCTGCATTGCTCATATAGTACACAGCTGGGCAAATAACAATGCCACTGAAACCCTGGATCACCGACGTATACCACTAAATTAAATTGGCCAGCGTATTCATTTCTTAGTGAAAAACGAAAGGCAGTGGTCTAACCTCCACTAAAAAAAACCGTACAAATCCTACTGCAAGTAGGGAGTTGACAGTGGTTCTTTGTTCAATCTTGAAGAAATTTGGACATTAAAATAGTTCATATCAACTTGATGCGTGAATATATTGCCCATTATGGAAGGCATAGGTTAAAAAAGAATCTCAATTTCACCAAGGGAAGTAGAGTTTACCATGTCCCTCCTGGCCCTAGCTCCAGCTCGAACTTTTCTGGGCCTGTACTCTTTGGACCAACCATCAGGCAACCCATCTCCGGCAGGCTCATTCTTGCTACCAACCTAGCAGATAGGTAAGAAATTGGAATTAAGCAAGCTTGACAAATAGCACTGAATAGTTATACAAACGAAAAGAGAAGATTGTAAAGTTCACATACCATGATTCTGTTTGGGTACTGCAATCCAGAAGGTCCTCTTTGGCTAAAACATCCTAAATCATGGAAAGAATATGGTAAGCATCTAAATGAGACACATAAATACATGGAGGTTATTGTGAAGAAAATGGCTTTGTTACTAGCAAGTAAGCATCTATGTACTTTACTGAAGGAACAATACAGAAAGTTTGATGGCACAAGGCTATGGGCGCCCAGCACTACATAAAGGGCACTTGCAGAACATGGGCTGAATTAGCTCAGATCCACTCCTGATTCCTCAAATTCAGCTATTAATAGAAGTGTTAACCCTAGCCCCTTCACAAACGGATCTAGCCACACAAACTCCCAATCTAGCAGTTAAAAGTACCGTTAACCAGAAGCGCTAACATTTCGAAAGATGCTGACAACGGTGGTGTGTGGACTGCACATGTCCCCAGTCCTGTTGCTCATTGTTCGAGGGGAGAAAGTTTTTCATGCTGTTGCTACTGATTGTTAACACTCTACTACTACTACTACTACTAGTAGTTATGTTCAATAAAAAATCTCTTTAACCTACAAAATAAATAAAAAACAGCAGACATCTCTCATGAAAAACCCAACCTTAGGAACTTACGTGGGAGATTGGTAGCTGAAAGATCTCTCCAACAGAAACCTCCGTGTACTAACTAGTAATCAGCAACAAACAAAAAAAAAAGCGAAGAACGGTGCAATACTTGTTCTGTCTTTCGCATAGGAAAATCTGGCGTTTCCATGGATTCCTCAGCCAGAAGGCCAAACGAGTTCAGAGGGACTGAGCCCTGGAACTAGTCTGCTCGATTCCGTGAACAAAGTCACATACATCCATGCAGCCAGGGACTGCATGCACCAAGAGTGTATCGGCAATCCAGATCCAGAGCCTCGCACGGGTAGATTATGGCCAAACTAAGCAGCACGGGAGGCAGCAAGAGAATCATGCGAATGTTCTTGACATACAAAGCTGTAAGCCCCCACGAAGCAGTAACCCTCGTGGACGAATATTGGTCGGATAAGGGGAAAAAAGAAGTATTTCGCACCAACTAACTAGTACTAGTATAATCGCAGAGTAGCCAGGGAAAAAAAGGGAACTCCGCCCGCGAAAAAAACGAGCAGGCGGAGCAGGAACTGACCCAGTCAGTCACCGCCCGGCCGCCGCGGCGATGGAGCTCGTCGCCGCCGAATGGGTGGGATTGGAAGAGGAGGAGACCAGCCCGGGAAGGAAGGAGGGCACGAGGAGGAGGTGGCTGGCTCCGCTAGGGGACGACCACGAGCACTCTACTACTAGGGGGAGCAGTCGGAGGAGGGCAGCGAAAGCGGCAGGTTCCCTTTTCTTTGAGCCTCCGTCGGACCGTCGTCCTCTGCCCTCTCGTGATCCCGTCATGCGTCGACTGTGACAGTGTCGTCCATCGAGGTAATTATGCTATGTGCTCCATGGGGCCACCAGTGGGCAGACGTTTCCCGTCGCTCCGCATCCACAAACTGCACGTGCCATAAAAAAAAACAATTGCATTTGTGTGCGAGTGCAGGCTCACTCAAATCAACTCTAGAATTCCTTACTTGGCATTCGGTTTTAACCAAAATTTCGGTTTGATTTTTGGGTTTTAAATAAATTTGGTTTTTAAAAGGGAAAATGGTAACCAAACTTGGCACGAAAATTTAGGAAATCGACAAATGACCAATAATGTGGGATGATTGCTATTCGGGAGGCGGCGACACTCGTGGCTCCCTATTTGTCTCTAGTAAATTTTTATCTTTCCATTCTTAGACGTTGTCTAAAGTTGTTTCCTAACATGGCACTCTAGTGCATTTTGAGCACATGTGGTGTTAACTAGGAACATAAAAAAACTCTTTTGCCCCTGATATATTGTGTGACAAAAAATTGTCTACAAGTATTGTGACACATTTTTGGCCAACGATGCAGCAGGCGGGGAGCTCCCACTGTCGGCACGGGTGGCCAGGATATACCACGAGGCGTCGCCCGTGCCGACAGTGGAGCCATGGCGTCACATCAGGCTCGTGCCCGAGGCGCTCTCCTTGAAGCAATCGGACGACATTGCGCGACCTCGGCTAGGATCTCCTCAACAAGGAGTTGTTCCGACGGTCAAGGCGAGTCAAGATGCCTTGTAGGCCTTCGTCGACACAAAGGAGGCGACAAGGGAAAATCTCACGGGCACAACCTCGCAGCGCCTTGTCGATGAGGCTCTGTGTGACAACTACCTCCCCCCTCGCCGTTTTGATACCTTTTTAGTAAAAGGATGTGTGCATCTATTGATGCAGAGGCTAGATATACACCATTTCAAAAAAAAAACCTTCTTAAATCAAATCTAATTTTAGGTTTCCCCGTCTAGGTTTGTAAATTATGCAACGAAGATGAAATGTCTCTTGAAAATGCTGATTTTCTTTAAAAAAAAAACCATCCAATACCAGGTTATGATGCGCTCCCGATTGCGCGAACGTTTCCGACTGTGCGGGTAATCAGTTTTTACTGCATGTGTAAATAATCAGGCAAAAACAACAGCGCAGAGCTCTCGCGTCGCTGCACCAAAGTCAAAAGGCATCCCTCCTTTGCGCTTCCTTTTTCGTACTACTACTGTGATGCATGCGTCCTTGTCTGTTGAAGTCAGCGTGATTTCTGCCTGCCTCATCGCTCCGTAATTACTTCACTGGCGGCACCCTCCTGTGCTGCGCCATGCCGATCCAGGCCTAGCTAGGCGTCGTGCGTCTAGCTCCGGTGACTGTTGTCGTACGGGCGAGGAAGCCTAATTCGATGGCATGGGCAAGCCACGACTCTCAGTTATTGGTCTCTGAATTCTCAACTGCATTGCTTCTTCAGATGGATCATCGTCATCACACGGATCACTAAATCAGGCCAGGACGAACAAGATCCTCTAATGATTTCCTTCCTAGACGAGACGGAACCGCCAGAAAAGGGTCAATTGGATAAGACGGATGACAGCAAGGAATCCAATTCTCCTCCGCAATGGCTTTGGCTAGCTAGCCGGATCATATATGACAGTGATAAGGTTTCCTGAAAAAATCGGCTAAGCTCTGTATTTCTCTGCTTACCAGGACTACCACGTCTTTTCCTGTGTCAAGCGTTCGAAGCCATGGATGGACGGCTGTGCCGGTCGGTGCAGCTACGTATGGGAAAAAGAAATCCTAAATTGCACTGTTGCAGAATCTCAGAATTCATAAACAGAGTTTTTGTCTTCTTCCAACCTGTGAATAATCGGCACGCTAGAGGCTAGACTGATGCCCATTCATCGAGATGTTCTGGTCATCT
This sequence comes from Lolium multiflorum, assembly GCA_030979885.1. NCBI lineage: Eukaryota > Viridiplantae > Streptophyta > Magnoliopsida > Poales > Poaceae > Lolium > Lolium multiflorum. The sequence goes on from CM061748.1 coordinate 330,504,641, forward strand.
GGTGCAACGTGCTGAGACGCATGGAAAAAAGTGACTAGGTACTTCATCACCAGTTTAACACGACAACTATTGTCGGTAGTGCTACTCGGTCACTGCAGCCCAATGGCGAAGGGGGCACAAGACTTTTTATTTCTCGAAAAAAATACCGCTGTCCATAGGAATTAGCAGTTACCGAAAATACCCATCTAAATACCCCAAGACTTTTAAAAAATTAACATTAATCTAGACTTTATAAAAAAATCAAATTTGAGTAAATTATCATAATTTTGGTAAATATGGCTGGTATTTTCTCATACTGGTAGGTACCAAGAAAACCGGTTACCGACGAGATTTTAGAAATATAGAAAAAAAAAACTCTTGCTCCGAGCGCATATACGGAGCAACGTAAGTGGAAAATGCATGGTTGCACTCGGCTCCACAATCCGCCATACCCAACCCATAGTTTAGGTCGAGATTGGTGTTGTTATTAGTACATTATGCGGGTATTTTCAGGTATCGTTCATACATAGGTTTATATCGACATGAAGTTTTGCACCTAGGAGTATTTGCTCATGGCCATTGAAATAAATTTTAAATGTATTATAAAATATCAAAAAATGTTGCGCATACATCTTGATGTTTTATATGTTTGCAAAGTCCTTTCACAAAAAATCGATACTTTTTGTGTCATGTGTAAAAAAGACAAGAAAATATTTTTACACAAGACAAAAAAAATGTTGGTTTTCCACGAAACTTCGCAGTGTTTGCAAAGTCGTTTCACAAAAAACAATATTTTTTGTCATGTTTAAAAAGATAATTTTTGGTGCTAAAAATAAGCTCTCCGAGAGATAGTTTCTTGTCTTTTTTACATAGGAAAGAAAAATATCGTGTTTTCGCTAAACTTGTCATGCACACATAGATTATGGAATATACACACGAATTGTTTGATATTTTAAAATGTTTTTTTTCCGATGATAGGAGTATATGCACATGTGATCAAAAGTGCATTTCCCATTTTCCCCGACATATTGCGCAGTGGTCCCTTAAAATAATGGCTATTGGTCAATAGCTTTCGTCATGGCAACATTCCCAACCTCCATTTAACCACCAACACAAACTTAATTTAGACGACACCTAATAGTAGAACTTAGTTCATGACACTGACGATATAACTTAGTTCAAACGACACACGGCCAAAAGATGACCACCAAAAATCAATCGTCGATCATGGTGTGAGGGCTGGATGCGCTCTGAGCACTTCTTGACCTTAGTTATGGAGTAGTCGAAGATGCTGACCTTATAGACATAGCCTTTGAAAGAACTTAAAGGTCATGACGTACCCGATCTTGATGTCACGAGCAATGGTAAATCCAGCCCAACCTTAAACCATCGCACCATTGGGAGCATCCTTCAGCCTCACCATCAAGGAGAAGCTAATGCTGGTGTTCAGGATGATGATCCTTGTGATGGGGCCTAGGTAGCAACGAAAGGCGTTGGGATTTAGAAGCAAGTCTAACCTAGGTTACATGATGACATTGGCGAAAAATGGCTTGGACCAACGTTTTCATGAAAGTGGCCCACCCTCGCCGGCCTTCCCCTCATCCTGGAGGCGCTCCCTTCCCTTCTCCAACATTCATGGAGCATCTTTTCTGAAAGTTGGGGACATCACCATTCGTCATCATCTTGGAGAAATGGAGAGATAAAAACAAGCCAACTAGAACATGTGTAAGCATTGTGTTAAGCATGTAGAAGCGTTGTGTTAAAGAAATATAGATTTATATAATGACACACAAGGCAAGGAGGTGGATAGGGGCATACCTTTGGAGCGGAGAGGAGCCCTCGCCTAGGAGCAGCCGACACCCACGAAACTACCATGTTCGTTGCAGTGACGTCGAGTGCGAGGCGCCCCATGCGACGGTGAGCAGCGGCGACGGAGTTGGAGTTGCTTACGACAACCCTTACATGTGGTCACGGTGGCCCCTCCGACGACAACAGAGCGGCGTATGGCGGTCGGATGTGGAGTTGCTCGTGGCGGCCCCTCCGACAGCGAGCAGAGCGACAGACGAGTGCTAGAGGTGAAGCTTCTCGCGGCGGTTCGTGGAGGGTGCTGACAAGCTCTTGCAGGAGCCGACAAAAATCGTGCAGGGGTGCCGACGAGCTCATACTGTGCGGATCACGCGTGCGTGCGCTGATTGATTGCGTTGTTTGCGTGCGATGATGTTGGAGACTTTGTTGGGCTGATTTCAAAGTGCGAAGGAACATTTTAAAAAGTTGTTCCCCCACGCAGTTTTGAGTGAGTAACAACCCTATATTCTGTCTGTCAAAAAAAATTATCTCTAAGATGTTGGCTCATAGACTCAAAGGAATATTGCCTGAGGTCATTTCTCCAATGCAAAGTGCCTTTGTACTTGGTCGTCTTATTACAGATAATGTTCTAGTGGCATATGAATGCGTTCACTCTATTAAAAATAAGAGAGTGGGATCTACAGGAACTTGTGCTGTCAAACTTCATATGTTGGGGTTCTGTGAGAGGTGGATTATGCTTATGATGGCTTGTGTAAGCTCGGTGAGGTACCAAGTCAGATTCAATTCAGATGAAACTGATATGTTTGTTCCTACTAGGGGTCTCCGTCGGGGGACCCTCTTTCTCCTTATTTGTTCCTCTTATGTGCGGAGGGGTTATCTAGTCTCTTGATGTATGAAGAAGAAGTTGGTGGCATCGATGGGGTAAGGGTGTGTAGAAATGCATGATGTCTCACACCTTCTTTTCCTGTAGACAGTGTTGGGCCTCCAAGAGTAGAGGTGAACAAGAGCAAGTTTTCCCTTAAGTGGATCACCCAAGGTTTATCGAACTCAGGGAGGAAGAGGTCAAAGATATCCCTCTCAAGCAACCCTCAATCACGATACAAGAAGTCTCTTGTGTCCCAACACACCTAATACACTTGTGAGATGTATAGGTGCACTAGTTCGGCGAAGAGATAGTGAAATACAAGTAGTATGGATGTATATGAGTGGTAATACCAATCTGAATAAAATATGGCAGCGAGTAAACATGCAGAACAGTAAGTAAGCGGTGATTCGATGTTTGGAAACAAGGCCTAGGGATCATACTTTCACTAGTGGACACTCTCAACATTGATCGAATAATAAATAATAACTTCTCTTATTTGTGCTACATACAATCTTTTGTTGGATGACAAACACCATTCGTTGTGTAGGGCTACAAGAGCTCCCTCAAGCCGGAGTTAACAAGCGCCACAACATTCGGCATTCATATTTAAGTAACCTTAGAGCATAATAGATCTTTGCAAAATAGACCGAGTACTAACATAGCATACACATTGTCACCTTTACACTATGAAGGGGGAATAAATCATATCAATACTATCATAGCGATAATCAACTCCATAACCTACAAGAGATTATGATCATAATCTACGACAAGAACCACACGATGCACACACTGTCACCATTACACCATGCAGGAGGAATAGACTATTTTAATAACATCACATGAGTAGCACATAGACTAGTAGCGATACAAAGCTCATCATATAGATCTCAATCATGTAAGGCAGCTCATAAGATCATTGTATTGGAGTACAGAGAGAGATTAACCACATAGCTACCGGTACAGCCCTTAGCCTCGAGGGAGAACTACTCCCTCCTCATCATGGGAGCAACGGAGCTGATGGAGATGGCGGTGGTGTCGATGGAGAAGCCTTTCGGGGGCACTTCCGTCCCCGTGTGACAACTCTGTCCAATTGTAACATCCCAAAAATTTAAAACAAAGAGAAAATGAATTCCCTTTTTCCAAAAATGAGAACCAACAAAAACTTTTATTAAATTAAGTTTGGTACATAGTGAGCATGCTTATATGTGGTGATATTGCCATGATTGTTTATTTATTGCATTGAACCTAATTCCCAAAACCCTAAACCCTAATCTTCTCACAACAAAATCGTATCAAATAAGAAGGAACTCAAATGAAGTAAAATATGTGGGCCTATAACCCTAACATGCAAATATTGACTAATGACATGCTTACTCTTCAAAATATAGGTGAACCATTGTGATACTCCACTAAACCCTAAACCTTCTCCCCCCCCTTCTTTTCACAATCATAGTTAAAATAAAATAAAAAGGAAAATAAATAAGAAAAGGAGGCATATGTGCATATGGCTATTTTTATAAATCTTTACCCCAAGCTCCTCTACTTGTTTAGTGGTTTGGAAAACCATTGTACACCCTATCTGGTACTTATCAAACCTAAGTTAAGTTGTTGCCAAAGAAAATAAAAAGAAACTAAACATGCCATAGAGGCATATGAGAGTAAATTAGCAAATTTATGAAATTGAGAAGGTTGACCCTAGGATTTGTTGTGAATGGTTAGCTCACCTCCATATAACATATCAACACTCAACAACACCATTTGGGACAAGCAAAGTCAAATTAAAAATCAAATGCCACCTATGCATAGAGGCATATGTGACACATAGCCATTTTTTCCAAAACTTGACCTAAGCACCTATACCTTGACTAAATGGTTTGAAAACCTTACTACACCCAAACTAATACTAAATCAACCATGAACCATGACATTTGATCATGGATAGAGAAAATAAAATAAAAAGATGAAATGCACCTATGTGCATATGGCCAAAAATACAAATTTGAGCCAAAGACCACCAAACTTGTTTCCATTGCTTGGATTGTTTTCTTATATCATATTAAACCTCAACCACATCAAGGGGATCAAGAAAAACCAAATCAAATAGAAAATAAGAAGATTTTCCAATACACATATGTGGGTATGGCCATTTTTCCAAATCTTGAACCTAGACCATTATGGCTTGCACCATTGGTTGTGTTTGGTTACTAAACACATATAAACACCTTTGGAATCAAACAAACTCAAATCAAATCAAATTGGAATGAAATATGAGCTCACATGCACTAATGGTCATTTGGCCACATTATAAAATGTTCCCCACTTTAACCCCTGGTTTTTACTTTTCTTCAAACTAAACTTGGTAAACCAAAGCTAGGTCATCCAAGACCATGTCAAGGTGAGCAACTTTCATGTTGACCACCAAGGTCAGAGTTGACTAGGTTGACCAGTATGAGAGTGACAAGTGGTGATGTTGAAACAAAGAGAAGATCACACCCATTTTGGAAATTTCACAAACCACTGCAAATTTGACCCCCACCACCACCAGTAGACTTCATTTATTATATATTTACAACCCACCAAAATTCAATCAAAAATTCAAATATTTTCTTCTTGCGGCCATTTCATCGAGCACCTTATGTGCAATAATCTACCAACTACACACCTGCTATTATCCAGCATGTTTGAGCCTCCACCATCAAGCCTATGTCACCACCAGCTCCTCCTTACACCCAGGGAACAAAGCCAAGCAGCAGAGACCTTGGCTCATGCATCAAATCTGCTAGGACAACACCATGCCGGCCACCATGGACATCATCATGCCAACTCCATCTCTAACCCTCTCTGGTCACTCTCACCATGTCTACTGGAGCACCCTCATCTCACTGACCCCGCTGGTACACGCCAAGGACACAGGAAGCGTCGGCATTCGCCAGGACGTGACGTGCCCCGACGTGGTCACCACGCGCGAGCTCGCCAGCGCGCGCATGGGCATGGCCACGGGCGCGCCAGCACCTCCCCTCACTCTCGTCACCCTGTCCTCCTCTCGCCTCCCTTTCTTCACCCACTTGACCCCCTCGACGTCAGCTAGCCCCTGGACATCGCCCACGCCTCGCCGGAGCACTGTCGCCGTCGTCACGGACGACAACCGTCCGACGCGTCCGCCAGTACACGGTGACGTTGCCAACGCTACCGTGCCCCATTTTCAACGCCAGGACGCCCGTCGTGTCTGCGGTGACGTCGCCCACACTGCCGCACCCTCGCCGTTGACGCCAACCCACCGTAGCCGTGCCGACGTCGACGACCTGCTCCGCTCGCCCCGGCCACCTCGCGTCGCTATAAAAGGGGAGCGCCCTGGCCTCCATTGAGCACGCCATCCCACTCCCCTCTCTCTTCTGCCTCTCCTCGCACCATCCCCCGCCCACATTAGCCACCACGCCGCCGGAATTTGGCCGGAGACCGCCGCTGCAGTAGCTCGCCGAAGCCAACGATCCCGGGCACCCCTGGAGCCGCCGCGACCCTCCTTCGACTCGCCTTCGTCGACAACGCCGTTTGCCCGCCTCGCCAACCTCCCTGGACGCCGGTAAGCCTCCCATCGCGACCCCCTGACCGCCGGTAGGGTTTGCCCTCGCCGGAGCTCGTCTCTGACGAGGACGAACTACAGCCGTCCGATCCCCTTCAATCCCACGGCCGGTACCGTTTCGGTATTATAACGCCACTGACAAGCGGGGGCCATTGTCAGGCGGCCCGCTGCGTGCGTGGCATGCTAGCTGGGCTGGCCCAACCCCTTTTCCCCCTCTGCGGCCCAAAACCTTTCCCGCGCAAGCCCATGCATTTGAATTTGAATATTTAGAATTGATCAAATTGCTTACTGCATACATTTTCCAACTTAAATAGAATCAAATCTACTTGGCCAAATCCTACAAATTTTATATATTTGGAAAGCTTAGGATTTTATCTACACAATGCCACTGGATTGAACCCTAGACCTATTATAGAAATAATGTGACAAAATAAACAAGTCAGGGACTTTTGTGACTTAGATTAATTCTTAAAAATCAACCAAAAATGCTTTTGAGTTGATTCCAACTCCTATAATTCACATTTCACTTACACTAATTGTTTCTGCAAAAATATGCCATGCTTACCTTGAATGATCATGGCCTAGTTTAATTAAAGGACTTTATGGCTATTTCTAGTCAAAGATATTGTCCAAAACTATTAATAAATCTTATGAGGATATTTCTCTCATTTAAATCTTGTCATGAACAATTCAAAATAAGCTAGAGACTCTGGTCATTTAGGTCTCATATGAATTGTTGATAATATTAGATCCTTACCATGTTAGAATTAAATGGTATGAGGTGCTACACCTCATTTAAATCATTAGTATGTGGTATTCAACTATATGAGGTGTAGCCTCTCATTTAAATACTTACTCCAAGGGATTCAATGAGAATTGATGACACATGTAGTAATAATCCATAGGTTCTTATTTAAAAATATTCAATCATTTTCATAGTAGTATTTCAATTATTCAAGGCTACTTATTAAATCTTATGAGATGTAGTGGTCTCATTTAAATCTTGTCTCAACTAAGTTAATATGGGGTATAGACTATGGTCAATTTTAAACTCATATTAAATTAGTTGATGATATTAAATCATTAATCCTGAGTATTAAAAAGGCATGAGGTGGTGTACCTCATTTAAATCATTTCCCAATTAATACTTGTGAAGAGGTTGACTTTAGTCAACCTAGGTCACATCTTATTCATGAAGGAAATTAAATCTTAATATTATTCAATGAGAGGAAATTATTTTCTCTCAAGGAATAAATAGAAACTCTAATTAATATTTATAATGAGAGGAAATTATTTTTCTTAAGAATAAAATGAAATCCACTCACCTAATAAGCATGTTGATTGATAGCTTAGTAGGAGTGATTTATGTGTGTGCTTAGTCTAGTACTTAGGCTTTGTGTGGTAATTGTGTGTATTGTACTCGTATTTAGACGCTAGTACCGAGGAGTACACCGAGGAGGAGGAGGACTACTTTGAAGAGGAAGAGAACTTTGATCACTACTCCAACCAAGGCAAGCTATTATTAATGCAAGCTAACTCCAATGCAAGCTATACCCTTGCAAGCTAATATTCTTGCAAAGTGCAAAGCTCTACTAGAGCAAGGCACACTCACCAATTTACTTTATGCTTCATGAGCCCATCCCAAGTTTTATTCTTACAAGCTTTTACTTTGATTATTATAACTTGCTTTTATAGTTAACTTTGGTCTAGAGATAGAATACTACAAGAGTACCAAATTTAGCCTAGAGCAATGAAAGCTAGATAGCACCCCTCATGACTAGTTGCTAGTGCTAATATATAAAATTGACTACTCTAGATGGGAACTTGTGAAATGAAATGACTTTGGAAAACCTTGGAATGATGAGTCATTCTATTGAAAGATTTTGAAGGTGAATATGACTTGTGAATGACTTGGTGAATTTTACAAAAACTGATGGTTGGGTTCGGATGCGATACCATTCCAATTTTGCAAGTACCCCCACAATACCCGATATGGTAAGGGCTTAACTAGAAATTTATGTGCTTTAGTATGGGTTCCCTCTAAACAAGCGTCATCGGGGTTATGCCGAGGGCTGCCTCTACAAAAGAAATGATGTGATATGACGTGAATGAGGTGAATTGTCCGGCCCAAGCCCTGTGCAGTTCCCAGGCTGACTGTCTGTCTTCACTGGGAGGCCAAGCTCATGGGGAGAGGTGCCTATACTAGGGTATGTAAGTGAAAGGTTATGGTTGGTAGTCCGCACACGGAGTGTGATAAATCAGGGCCAGTTAACCCTGACGGATTATTGCAAATGTTGTGGCACAAGTGTACGACCTCTGCAGAGTGTAGAACTATTCGAATAGCCGTGTCCACGGTTACGGACGATTGGAAAGGCCATACTGTTCCGTCATCAGACCATTTTCAAAAATGTGACATGTGAAGGGTGACTTGTGATCTGAACTTGAAATGGTGACTTTGACTTGAATCACAACAGAGTTGTGGGAATGACACTAATGTTCCCCCTTGAGTTAGTCTAGCGATTCAAGCATCTTTACTAAATGTTTATGAAATAAACTTGGCTTTATGCAAATAAACCTAGAGCTTAGCATCCCCCTTACTATAGTTGATAGTGCTTACATTAGTATTAGTTTGCGAGTACTTTAAAGTACTCATGGCTTTGTCCCTGGCTATTCAAATGGCCAGACTATGAAGAGAACAGCAGTACGAGGAAGATGGACAGCGGGACGTCTACGACAACTAGGATCACTCCTGACGTCAACAGTTGCCTGTGGAATAGATGGACCGCAATCGTTACTTCGCTTCCGCTATGTGTTTTGTAATAGGATCTCTAGATCCACTATGATGTATTAAGACTGGATCATGTGATCCCTCTATGTAAGACAATTATGTGATGTAATGAATGATGTGTTGAGATATCAATCTATTATGTCTCGCAAAAACAATATTCCTGGGATTGCGATGAATGGCATAATAGGCATCTGGACTTAAAAATCCGGGTGTTGACAAGTTGGTATCAGAGCCATTGTTGACCTTAGGAGACCCTAGTTAGAATGGACGTCCTGAAAAATTTAGTTTCAAAAACAAATGAAGTAGATATTTATGAAAACTTATTCTCACTCTTATCCTTGAGATCTTTTCCAAAATAAGAGATCCATACTCCACTTTTCCTTATAATCCTACATAAAAGTTTGCACACTTGATCACTTCTCTAACTTACTCATCTTAAATTTCTCACAGATGGAATACCAATGGAAATGCTATCAGCTTGGTCACGGAGGAGAACTGAGGTTCGAAAAGGAATTGAAGCAACTAGTGGAATATCTAGGACACCCGTACCCCGAATTCTTCGGAACATCCTTCAATAATCAGTTGGGAGGATCACCCCGGTGGGAAATTTCCGCTGATCTAGGAAGAAAGCTTGAAGCCCCGGTATGGGAAACCATATGGTTTTCTGTAACGGGAAACACCTGGAAGGAAGGACTAGACAAAGCTATGCAAGAAGCAATTTCCCGTCTGTGTGGACAAAATAAGGACAAGATCAAGAACACTCGTTTCCTCTACTACCCAAGACATGACTCCATGGGAAGACCGATGACCATGCCCCCACCACAACCAGAGATGAACCCCTATAAAGCCCCTCAGGACTTCAGGCAGTACAAAACCCGCAGGGATTTGGAAAACGCCCTCGCCCGTCGCCAAACACCACAACAGTGAAGACGAAGAATTCTCCCCTGAAGAGTAGTATCATTAAAGCACTAAGTAGGTGTGAGTTGTATCAGGATCCCTTGTATCGTAGAGCGAATGAATGGTTCTTAAAACCAACGGTGTGTTAGCTTTGTAATGTGTGATGCTTGGTATGAATGAAAAAGTGTTGTTGGTTTCTACCCCCTCAACACTACTCAAGTTTTGAACTTTTTGAATTTAACTCAAACAAACCATAGAAATTTCCCTCTTATCTTATCATCTACTCCAAATGATCAGATGGCCCCACCAAACCGCAACCAAGACGCAATGATGCAGATGCTCCAGATGATGATGGAAGATCGCGAAGCCACGAGAGCTGAACGACAAGCCAACTTAGCTGCACTGCAACAGATAGCTCAGAACAATCAAGGCCATGGAAACCATGATCACCCAGGATCAAAGCTCAAGAACTTTCAGAACACCAACCCTCCGATGTTTAGCAAGACTGAAGAGCCACTTGACGCAGATGATTGGCTCCAAACAATGGAGAACAACCTGGAAGTTGCGGGAGTAGAAGCCGCAGAGAAAGTACTGTTCGCCACCCACTATCTGTCAGGACCTGCAAGAGCCTGGTGGACAAGTGCCCGCGCAATGAATGCTGGACAAATGATGAACTGGGAAGACTTCAAGCTGAAGTTTAGCAAATATCATGTGCCCCAAGGACTGATCAAGAAGATGAGAGACGAGTTCCGCGAACTCAAACAAGGAAGGATGTCCGTGGTGGAATACCGCGACATGTTTCTTACACTGTCAAGGTACGCCCCGGATGAGACAGATACCAATGAGAAGAGAAAGGAAAGATTTCTGAATGGACTGCATGACGAGATGCAAACTGTGTTAGTGAACATTCCGTTCGCTGACCTCGAAGCCCTAGTGGACTCAGCCATACAGATGGAAGGAAAGCTGCATCAGGCAAATGAAAACCGCAAGCGCAGGATGATGAACCAGAATGGACCCCACCATACCCAGAAGTACCGCAACAACTCCTCTGGAGGATTCACCCCAAGACACAACAAGCCCCCTGCTCAGAATTTTCGCCCCAATTACTCCAACAATAACCGAGGACCCCCGAAGCCCGGAGGCAACCATAACCACCACAGCAACAACAACAACAGCAACCCCAACAACACCAACAACCACCCCAATGGTAACAATAACAACCCCAATAATGCCCCAAAGACTGGAAGCAACACTGTTCCCATCAACCCCAAAGATAAGTCAACTATAAACTGCTATGAATGTGGAGTTGTGGGTCACTACTCCAATGAGTGCCCCAAGAAGCTTGCCAGGATTGCCGCCAACACTGCTGCACCTGCCCAGCAACAACGCCGCTTCGCAGGTAGAAAGAACCAGAACAACAATAACGGCCGCCTCTACCACATGAATGCAGCAGAAGCACAGGAAGCACCTCAGGCCATACCAAGTATGTTTTTCTGTGAATCAAATTGCTCAATCTTTCTTAGGAACCTAACTTTTCTTAAAATCTCGGGACGAGATTTGTTTAAGGGGGAAGGGATTGTAACATCCCAAAAATTTAAAACAAAGAGAAAATGAATTCCCTTTTTCCAAAAATGAGAACCAACAAAAACTTTTATTAAATTAAGTTTGGTACATAGTGAGCATGCTTATATGTGGTGATATTGCCATGATTGTTTATTTATTGCATTGAACCTAATTCCCAAAACCCTAAACCCTAATCTTCTCACAACAAAATAGTATCAAATAAGAAGGAACTCAAATGAAGTAAAATATGTGGGCCTATAACCCTAACATGCAAATATTGACTAATGACATGCTTACTCTTCAAAATATAGGTGAACCATTGTGATACTCCACTAAACCCTAAACCTTCTCCCCCCCCTCTTTTCACAATCATAGTTAAAATAAAATAAAAAGGAAAATAAATAAGAAAAGGAGGCATATGTGCATATGGCTATTTTTATAAATCTTTACCCCAAGCTCCTCTACTTTGTTTAGTGGTTTGGAAAACCATTGTACACCCTATCTGGTACTTATCAAACCTAAGTTAAGTTGTTGCCAAAGAAAATAAAAAGAAACTAAACATGCCATAGAGGCATATGAGAGTAAATTAGCAAATTTATGAAATTGAGAAGGTTGACCCTAGGATTTGTTGTGAATGGTTAGCTCACCTCCATATAACATATCAACACTCAACAACACCATTTGGGACAAGCAAAGTCAAATTAAAAATCAAATGCCACCTATGCATAGAGGCATATGTGACACATAGCCATTTTTTCCAAAACTTGACCTAAGCACCTATACCTTGACTAAATGGTTTGAAAACCTTACTAAACCCAAACTAATACTAAATCAACCATGAACCATGACATTTGATCATGGATAAAGAAAATAAAATAAAAAGATGAAATGCACCTATGTGCATATGGCCAAAAATACAAATTTGAGCCAAAGACCACCAAACTTGTTTCCATTGCTTGGATTGTTTTCTTATATCATATTAAACCTCAACCACATCAAGGGGATCAAGAAAAACCAAATCAAATAGAAAATAAGAAGATTTTCCAATACACATATGTGGGTATGGCCATTTTTCCAAATCTTGAACCTAGACCATTATGGCTTGCACCATTGGTTGTGTTTGGTTACTAAACACATATAAACACCTTTGGAATCAAACAAACTCAAATCAAATCAAATTGGAATGAAATATGAGCTCACATGCACTAATGGTCATTTGGCCACATTATAAAATGTTCCCCACTTTAACCCCTGGTTTTTACTTTTCTTCAAACTAAACTTGGTAAACCAAAGCTAGGTCATCCAAGACCATGTCAAGGTGAGCAACTTTCATGTTGACCACCAAGGTCAGAGTTGACTAGGTTGACCAGTATGAGAGTGACAAGTGGTGATGTTGAAACAAAGAGAAGATCACACCCATTTTGGAAATTTCACAAACCACTGCAAATTTGACCCCCACCACCACCAGTAGACTTCATTTATTATATATTTACAACCCACCAAAATTCAATCAAAAATTCAAATATTTTCTTCTTGCGGCCATTTCATCGAGCACCTTATGTGCAATAATCTACCAACTACACACCTGCTATTATCCAGCATGTTTGAGCCTCCACCATCAAGCCTATGTCACCACCAGCTCCTCCTTACACCCAGGGAACAAAGCCAAGCAGCAGAGACCTTGGCTCATGCATCAAATCTGCTAGGACAACACCATGCCGGCCACCATGGACATCATCATGCCAACTCCATCTCTAACCCTCTCTGGTCACTCTCACCATGTCTACTGGAGCACCCTCATCTCACTGACCCCGCTGGTACACGCCAAGGACACAGGAAGCGTCGGCATTCGCCAGGACGTGACGTGCCCCGACGTGGTCACCACGCGCGAGCTCGCCAGCGCGCGCATGGGCATGGCCACGGGCGCGCCAGCACCTCCCCTCACTCTCGTCACCCCGTCCTCCTCTCGCCTCCCTTTCTTCACCCACTTGACCCCCTCGACGTCAGCTAGCCCCTGGACATCGCCCACGCCTCGCCGGAGCACTGTCGCCGTCGTCACGGACGACAACCGTCCGACGCGTCCGCCAGTACACGGTGACGTTGCCGACGCTACCGTGCCCCATTTTCAACGCCAGGACGCCCGTCGTGTCTGCGGTGACGTCGCCCACACTGCCGCACCCTCGCCGTTGACGCCAACCCACCGTAGCCGTGCCGACGTCGACGACCTGCTCCGCTCGCCCCGGCCACCTCGCGTCGCTATAAAAGGGGAGCGCCCTGGCCTCCATTGAGCACGCCATCCCACTCCCCTCTCTCTTCTGCCTCTCCTCGCACCATCCCCCGCCCACATTAGCCACCACGCCGCCGGAATTTGGCCGGAGCCCGCCGCTGCAGTAGCTCGCCGAAGCCAACGATCCCGAGCACCCCTGGAGCCGCCGCGACCCTCCTTCGACTCGCCTTCGTCGACAACGCCGTTTGCCCGCCTCGCCAACCTCCCTGGACGCCGGTAAGCCTCCCATCGCGACCCCCTGACCGCCGGTAGGGTTTGCCCTCGCCGGAGCTCGTCTCTGACGAGGACGAACTACAGCCGTCCGATCCCCTTCAATCCCACGGCCGGTACCGTTTCGGTATTATAACGCCACTGACAAGCGGGGGCCATTGTCAGGCGGCCCGCTGCGTGCGTGGCATGCTAGCTGGGCTGGCCCAACCCCTTTTCCCCCTCTGCGGCCCAAAACCTTTCCCGCGCAAGCCCATGCATTTGAATTTGAATATTTAGAATTGATCAAATTGCTTACTGCATACATTTTCCAACTTAAATAGAATCAAATCTACTTGGCCAAATCCTACAAATTTTATATATTTGGAAAGCTTAGGATTTTATCTACACAATGCCACTGGATTGAACCCTAGACCTATTATAGAAATAATGTGACAAAATAAACAAGTCAGGGACTTTTGTGACTTAGATTAATTCTTAAAAATCAACCAAAAATGCTTTTGAGTTGATTCCAACTCCTATAATTCACATTTCACTTACACTAATTGTTTCTGCAAAAATATGCCATGCTTACCTTGAATGATCATGGCCTAGTTTAATTAAAGGACTTTATGGCTATTTCTAGTCAAAGATATTGTCCAAAACTATTAATAAATCTTATGAGGATATTTCTCTCATTTAAATCTTGTCATGAACAATTCAAAATAAGCTAGAGACTCTGGTCATTTAGGTCTCATATGAATTGTTGATAATATTAGATCCTTACCATGTTAGAATTAAATGGTATGAGGTGCTACACCTCATTTAAATCATTAGTATGTGGTATTCAACTATATGAGGTGTAGCCTCTCATTTAAATACTTACTCCAAGGGATTCAATGAGAATTGATGACACATGTAGTAATAATCCATAGGTTCTTATTTAAAAATATTCAATCATTTTCATAGTAGTATTTCAATTATTCAAGGCTACTTATTAAATCTTATGAGATGTAGTGGTCTCATTTAAATCTTGTCTCAACTAAGTTAATATGGGGTATAGACTATGGTCAATTTTAAACTCATATTAAATTAGTTGATGATATTAAATCATTAATCCTGAGTATTAAAAAGGCATGAGGTGGTGTACCTCATTTAAAT
This sequence comes from Lolium multiflorum, assembly GCA_030979885.1. NCBI lineage: Eukaryota > Viridiplantae > Streptophyta > Magnoliopsida > Poales > Poaceae > Lolium > Lolium multiflorum. The sequence continues at coordinate 330,519,756 of CM061748.1, forward strand.
CATTTCCCAATTAATACTTGTGAAGAGGTTGACTTTAGTCAACCTAGGTCACATCTTATTCATGAAGGAAATTAAATCTTAATATTATTCAATGAGAGGAAATTATTTTCTCTCAAGGAATAAATAGAAACTCTAATTAATATTTATAATGAGAGGAAATTATTTTTCTTAAGAATAAAATGAAATCCACTCACCTAATAAGCATGTTGATTGATAGCTTAGTAGGAGTGATTTATGTGTGTGCTTAGTCTAGTACTTAGGCTTTGTGTGGTAATTGTGTGTATTGTACTCGTATTTAGACGCTAGTACCGAGGAGTACACCGAGGAGGAGGAGGACTACTTTGAAGAGGAAGAGAACTTTGATCACTACTCCAACCAAGGCAAGCTATTATTAATGCAAGCTAACTCCAATGCAAGCTATACCCTTGCAAGCTAATATTCTTGCAAAGTGCAAAGCTCTACTAGAGCAAGGCACACTCACCAATTTACTTTATGCTTCATGAGCCCATCCCAAGTTTTATTCTTACAAGCTTTTACTTTGATTATTATAACTTGCTTTTATAGTTAACTTTGGTCTAGAGATAGAATACTACAAGAGTATCAAATTTAGCCTAGAGCAATGAAAGCTAGATAGCACCCCTCATGACTAGTTGCTAGTGCTAATATATAAAATTGACTACTCTAGATGGGAACTTGTGAAATGAAATGACTTTGGAAAACCTTGGAATGATGAGTCATTCTATTGAAAGATTTTGAAGGTGAATATGACTTGTGAATGACTTGGTGAATTTTACAAAACTGATGGTTGGGTTCGGATGCGATACCATTCCAATTTTGCAAGTACCCCCACAATACCCGATATGGTAAGGGCTTAACTAGAAATTTATGTGCTTTAGTATGGGTTCCCTCTAAACAAGCGTCATCGGGGTTATGCCGAGGGCTGCCTCTACAAAAGAAATGATGTGATATGACGTGAATGAGGTGAATTGTCCGGCCCAAGCCCTGTGCAGTTCCCAGGTGTCTTCCTGGGAGGCCAAGCTCATGGGGAGAGGTGCCTATACTAGGGTATGTAAGTGAAAGGTTATGGTTGGTAGTCCGCACACGGAGTGTGATAAATCAGGGCCAGTTACCCTGACGGATTATTGCAAATGTTGTGGCACAAGTGTACGACCTCTGCAGAGTGTAGAACTATTCGAATAGCCGTGTCCACGGTTACGGACGATTGGAAAGGCCATACTGTTCCGTCATCAGACCATTTTCAAAAATGTGACATGTGAAGGGTGACTTGTGATTTGAACTTGAAATGGTGACTTTGACTGGAATCACAACAGAGTTGTGGGAATGACACTAATGTTCCCACTTGAGTTAGTCTAGCGATTCAAGCATCTTTACTAAATGTTTATGAAATAAACTTGGCTTTATGCAAATAAACCTAGAGCTTAGCATCCCCTTACTATAGTTGATAGTGCTTACATTAGTATTAGTTTGCGAGTACTTTAAAGTACTCATGGCTTTGTCCCTGGCTATTCAAATGGCCAGACTATGAAGAGAACAGCAGTACGAGGAAGATGGACAGCGGGACGTCTACGACAACTAGGATCACTCCTGACGTCAACAGTTGCCTGTGGAATAGATGGACCGCAATCGTTACTTCGCTTCCGCTATGTGTTTTGTAATAGGATCTCTAGATCCACTATGATGTATTAAGACTGGATCATGTGATCCCTCTATGTAAGACAATTATGTGATGTAATGAATGATGTGTTGAGATATCAATCTATTATGTCTCGCAAAAACAATATTCCTGGGATTGCGATGAATGGCATAATAGGCATCTGGACTTAAAAATCCGGGTGTTGACATTGGCTTCGCGATGGCGGCGGCTCTGGAAGGTTTCGCGTACCGTGGCTTATTCGTATCGTGTTTTAGGTCAGGGACCTTTATATAGGCGAAGAGGCGGCGTCAGAAGGTCAACGGCGGTGACACACTAGGGGGCGCCCCTCTGGGCCGCGCCGTGGTGTCTGGTGGCCCGGTGGCCCCCTCGGTCCTTCTCGGGTGCTGAAGCTTCCGGTGAAAATAGGTGCTGGGCGTTGATTTCCAATTGAGAATATTTCCTTACTAGGATTTCTGAAACCAAAAACATCAGAAAACAGAGGCACTCGACATCTCGTCAATAGGTTAGTTTCGGAAAATGCATCAAAACGATATAAAGTGTGAACAAAACATGTAGGTATTGTCATAAAACAAGCATGGAACATCAGAAATTATAGATACGTTGGAGACGTATCAGCATCCCCAAGCTTAGTTCCTACTCGCCCTCGAGTAGGTAAACGATAACAACAAATAATTTCTGAAGTGACATGCTACCAACATAATCTTGATCAACATTATTGTAAAGCATATGAGATGAATGCAGCGATTCGAAGCAATGATGAAGACAATGAGTAAGCAACTGAATCATATAGCAAAGACTTTTCACGAATAGTACTTTCGAGACAAGCATCAATAAGACTTGCATAAGAGTTAACTCATAAAACAATAAATTCTTAGTAAAAATCTTTGAAACAACACAAAGGAAGATATAAGTTTCAGCGGTTGCTTTCAACTTCAACATGTATATCTCATGGATAATTGTCAACACAAAGTAATATGATGAATGCAAATAAGCAAGTATGTAATAATCAATGCACATTTGACACAAGTGTTTGCTTTTAAGATGGAAGAAAATGGGTAAACTGACTCAACAATAAAGTAAAAGTTAGGGCCTTGAGAGAGCAGGGATTAAATCATGTGCTAGAGCTTTTCAAGTTTTGAAATCATATAGAGCATAAAAAAAAAAAATTTGAGAGGTGTTTGTTGTTGTCAACGAATGGTAGCGGGTACTCGACTACCTTATCAACCGACTTTCAAGAGCGGCTCCCATGAAGGATGTTATCTCTACCAGCAAGGTAGATCATCCCTCTTCTCTTTTGTTTACACATGTACTTTAGTTTTATTTATTAGATGACACTCCCCCAACCTTTGCTTACACAAGCCATGGCTAACCGAATCCTCGGGTGCCTTCCAACATTCACATACCATGGAGGAGTGTCTATTTGCAAAATTAAGTTGCTTACTGATAGATCAGAGCAAAACATGTGAAGAGAATTATTAATGCAAGTTAATTAATTGGGGCTGGGAACCCCATTGCCAGCTCTTTTTGCAAAATTATTGGATAAGCGGATGAAGCCACTAGTCCATTCGGTGTCAGAAGTAAATGACAAGATCGAAAGATAAAACACCACAAACTTCCTCATGAGCTATAAAACATTGACGGAAGAGCCTGGTAATCAGGTGTATACGTGAGCACGCACTATACGTCGACACGTGTCTAACGCTAGTTAGGTAAGATGTTAAACGGAGTGACCTAGCTGCGTTGGCGATCTTGTATGTCGAGTCCGTATCGCTCGGCGAGACGGCGGCAAAACCAGTAAGCATGAGCGACGAAAACGATAAGGATGGAAGGTACTGGTCGTCTAGTGGGATCGATCCGTAAAAATAGAGAAATCGTCGGGGTTGTCACTCTCGAAGTCTCCCTCTCCTCTTCTCACTTCCCGGAATGCATCCTCCTTCGCTCGTGTGTATCCAAGTGTGTCCTCTCATCCAATAGCTCGCTCGCCGCGCTTTGCCCCAGCGCCCACCTATAATGTATGGCCCCCGATGCGCTGCTCATTCTCATCCCGGACAGTAGAACCACAACCACTTCACTTCAGCAACCAAATCACCATCCGAACTTTCGAGGCTAAGCTCCATTGGGTGTGAATCGCTCATCGGAGGAGGAAGATGTGTCCGATCAAGAAGGAGATGAGCGGGGAGTCGGGCTCGCCGTGCAGTGTGGACTACTACTCTCCCTCGACGTCGTCGGAGCGATTGCGAGGACGGAAACGGCGGCGTGGACGAAGCGGCAGCGGGAAGGACAAAGTTCGGGGACGCGGCACCGGTGTTCCGCGGCGTGCGGCGCGAGGGCAATGCCGGCCGGTGGGTATGCGAGGTGCGCGTGCCGGGACGGCGCGGGAGCGAGCTACGGTCGGCACCTTCGACTGTGCCGAGATCACCGCGCGCGCACGACGCGCCATGCTCGCCCTGGCCAGCGCGGGGCCGCTGCCTCAACTTTACCGACTGTGAGCTGCTCGCCATGCCGGCCTCTTACCACAGCCTCGGCGTGGTGCGACACGCCGTCACGAGGCCGTCGAGGAGTTCCTGCGGCGTCGAGAACCTGGCGAGGAGGACGCGTTGTGCGGCATCATCGTCCACGCCCTCCTCCCCCTCACCGATGGCGAGTCGTCTTCTTCACGGGCCGAAGATTCGACGTTCGAGGCGGAAGTCCTCGGTGATATGGGGTGGGACATGTACTACTCGAGCTTGGCGCAGGGCATGATGCTCATGGCGCCGCCTTCGCGGCTCCTACGCTTGCCGATGCGGCGAGGCCATCCCTCGCCGATGTGCTCTGGAGCTACCGAGCTAGCTAGTTCGCGCCACTTCGAATTCCGCCTTCAAATTTTTGTTGTCTTCTTGGCTTGATGCAGATTTTGGTGTTGTACGGTCTTTACAGGTTTCTGGTAGTGTGATTGTGCAAATGAGGCATCTTGCTTTAGCTCGGGAGAGAGAATGGAGAGCGATGCTAGTCATGGATGTCAAAAGTATGTAGGCTCTACATGTGAGCACATGGGTGTCGACAGAGCGCTTTTCGTTGCTAGCACGCCTGCGATTGAGAAAAGTGGACAACAACCGAGGAAAAAGTAGAGTTAACGTCGTTTCATTGCGTGAGCATTGACGAGAATCTAAAAGCAAATCGAATAATAGGGAGCGCGTGCTCACGTATACACCCGGTCACCAAATCCACTCTCAAAACATTGACACACATAAGAGATAATAGCTTTTGAATTGTTTAAAGGTAGCACATGAAGTATTTACTTGGAATGGCAGAAAAATACCACATAGTAGGTAGATATGGTGGACACAAATGGCATGGGTTTTGGCTCAAGGTTTTGGATGCACGAGAGTATTCCCTCTCAGTACAAGGCTTTGGCTAGCAAAGTTATTTGAAGCAAACACAAGTATGAACCGGTACAGCAAAACTTACATAAGAACATATTGCAAGCATTATAAGACTCTACACTGTCTTCCTTGTTGCTCAAACACTTTTACAAAAAATATCTAGACCTTAGAGAGACCAATCATGCAAACCAAATTTCAACAAGCTCTACGGTAGTTCACTACTAGATTTAACTACATGATGCAAGAGCTTAAACATGATTTATAAGAGCTCAAAACAATTGCCAAGTATCAAATTATTCAAGACCATATGAAGCATTTTCTGATTCCAACCAAATAGAAACAAGTGAAGCGATCAACTTTCGCCCTTGAACATTAAAAGCAAAAATGAAGAACACTAGTGTTCATATGAAAAAGCGGAGCGTGTCTCTCTCCCACACATGAGCATGAATTTATTCAGAGAATGAAAATAACAAAATGAAAATAAAAGCACACAGACGCTCCAAGTAAAGTATAGAAGATGTGACGGAATAAAAATATAGTTTCACTAGAAGTGACACGATAAGTTGTCGATGAAGAAGGGGATGCCTTGGGCATCCCCAAGCTTAATGCTTGAGTCTTCTTAAAATATGCAGGGATGAACCACGGGCATCCCCAAGCTTAGACCTTTCACTCTTCTTGATCATAGTATATCATCCTCTTATCTTGACCCTTGAAAACTTCCTCCACACCAAACTTCAAGCAAACTCATTAGAGGGTTAGTGCATAATCAAAATTCACATGTTCAGAGGTGACACAATCATTCTTAACACTTCTGGACATTGCACAAAGCTTCTGAAAGTTAATGGAACAAAGAAACTCATTCAACATAGCAAAAGCGGCAATGCGAAATAAAAGGCAGAATCTGTCAAAACAGAACAGTCCGTAAAGACAATTTTGCAGGGGCACTTAACTTGCTCAAACGGAAAAACTCAAAACTAATGAAAGTTGCGTACATATCTGAGGATCACGCACATAAATTTGCAGATTTTTTTGACTCTTCTACAGAGAGTTCTGCGTGAATTCGTGACAGACATCAATGCTGTTTAACGCGCAGCAATCCAAATCTAGCATCAACTTTACCATAGAGACTTTACTTGGCACAAAAACATGATAAGGAGAGGTTGCTACAGTAGTAAACAACTTCCAAGACTCAACAATACAGCAAATAAAATGAAACATGGGTTATCTCCCAAGAAGTTCTTTCTTTATAGCCATTAAGATGGGCTCGGTAATTTTAATGATACTCTCAAGAAATAAGAGTTGAAGCAAAAGAGAGCATCAAGAAGCAAATTCAAAACTCATTTAAGCCTAACCCACTTCCTATGAAAAGGAATCTTGTACACAAATAAATTCATGAAGAACAAAGTGGCAAGCATAGAAAAGCAACACAAGCGCAATTTCAAGATTCTCAACATAAAGAGGGGAAACTTAATATTATTAAGATGCATACAACCATGTTTCCCTCTCTCATAATAACTTTAGCATCATGAACAAACTCAACAATATAATTATCACATAAAACATTCTTGTCATGAGCTACATGCATAAAATTATTACTCTCCACATAAGCATGAACAATTTTATTAGTTGTAGTGGGAGCAAATTCAACAAAGTAGCTATTATTATTCTCATCAAGTGTAGGAGGCATAGTATAATCATAATAAAATTCACTACAAGAAATCTGCCATAAGTTGACAAAAATAAGGTGTCACTGAAACGTCACTGATGGCTGCTTGTGACGTTACCGTGACGCTTTTCAAAACGTCGAAAGCTGGGAGTCAGCAGTGAGTGCTTAAGACGTTTCACTTGAAAACGTCGTAGAGCTTTGTGACGTTTTAAAATGTCACTGACGGCATGACGTTCCCAAAACGTCATGGGCACCTGCCCCCGAGTCCAGCGTGGCAATCCGACGTGGCAAAATTGTGACGAATTAGAAACGTCGTTATCTGAATTCAGCCCGGTCCATTCAGCTCCTTATGTGGGCTGAGCCCATTAGTTCTGATTATTTTTTCGGCTTTGTTGGGCCTTGGCCCGTAACTGGCCCAATTACCTCGGCCTTTTTAGCTTATTTTTTTTCAACGGCCTTTTTAGCTGCTGTACTTACTGGGCCTGGGCCAATTTCCATTGGGCCGTGGCCTTTTTAGGACCCATTACACTTTTGGGCCGTGGCCTTTTTAGGACCCATTACAGTTTTGGGCCGTGCCCTTTTTAGGACCCATTACACTTTTGGGCCTTGGCCTTTTTAGGGTCCATTATGGTTTTGGGCCTTGGCCTTTTAGGGTCCATTAAGATTTTGGGCCTAAGCCTTTATAGGGTCCACAAAGGTTTTGGGCCTCAGCCTTTTTGGGGTCCATAAAGATATTGGGCCTTGGCCTTTTTGGGTCCATAAAAGTTATGGGCTTTGGCCTTTTTACGGTCCTGCAAGTTTTTTGGGCTTCGGCCTTTTTTGCCTTTTCAACTCCCATTTTTCGAAAATGCAATTAATTATTTGTTGGGCTCTAGCCTTTTATGAGCCCATATATTTCTAGGCTACTTTGGGCCTTGGCCTTTTAAGACCCCACAATAGCCCAACAGTGCATATATTAAACTAAGAAATTCAACAGCAAAATATAAAAGACAACATTTCAAATCTGCAAATTTCACAGCAGAGTGACAGCAGCAACATGACCAGGTTCACAGATTCACCAACATGTCAAGAAAGTTCACAGATTCACAGTAAGAAGTTCACAGATATGACCAAGTTATTGTCACGCTGCCAGGATATGACCAAGTTCCATGGCGGGACACAAAAAAGGGATACGACCAGCAGCAGGAGCTAATTCGCAGATGCTCCGAAGATGGACATCATGTGAGCAAGCCTCCTATCACTTTCCTCAGTCCGCTTGAGGAGCTCCATGTAGTCCTTGTCACGCTGAGCTTGTGCGGCTTCATTTGCCGCTTGCTTCTCCTTCTGGGCAGCTGCTTCTTCCATGATGGCAGCAAACTGCTGCTTCATCTGTTCAGCTTCCTCCTGGGACCTCTTCAGCTGTGCTTCCAGGTCATGAACATGCGCCGATACAGCAGCTGCGGTGGGCTTGTTGAGCTTGACAGTGGAACTGGGCTGAAGTCCAGCATTCTTCAGGAAAGTGTTGTGCTTGGCTTCCTTGCTAAGAACCTTTGCAACAACAGCGACTGCAGACCTTGGCGGTGCACCTTCTGGCACAGGAATAGCCAACTCAGCTTCCATATCAGCCTGGAGATCCATTTCCAAAAGATTCATCAATTCAGGAAACGCACAGGTCCAAGAATGGTTCACAAAAGTGAAATGAACAAGTCACTTACTATTGCAGCTAGAGCTTCCTCAGAGAAACCATCCTTCTTGCTGTGATGGGTCGCCTTAAAGATGTCGACTGCATCTAGCTCTTCACCTCTGCGCTCCTCCCTCTGGAAATGATGTTCACCAAGAATCAGAACATAAGCTTGTGGAGACAAGAGTAAGATGCAAAAGGAAATTCTGTAAGAGTGTTCTTACAGTTGCATACAGATGAGCAGCATAGCTACGAGAGCCAGTCTTTTGGCCAAATTTGACCGCAGCACGACTGTCCTTGTTCTTGGTACATGTGTTCTGCAGAAGGGCACAATCATGATATTCAGCAATGTGCACACTATAACGATGAGCATCATGTCTACCATGCAAGCACTAATGACTGCAACTGAAGCAAAGAACATACCCTGTGTCTTGGGGTTACCCACAGAGCAGTTAGAGCTTCCCATTCTTCATCTGAGACATCCTTAACAGGGGACTTGATGCTGACTTCATTTGCTGGTACTTTGTCGAAGTAGTCCCTTTTCAGGATGTAGCGCCTGTTCTTCGACACTTTCCGCAGTACGTCATAGCAAGCCTTCTGGATGACTTCCGACTCTGTGTCCATGTTGAAATTTGCCTACAAAGCAAACAAGGGCAAGGACGAGGTTAGTTATCATGAACTATGAACAATCAAGCAAGCACTCCTATCATCTAACAAATGAACTGGTGATGAAGAAGATTACCCCCATCTTTCCAACGAAGTCGGCCAACAAATTCTCATCCCTCTTGTACAACTTGAAATGCGGAAGGAGCGGCATCTGGCCTCTTGCAAGCATTCCACCCTCCGATGCAAACTTGGCAGCAGGCAAAGGCTTCTCAGGACGTTTCAGCCCTGGAGGAATCTCAATGGTAAGCTTGACTCCCATCCCCTTGCAAATCTGCTCCAGCCCGGTGCCCTTCCTTTTACGGCCACCTGCAGCAGTGGTTCCACCTGAATAGCATACATACAAAGATCATGTCAGAAAGCAGCACCCACAACCAAAAGAGTTTATAAAGATAAACAAAAAAGGCAGTAGATAGTGTGGACAGCTGTCCAACAAAAACTTGCCTTCATCATCCTCAGGATCAAGAAAACCATCAGAATCAAAGTGCTGATGGACCATGACATCAGATGCAGTAGGACCTGTGTCCCTGCGAACAGTGCTTGCTTCATCGATCCTTTCATCAATCTGCGGTGAGCTACTGCGATTGTTGCGGGGCGGAGTATCTTCATTGTTGGTTGCAGACGCTTCACTTGATGTCCTCCTGGTGGCTCTTTTGGAAGGAGCTTCAGTCTCCTCGTTCATGATGCTCCACACGACTGGAGCTGCAGCGTGCCACCTGACCTATACAGGCTGGAAGGTGTGTGGTTGCTTCGATTAGTTCCCTGCATGGCAGACACGTAAACATTAAATACGAGCCCTATCGGCTCTCAGTTGCCCTGTGGATCGGCTCAAAGAGCCGATCGCCCCATGGTTCATGTTGGATTTTCAATGACATGGGGATCCTGCTTGATCACAACAAAGCTAAACCAATCTACGACAGTCTAGGGTTTTCACCGTATGATCGGAACATCCTACACGTAGTTGAGCCTAATAGACACGAAAGATAATGGAAAGCTAACCCTAAAAGAGGCCTAAAAACCAACATTACGTTAATTCCGGAACATCCCTCTTAGGACTAACAAACCATACCTAACGCACTACCGGATCGTTCAACCCGTTTGCAAGGCCTAACCATACGGATATTAAACTAATCCTTGAAGAACAAGGAGCAACTATAACGATCGGATCTACTAAGTCACGAACAAGCAAGATGCTGCCCTTACACCTGATAGGTGTAAGGGCGACTAGATATTGAGGGGCGGCACAGCTGAGCAGATATCGCAAGAACATCTCTATGCAAGCCAAAACATCTACGATAAATAGTACTGCTACATCGCCATCAACAACGCTTCAGTACGAGCAACACAAGGTAAACGAATAAAGCGTTGTCTGCCTAGATGCGCAAGATGCGATCTAGGCAGCATAATGCTTACAGGGAGAAACCCTCGAAAGAAGGGGTGGCGATGCGCCTGATTTGTGTTTGTTGTGAACGTGATTGTCCTCCTTTTCTCATAACCTAGATACATATTTATAGTCCAAGGGACTTTCTAATTTGGACGTGCACCTAACCGTGCACGTTAAACTCTATCTTTTAATCTAAACTACAATGCGATCTACTATATTTGAGATACACGGGCAGTTAAGCCCAAACTCTTCGCGCAAGGCCGCTTCAAAGATGCTTCCACGTGTATGTCCTTCAAGCCCATCTTCACTTGGCCCATCTCCTGATTTGGCCAAAATCTGGTGATAACACATGCCCCCCCTGTTTTGGTAATGATAATTTCAAAACCACTCTGTCTCCTTCGAAGGGTCATGTCGTGGCGAGCGAAACCGTCGCAGTATTCTTCATCATGACGCCTTGCCTTCTCCAACTTCCACCCTTGCAGTTGTGGTTTTGGCCCCACATCTGGCAAAACACTTGTTAAATCGCTATATCCCCTTTTATTTAGCCACTTCTTGCAGTTCCCTTCTTCATCCCCTTCGCACTAGCACTCCCAAAGCCCTCCTCTGCCACCATGTCTTCTTCTTCTTCCTCCTCATCGGGTCTTTCCACCCAGTCCTCCCCCTTCCGCGAGCCAACACCGGAGTGGGATCCGGAGGCCCACGCGGCCAACATCCGCCGCGCAATAGCCGACGAGGGACGAGTCGAGCCACGACTCCTCCGTTTGGTCAGAAGATGACGAGTCCTTGACGGACGGGAGGCGACCTCCGCTTCCTCGCCCTCGGGGAATCGGAGGAGGAGAAGCGGCGACGATCGCTTCTCTGGGACCGGTCTCGCCTCCGCAGGGGGTGAGAGGAGGAGAAGAGGAGGAGGACGACACCTCCTCCGACGAGCCGCCGGCCAAGCGCCTCTTCCTTGGCGGGCAACCTCAGCGACCGACAGCGACACGGCGACGGCGACGAAGAAGGCGAGGACAATGAGTCCTGCCGGTGGTCGCTACAGCACGACGACAGCAGCCGGCCGGGAAGCAGCGCCGACAGCGGCGTGGCGACGATGAGGGCAGCAGCGGCCCCTAGATAGGATAGAGCTAGGAGTGAGTAGATGGGGCAATGTTCCCCTAGTAACCCCTTTTGAGAGCAATCAGCTCCTTCCATGTAAGAAATCTGATTATCAATGAAGAAATTCCCCCAATTTGACTTTGTCGATCTCTTCCATATTAATTTAGCCGATTCTCCCCTATCTTGATTTTGCCGATTGTCACTTTGGTCGATGCTCAATGAGCCGATAACGTGCATCGGTTTTTCATAATGAGTTGCAAGGCAGGTCCAATCCAGTCATCCCCTCAGGATGGTAACTTGCAATCCTTGAAATTCAGATCCAAACTTCCAATCGAACGGGTCCAGCACACAGCCTTGAGACCCCTAAATCTTTGGACTTCAAAATCATCCGATCGTGATGTTTGACCTGACGGCAAAATTCCTGAATTAACGCCTCCAGGAAAGCTTTTAGGACCGTAGCTGAAACAACTTGACGTTGAAGCTGATACCTGTATAACAGGTACCATTTGCTCACAACTTCCTTGTGATGTTCTGTTTCCTTAACAAACTGTCCCAGAGCCTATCAATGATAATGGCTCCCCCTTCAAACCCTTTAGACCGACTCCAACGGTTCTTCTCTTCAATAAATCACCTTCATTTTAACAATTGTGGTGCGAGGCAGTGATTTTATCAAAATCGGCTCCCAAGCAAAGGATTTTCGGAGGGCCGCCTTCCAGAGCCTCGGTCAAGGCGAGAATAGCGACAAACAAGGTAGCGCAGGAAAGCTTTGAAGGGCAAACCCTCTTAGGCTTTGGTTATCCTATTAAATCCAGTAATCCTGCTCTTGTAGACTTCCCCAGAAGATGATATCATGCAATCCAGCTGATGGAGCTCCAATCTTGGACACCTCCGGGTACACCATCATGTAGAGCTAGACAGATGTGCCCATCGGCTTCTACGAGGGCCAGCCCTCCACTCCCATCAGCAAGGAAGGAAAGCTCATGCACCAGGAGTTGATGTACCACAAGGCTCGGCGAGGACCGAAAATCCCTTCTCAGACAGAAACTTCTCATGCCACGGCTCTTTAACTCCTCACGGCTCAATCCTTATGATGCTTAGATCAGTTCACCATCCTTGTGATGACTCTGCGAGTTGAAGCCCTGTGTCAACGAGGCGATCAAGTGGCGGCTTAAACTCACCAATTCTAAAGTCGATGTCCAGAGCATCGGGTTATCTGAAATTTTGTATTTTGATTTTTTATTAGCGATCGATCTCATGAATCGGCTTCCCCTGGGTACATCCTTGTACCTTCTCGTATGTATGCCCCCCGAGCCGAATCCTTCAAGTGATTGAAGATATCGGCTTTTCAGCCAATTCAAGCTTGTCTCACAAATCACCATGTTAAAAACACGGCAACTAGCAAATGTGGTGAGACTGATTTTAGCCGATTGCTGGAATCGGCTTCCCTTGCAGTTGTTGATCCGACTATCTGCTGATAAATGTTGGTCGTGGCTTATCCCCAGGACCAGATTGATTCCATTCGCTGCTGCAAACCCATATCTCAGCTTTCCATTGCCTGCCAAATCAATGATGAACACAGGCAGAAGGTAGGTCGAGGCTAATTGTGGCCGATTGCTAGAATCGGCCTCCTTTCCCATTGCAATGTTGAACGAGGGTTTACAACTTCTTGGTACTCTGATATAGCTACGTGGCTTACTTGAGGTGAAATCCTTGCTTTTTATTTTTTGGGGCCGATCGCAGGGATCGGCCTCGCCACGTACGTCCGTAGACTCGGATCTTGCTACTCTGTCAGGCCAGTGGATAAGACCAGCCTTACCCCGTTTTTTGTAGCTTCGATGCGCTCACAGTCGTCCAGATTGATTCCAGAGAGCGGCTCTTGGTCGTTTGCTTCCCAGATGTTCATGGCAGCCAAAGAGATATCGACCGAATCATCTGCATGAACAACCTCCACTTCATCTCCATCCCATTGTATGATGCACTGATGCATTGTGGATGGAATGCAACAGTTAGCGTGGATCCAATCCCTTCCTAGCAGAACAGCATAAGTGCTCTTGCTGTCGACGATGAAGAAGGACGTGGGGATGGTCTTTCGGCCGACAGTTAAGTCCATGTTCAGAACACCCTTGGCTTCTGACGGTTGGCCGTTGAAATCGCTTAGCGTGACGTTGGTCTTGATCAGATCTTCATGGAACGTCCCAAACGTCGTAACATGGAGTACGGCATTATGTTGACTGCTGCTCCCGTGTCAACCAGCATCTTGCTAATAGGCTGCCCATTGATATAACCCTTCAGGTATAGGGCCTTGAGATGCCTGTAGCTCTTTTCTTTTGGCTTCTCGAAGATAACTGGTCGTGGACCGCAATCAAACTGTGCCACTGATACCTCCTCATCTCTCGGAGCACAAAACTCTGACGGGAGAACGAACACCATGTTTGTATCAGCCGATGCCTCTGCATCGGCTTTTGTCTGCTTGGGTCGCCACACTTTCTTTGGTGGGCGAGCCTCTCTCCAGCGTTTGCTGAATTTTCACGGCCAGATCGGGCCGTGCTTTCCTCAACGTGTACAGGTACTGCACCTCGGCTTCTTCCAAGTTCTTAGCCGCTGCACTCTGCGCTTTTGGGAGTGGCTGAGCCCATCAGGACACCACCTTGGTCGGTGATATCTATCTTCTTCTTCTGACTCGTCGAAGTCTTCATCTTGAGATGACTCAGCTCGTTTGTTATGAGGTGGGAGAGGTCCTAGTCGCTCGAACACTGAAACTTCATTTGTTCCCTTCCTCTTCGCTGCATGCAGTTCTCGGTTGTAGGCAATCGGCTCATTCCTGAGTCCCAGCAATGTTTGAAGAAAGGACAGTTCCAGTGCCTATCCACGTCCTCTCGCTCTCTTGACCTCCCTCTAGCGTGACGCTCATACCCTTCGTACGACGGTATTTCCTGTTGTCTGCATCAGACCGACGATATCTATCATCATCTTCGTCGTAGCGCCGACGTCGGTCGTACTGCTGCTCATACTTGTTGAGGAGATGTGCGGAGAGTGGTCGTTGATACCGGACGCTTATCACCTCTTTCTCAGTTAAATACCGTCTGCCATCATGCTGGGGCCGGTCGCGTGGATCGGCCTCCTCTTTGTCTTTGCCGCGAGAGCGACTGCTCTCTGGCTTATCCTTGCCATGGTGATCTGCAAGCCCTGCCATATTGATATCAAACGAGAAACCTGGCTCGCGTCCTATGCACTGGCTGAGATCGACCATGTTGACTTCCGGAAACGGCTGCGTGTCAACTCTCATGGCAAACTGACCGAATAGCAATCGGCCTTGTTCTATCGCCATCTGAATCTGTCCGCGCAGGACTTTGCAGTCGTTGGTGGTATGGGTGAACGTGTGATGCCATTTGCAGTATGGCTTGCCGTTCATCTCTTGTGGCGTGGGGATTTTGTGACCTTCGGGTAACTTCAGTTGTTTCTCCTTCAGCAGCAAATCAAAAATCTGCTCCGTTTTGCTCAAATCGAAGTCGAACCCCTTTGGCCCTGGTTGTTTCACCCACTTGCAGGACACGGGTTTTGCCCCCCGAGTCCATTCAGCTGACGACCTCTGATCTCCTGCGGAGTCTTCATCTTCATCCGTCTCGATCGGGCGACTTGTACTTGTCCTGGTACAATTACGGATGCGTGTTGTTCATATCTTGTCAACTTAGACCATGTGCGCCATGGTGTACTCTGCTTGGAAGGTCACATCTTTGAGCGGCGTTGACAATCCTGCGCCGACTCGGCTGCTTCCTTCTCGATTAGGCGAACCGAATAACATCGGTTCACAGAGTCCTGAACCTCGGATGTACTCAGATACCGTCTCTCCTCGTCTCTAGAACTTGAGTCGGATCGGCAAGGCTAGCTCGTGGTTCTGAATGGTATTGTTCATGGAATTGCTCTTCCAGCTGCTTCCACGTCCGAACCGAGTTTGGTAGCAACGAGGTGTACCACCCAAAGGCTGGACCCGTGAGACTTGCGAGAAGAACCTCACACGTAGCTAAATGAAGCTGAGACCATGCCCAAGCTGTGCCAAGTATCGGCTCACGTGCTCGATCGAGCTGGTTCCTTCTGATCCACTGAATTTTGTGAAGTCAGGGAGCCGATACTTAGGTGGCAGCGGGATCAGGTCGTAGTCGTTGGGATACGGCTTGGAATAGCCGATCATCCTCTTCTTCGGCAGTATGCCGAACTTGTCTCTCATGATGGCGGTGATCTCATCCACCGTAGGAGCTGCGGAAGCCGATCGTTCATGACTTGTATTGGTGGCATATTTAGTTAGCCACGCCTGTTTCTCAGCATCCGCTCCAGAACTGCTTCCTGCTCCAGCGACTCCTCCTGCCGTGGCAGTCCTTCCTGCTGTAACCTGGGTCATCCAGTTGTTGCAGTCCGGCACGTATGTGCACACGTATCCATGCGGAACGTCCTTGGGCGGCTCATACAGGAATTGGTAGTCGCTGGATCACCTCCAACCTTGTAGACGACGTACGCCGGTGAACCTTGTTGTTGTGGAGCTGCAAACGTGTGTTGCAGTGGTGGCCTTGTGTAGAGCGGTACCTCCCCTTGGTGAGTTCCTAGAGCAGGACCTGACGGAGAGTACTTGTGCTTCGTGACTTCTTGCACCACATTGAGCGCGACACGCTCCAGAGTATTCACCAGGCTCAGCATGCCGATGAAGAGAGTGAGCAACGACGCAGTTGACTTCCTGTCGCAGGGCTCTGGTACGTTCGTCCGAAGGGAGATAGATCTAGTCCATCCAGCGCGCCTTCGGGTTGGAACCCTTTGAACTTGATCCCGTGCGAACGGGTTTTCTCAAAAGCGCCGATGAGATCGGCTTCCAGGATGGCCTTGAGCTCGTCATATCTCTTCTTATGCTCAGGAGGCAGATCCTCATACTTGACTGGTTCTCCCGCAATCTGAGGTGCGAGATGACGACATGGTTGTTGCGGAAGATTGTCCCGATGTCCCACCGGGCGTGCCAGAATGTGTTGCCTGCCAAAACCCACCGGCGAGCAGTGGTTAAGCAACAGGAAGAACCAGGAGGACCAAAGAAGCACGTTGAAGGTTGATGGTGGCGAAATGTAGTGCGGCGCAACACAGGGGATTCCGGCGCCAACGTGTGGATTGATAATCACCATAACATAGCATTCTCTATTCATCGGATCCCGACAAACACAACATATAGAATTACAGATAGATGATCTTGATCATGTTAGGCAGCACAAGATCCAACAATGAAGCACAATTAGGAGAAGACGACCATCTAGCTACTGCTATGGACCCATAGTCAGGGTGAACTACTCACTCATCACTCGAGGCGACCATGGCGGTGTAGAGTCCTCCTGGAGATGAATCCCCTCTCGGCCGGGTGCGGAGGGCGATCTCCTGAATCCCCGAGATGGGATTCGCGGCGGCGTCTCGGAAGGTTTCGGTATCGTGGCTCTCGATCTGGGGTTTTCGCGACAGAGGCTTTAAGTAGGCGGAAGGGTGATACGCGTAGATGCACACGTCCGTTGGGAACCCCAAGTGGAAGGTATGATGCGTATAGAAGCAAGTTTCCCTCAGTATGAAACCAAGGTTTAATCGAACCAGTAGGAGCCAAGAAGCACGTTGAAGGTTGATGGTGGCGAAATGTGATGCGGCAACAACGGGGATTAGGCGCCAATGGAATCTGCACAACAAAACAAAAGTACTTTGCCCCAACGAAACAGTGAGGTTGTCAATCTCATGGCTTTTGTAACAAAGGATTAAACGTGTCAGTGGAAGATGATTGTTTGCAAGAAAATAGTAAAACACAATTAGGTAGATTGTATGCTATGTAAAGAATAGGACCGGGGTCCACAGTTCACTAGAGGTGTCTCTCCCATAAGATAAAATCATGTTGGGTGAACAAATTACAGTCGGGCAATTGACAAAGAGAAAGGCATAACAATGCATATACATGATATGATAAATATGGTGAGATTTAATCCGGGCATTACGACAAAGTACATAGACCGCCATCCAAGTGCATCTATGCCTAAAAGTCCACCTTGGGTTATCATCGAACCCCATTCGGTATTAAGTTGCTAAGCAACAGACAATTGCATTAAGTATGGTGCGTAATGTAATCGACAACTACATCCTTAGACATAGAATCAATGTTTTATCCCTAGTGGCAGCACATCACAACCTTAGAACTTTATGTCACTGTCCCGGTGAGAAGGCATGAACCCACTATCGAGCATAAATACTCCTCTTGGAGTTAAGAGTACAAACTTGGCCAGAGCCTCCTAATAACGGAGAGCATGCAAGATCATAAACAACACATAAACAATAGATTGATAATCACCATAACATAGTATTCTCTATCCATCGGATCCGACAAACACAACATATAGTATTACATATAGATGATCTTGATCATGTTAGGCAGCTCACAAGATCCAACAATGAAGCACAATTAGGAGAAGACGACCATCTAGCTCTGCTATGGACCCAGGTCCGGGGGTGAACTACTCACTCATCACTCCGGAGGCGATCATGGCGATGAAGAGTCCTCCGGGAGATGAATCCCTCTCCCCGGGGGGTGCGGGACGATCTCCTAATCCCAGAGATGGGATTACGCGGCGGCGGCGTCTCAGAAGGTTTTCGTATCGTGGCTCTCGGTCAGGGGTTTTGCGACGGAGGCTTTAAGTAGGCGAAGGGCAGGTCAAGAGGTGGCGCGAGGCCACACCATAGGGCGGCGCGGGCCCCCTACGGCCGTGCGGCCCTATGGTGGCGCCTCGTGCCCACTTCGTTATCTCTTCGGTCTTACGGAAGCTCTCGTGCAAAATAGGACCACAGGCGAAGATTTCGTCCAATTCCGAGAATATTTCCTTACTAGGATTTATGAAACCAAAAACAGCAGAAAACAGCAACTGGCTCTTCGGCATCTTGTTAATAGGTTAGTTCGAGAAAATGCATAAATATGACATATAATGTGCATAAAACATGTAGGTATCATCAATAAAGTAGCATGGAACATAAGAAATTATCGATACGTGGAAACGTATCAGCATCCCCAAGCTTAGTTCTGCTCAAATCCCGGCAGTAAATTGATAAAACGATAACATAGCATTCTCTATTCATCGGATCCCGACAAACACAACATATAGAATTACAGATAGATGATCTTGATCATGTTAGGCAGCTCACAAGATCCATGATGAAGCACAATTAGGAGAAGACGACCATCTAGCTACTGGGACCCATAGTCCGGGGGTGAACTACTCACTCATCACTCCGGAGGCAACCATGGCGGTGTAGAGTCCTCGGGGAGATGAATCCCCTCTCCGGCGGGGTGCCGGGGCGATCTCCTGAATCCCCGAGATGGGATTCGCGGCGTCTACGGAAGGTTTTCGTGTCGTGGCTCTCGTCTGGGTTTCGTGACAAAGGCTTTATGTGGCGGAAGGGTGATACGCGTGATGCACACGTGGTTGGGAACCCCAAGTGGAAGGTATGATGCGTATAGAACAAGTTTCCTCGGTATGAAACCAAGGTTTAATCGACCGGTAGGAGCCAGAAGCACGTTGAAGGTTGATGGTGGCGAAATGTGATGCGGCGCAACAACAGGGATTCCGGCGCCAACGTGGAATCTGCACAAGTACTTTGCCCCAACGAAACAGTGAGGTTGTCAATCTCATTTGCTGTAACAAAGGATTAAACGTATCGAGTGGAAGATGATTGTTTGCAAGAAAATAGTAAAACACAATTGCAGTAGATTGTATGCTATGTAAAGAATAGGACCGGGGTCCACGGTTCACTAGAGGTGTCTCTCCCATAAGATAAAAGCATGTTGGGTGAACAAATTACAGTCGGGCAATTGACAAATAGAGAAAGGCATAACAATGCATATACATGATATGATAAATATAGTGAGATTTAATCGGGCATTACGACAAAGTACATAGACCGCTCAACTGCATCTATGCCTAAAAAGTCCACCTTGACTTATCATCCGAACCCCATTCGGTATTAAGTTGCTAAGCAACAGACAATTGCATTAAGTATGGTGCGTAATGTAATCGACAACTACATCCTTAGACATAGAATTAATGTTTTATCCTAGTGGCAACAGCACATCACAACCTTAGAACTTTATGTCACTGTCCCAGGTGTCAATGAAGGCATGAACCCACTATCGAGCATAAATACTCCCTCTTGGAGTTAAGAGTACAAACTTGGCCGAGCCTCTACTAATAACGGAGAGCATGCAAGATCTTAAACAACACATAAACAATAGATTGATAATCACCATAACATAGTATTCTCTATCCATCGGATCCCAGACAAACACAACATATAGTATTACATATAGATGATCTTGATCATGTTAGGCAGCTCAAAGATCCAACAATGAAGCACAATTAGGAGAAGACGACCATCTAGCTACCGCTATGGACCCAGGGGTGAACTTCTCACTCATCACTCTCAGGAGCGATCATGGCGATGAAGAGTCCTCCGGGAGATGAATCCCCTCTGGCAGGGTGCGGAGGCGATCTCTGAATCCCTCGAGATGGGATTAGCGGCGCGCGTCTCTGGGTTTTCGTGTCGTGGCTCTCGTCTTGGGGTTTCGCGACGGAGGCTTTAAGTAGGCGAAAGGGCTGGTCAGAGGCGGCGCGAGGGCCCACACCATGGGCGGCGCGGGCCCCTGCGGCGCGCGGCCCTATGGTGGCGGCGCCTCGTCGCCTTCGTTATCTCTTCGGTCTTCGGAAGCTCCGTGCAAAAATAGGACCCAGGCGAAAGATTTCGTCCAATTCCGAGAATATTTCCTTACTAGGATTTACAGAAACAAAAGCAGAAAACAACAACTGGCTCTTCGGCATCTTGTTAATAGGTTAGTTCAGAAAATGCATAAATATGACATATAATGTGCATAAAACATGTAGGTATCATCAATAAAGTAGCATGGAACATAAGAAATTATCGATACGTTGGACGTATCAAGGGCAACGTGGGGCCACACGGGCCCCACACCACAGGTCGCGCGGCGGGGCACAGGCCGTGCCGCCCTATGGTGGCGGCGCCTCGTGGCCCCACTTCGACTCCTCTTCGGTCTTCTGGAAGCTTCGTCCAAAAATAGGACCCTGGGCGATTTCGTCCAATTAGAAATATTTCCTTACTAGGATTTACGAAACCAAAAACAACAAACGGCTCTTCGGCATCTTGTTAATAGGTTAGTTCCAAAAAATGCGTAAATACGACATATAATGTGCATAAAACATGTAGGTATCATCAATAAAGTAGCATGGAACATAAGAAATTATCGATACGTTGGAGACGTATCAGCATCCCCAAGCTTAGTTCGTCCCGAGCAGGTTAAACGATAACAAAGATAATTTGAAGTGACATGCCATCATAATCTTGATCATACTATTTGTAAACATATGTAATGAATGCAGCGATCAAAACAATGGTAATGACATGAGTAAACAAGTGAATCATAAAGCAAAGACTTTTCATGAATAGTACTTCAAGACAAGCATAAATAAGTCTTGCATAAGAGTTAACTCATAAAGCAATAAATCAAAGTAAAGGTATTGAAGCAACACAAAGGAAGATTAAGTTTCAGCGGTTGCTTTCAACTTATAACATGTATATCTCATGGATATTGTCAACATAAAGTAATATAACAAGTGCAATATGCAAGTATGTAGGAATCAATGCATAGTTCACACAAGTGTTTGCTTCTTAAGGTGGAGAGAGATAGGTAAACTGACTCAACAATAAAAGTAAAAGAAAGGTCCTTCAAAGAGGAAAGCATCGATTGCTGTATTTGTGCTAGAGCTTTTATTTTGAAAACATGAAACAATTTTGTCAACGGTAGTAATAAAGCATATGAGTTATGTAAATTATATCTTACAAGTTGCAAGCCTCATGCATAGTATACTAATAGTGCCGCACCTTGTCCTACTTAGCTTGGACTACCGGATCTTCGCAATGCCATGTTTCAAGAGTGTCACAAAGGGGTACCTCCATGCCGCTTGTACAAAGGTCTAAGGAGAAAGCTCGCATTTTGGATTTCTCCTTTTGATTATTCTCAACTTAGACATCCATACCGGGACAACATGGACAACAGATAATGGACTCCTCTTTAATGCATAAGCATGTAGCAACAATTATTATTCTCATATGAGATTGAGGATATATATGTCCAAAACTGAAACTTCAACCATGATTCATGGCTTTAGTTAGCGGCCCAATGTTCTTCTCTAACAATATGCATGCTCCAACCATTAAGGTGGTAGATCCTTCAGACAAGACGATGCATAGCAACTCACATGATATTCAATAAAGAGTAATTGATGGCGTCCCCAGAAGCATGGTTATCGCACAACAAGCAACTTAATAAGAGATAAAGTGCATAAGTACATATTCAATACTACGATAGTTTTTAAGGCTATTTTGTCCCATGAGCTATATATTGCAAAGGTAAATGATGGAATTTTAAAGGTAGCACTCAAGCAATTTACTTTGGAATGGCGGAGAAATACCATGTAGTAGGTAGGTATGGTGGACACAAATGGCATAGTGGTTGGCTCAAGGATTTGGATGCATGAGAAGTATTCCCTCTCGATACAAGGTTTAGGCTAGCAAGGTTATTTGAAGCAAACTCAAGGATGAACCGTGCAGCAAAACTCACATAAAAGACATATTGTAAACATTATAAGACTCTACACCGTCTTCCTTGTTGTTCAAAACTCAATACTAGATATTATCTAGACCTTAGAGAGACCAAATATGCAAATCAAATTTTAGCAAGCTCTATGTATTTCTTCATTAATGGGTGCAAAGTATATGATGCAAGAGCTTAAACATGAGCACAACAATTGCCAAGTATCACATTATCCAAGACATTTTAGAATTACTACATGTAGCATTTTCCAATTCCAACCATATAACAATTTAACGAAGAAGAAACTTCGCCTTGAACATTATGAGTAAAGCCTAAGGACATATTTGTCCATATGCAACAGCGGAGCGTGTCTCTCTCCCACAAAGTGAATGCTAGGATCCATTTTATTCAAACAAAAACAAAAACAAACCGACGCTCCAAGTAACTTCAAGCAAACTCATTAGAGGGTTAGTGCACAATTAATAATTCACACATTCAGAGGTGACACAATCATTCTTTACACTTCTGGACATTGCATAAAGCTACTGGATATTAATGGATCAAAAATTCATCCAACATAGCAAAAGAGGCAATGCGAAATAAAAGCAGAATATGTCAAAAACAGAACGAGTTCGTAAAGGCGATTTTAAGTGGCACCAGACTTGCTCAAATGGAAAAACTCAAAACTAATGAAAGTTGCGTACATATCGAGGATCACGCTCGTAAATTGTCAGATTTTTTCGAATTTTCTCAGACTTGTGCCCAGATTCGTGACAGGACAACAATGCTGTTTCGCAGCGATCCCAAATATAACATCAACTTTAACATAGAAACTTTACTTGGCACAAAAACATGATAAGGACAGGTTGCTACAGTAGCAAACAACTTCCAAGACTCAAATATAAAACAAAATACTGTAGTAAAAACATGGGTTGTCTCCCATGCGCTTTTCTTTAACGCCTTTCAGGCGCAGAAAGTGCAAATCAAGTAACATCAAGTAGAAGCATCAACATCATAACTTGTTCTAATAATGGAATCAAAAGGCAACTTCATTCTCTTTCTAGGAAGTGTTCCATACCTTTCTTGAGAGGAAATTGATATTTAATATTACCTTCCCTCATATCAATAACAGCACCAACGGTTCGAAGAAAAGGTCTTCCCAACACAATAGGACAAGATGCATTGCATTCGATATCCAAGACAATAAAATCAACGGGGACAAGGTTATTGTTAACCGTAATGCGCACATTATCAATCCTCCCCAAAGGTTTCTTTTTAACATTATCGGCAAGATTAACATCCAAATAACAATTCTTCAATGGTGGCAAGTCAAGCATATCATAAATCTTTTTAGGCATAACAGAAATACTTGCACCAAGATCACATAGAGCATTACATTCAAAGTCATTGAATTTCATTTTAATGATGGGCTCCCAACCATCTTCTAACTTTCTAGGAATAGAAGTTTCAAGTTTTAGTTTCTCTTCTCTAGCTTTTATGAGAGCATTTGTAATATGTTTTGTAAAGGCTAAATTTATAGCACTAGCATTAGGACTTTTAGCAAGTTTTTGTAAGAACTTTATAACTTCAGAGATGTGACAATCATCAAAATCTAAATCATTATGAGCTACAGCAATGGGATCATTGTTCCCAAGGTTGGAAAAAATTTCAGCAGTTTTATCACAAGCAGTTTCAGCAGTTTTAGCAATTTCAGGCAGTTTTGTACGCTTTGCACTAGGAGTAGAAACATTGCCAACACCAATTATCTTACCATTGATAGTAGGAGGTGCAGCAACATGTGAAGAATTAACATTACTAGTGGTGGTAATAGTCCAAACTTTAGCTACATTATTCTCTTTAGCTAGTTTTTCATTTTCTTCTCTATCCCACCTAGCACGCAATTCAACCATTAATCTTATATTCTCATTAATTCTAACTTGGATGGCATTTGCTGTAGTAGTAATCTTATTATCAATGTCATTATTAGGCATAACTTTCAATTTTAAAAGATTAACGTCAGAGGCAAGTCTATCAACTCTAGAAGCAATAATATCAATTTTATCAAGCTTTTCCTCAACAGATTTGTTAAAAGCAGTTTGTGTACTAATAAATTCTTTAAGCATAGCTTCAAGACCAGAGGGTACACTCCTATTATTGTTGTAAGAATTCCCATAAGAATTACCATAACCATTACCATTAGCAGAAGGATATGGCCTATAGTTATTACCAGGGTTGTTCCTATAAGCATTGTTGTTGAAATTATTATTTTTAATGAAATTCACATCAACATTTTCTTCTTGAGCAACCAATGAAGCTAAAGGAACATTATTTGGATCTACATTAGATCTACCATTCACAAGCATAGACATAATCACATCAATCTTATCACTCAAGGAAGAGGTTTCTTCAACAGAATTTACCTTCTTACCTTGTGGAGCTCTTTCCGTGTGCCATTCAGAGTAATTTATCATCATATCATCAAGAAGTTTTGTAGCCGCCCCAAAGTGATGGACATAAAGGTACCTCCAGCAGCTGAATCCAATAAATTCCGCGAAGAAAAATTTAGTCTGCATAGAAGGTTTGGATGATCATCCAAGTAGTCAGTCCATGGGTTGGGCAATTCTTTACCAAAGTTTTCATTCTCTCCCATGCTTGAGCAACATGTTCAGTATCTAATTGCTTAAAATTCATTATGCTACTTCTCAAAGATATAATTTTAGCGGGAGGATAATATCTACCAATAAAAGCATCCTTACATTTAGTCCATGAATCAATACTATTCTTAGGCAAAGATAGCAACCAATCTTTAGCTCTTCCTCTTAATGAGAAAGGAAACACTTTCAATTTAATAATATCACCATCTACATCCTTATACTTTTGCATTCACAAAGTTCAACAAAGTTATTAAGATGGGCAGCAGCATCATAACTAACACCAGAAAATTGATCTCTCATAACAATTCGGTAGTAGCAGGTTTAGCAATAGGTGTGCATAGGAAATCATTATTATTTGCATTTGTGAAGTCACACAACTTAGTATTTTCAGGGGTATTCATTTTAGCAACAGTAAATAAAGCAAACTAGATGAAGTAAATGCAAGTAACTAATTTTTTTGTGTTTTTGATATAGAGAGCAAGACAATAAATAAAGTAAAACTAGCAACTAATTTTGTGTGTGTTTTGTTTAGGTGCAGCAAACAAAGTAGTAAATAAAATAAAGGAAGACAAAAACAAAGTAAAGAGATTGAGAAGTGGAGACTCCCCTTGCAGCGTGTCTTGATCTCCCCGGCAACGGCGCCAGAAAACAGGCTTGATGCGCGTAAATGTACACGTCCGTTGGGAACCCAAAGAGGAAGGTATGATGCGCACAGTGGCAAGTTTTCCCTCAGAAAGAAACCAAGTTTAATCGAACCGGGAGGAGCCAAGAAGAACGTTGAAGGTTGATGGGGGCGAAATGTAGTGCGGCGCAACACCGGGATTCGGCGCCAACGTGGAACTGCACAACACAACCAAAGTACTTTGCCCCCAGAAGCAGTGAGGTTGTCAATCTCACCGGCTTGTTGTAACAAAGGATTAACCGTATTGTGTGGAAGATGATTGTTTGCAAGAAAACAGTAAAACAAGTATTGCGGTAGATTGTATGCGATGTAAAGAATAGGACCGGGGTCCACAGTTCACTAGAGGTGTCTCTCCCATAAGATAAAAGCATGTTGGGTGAACAAATTACAGTCGGGCAATTGACAAATAGAGAAGGGCATAACAATGCATATACATGATATGATAAATATAGTGAGATTTAATTGGGCATTACGACAAAGTACATTGACCCGCCATCCAACTGCATCTATGCCTAAAAAGTCCACCTTCAGGTTATCATCCGACCCCATTCAGGTATTAAGTTGCAAAGCAACAGACAATTGCATTAAGTATGGTGCGTAATGTAATCGACAACTACATCCTTAGACATAGAATCAATGTTTTATCCCTAGTGGCAACACACATCACAACCTTAGAATTTTCTGTCACTGTCCCAGGTGTCAATGAAGGCATGAACCCACTATCGAGCATAAATACTCCCTCTTGGAGTTAAGAGCAAAAACTTGGCCAGAGCCTCTACTAATAACGGAGAGCATGCAAGATCATAAACAACACATAAACAATAGATTGATAATCACCATAACATAGCATTCTCTATTCATCGGATCCCGACAAACACAACATATAGAATTACAGATAGATGATCTTGATCATGTTAGGCAGCTCACAAGATCCAACAATGAAGCACAATTAGGAGAAGACGACCATCTAGCTACTGCTATGGACCCATAGTCCAGGGTGAACTACTCACTCATCACTCGGAGGCGACCATGGCGGTGTAGAGTCCTCCGGAGATGAATCCCCTCTCCGGCGGGTGCCGGAGGCGATCTCCTGAATCCCCGAGATGGGATTCGCGCGTGGCGTCTCGGAAGGTTTTCCGTATCGTGGCTCTCGGTAGGGGTTTCGCGACGAAGGCTTTAAGTAGGCGGAAGGGCAACGTGGGGGCCACACGAGGGCCCACACCACAGGTCGCGGCGAGGGCACAGGCGCCGCCCTATGGTGGCGGCGCCTCGTGGCCCACTTCGACTCCTCCGATTTCTGGAAGCTTCGTGCAAAAATAGGACCCTGGGCGTTGATTTCGTCCAATTAGAATATTTCCTTACTAGGATTTATGAAACCAAAAACAAAACAGCAACTGGCTCTTCGGCATCTTGTTAATAGGTTAGTTCCAGAAAATGCGTAAATACAACATATAATGTGCATAAAACATGTAGGTATCATCAATAAAGTAGCATGGAACATAAGAAATTATCGATACGTTGGAGACGTGTCAGCATCCCCAAGCTTAGAAATGTGTTTGCCAAAGCCCAGGCGGCAGTGGTTAAGCAACACGAAGAGCGGAAGGCTTCCAAGGCGGTAGCGGGCCCTAGTCCTCGACGTGGTCCCGCAAATGCTCGACACACGACCTGGCGGCTGCAAGGGCATGCCACCTGACCTATACCTGGCAGGAAGGTGTGGATTGCTTCGATTAGTTCCCTGCATGGCAGGCGATACGTCTCAAACGTATCTATAATTTCTTATGTTCCATGCTACTTTATTGATGATACCTACATGTTTATACACACTTATGTCATATTTATGCATTTTGGGAACCTTTTATGCGAGAGTGCCGATTCTGACCTGCTGCGCATTTTGAAAATCTAGTAGAATATTCTCGGATCGGACGAAATCACGCCCGGTTCCTCCCCGGGAACCATCCGGGCACCCGAAGCCGCCGAGGAACCACAGGGGCACCACACTGGCGCGGCCAGAGGGGGCGCGCCGCGCCTGTGGTGTGGTGGCCCCAGCCCCCTCCGAGGCTGCCCTTACGCCTATTTAAAGCCTCGTCGCGAAAACCCTATTACGTTGGACGAAACCCACAGAAACCTTCCAGCGCCGCCATCGCGAAGCCAAGATCTGGGACGAGTCTCTGTTCGGCACCCTGCCGGAGCGGGGAAGTGCCCCGGAAGGCTTCTCCATCGACACCGCTGCCATCTCCACCGCCATCTTCATCACCGCTGCTGCTCCCATGAGGAGGGAGTAGTTCTCCATCGAGGCTCGGGGCTGTACCGGTAGCTATGTGGTTAATCTCTCTCTATGTACTTCAATACAATAATCTCATGAGCTGCCTTACATGATTGAGATTCATATGATGATGCTTGTAATCTAGATGTCATTATGCTAGTCAAGTGAGTTTTACTTATGTGATCTCCGGAAACTCCTTGTCCCACGTGTGTAAAGGTGACAGTGTGTGCACCGTGTGGGTCTCTTAGGCTATATTTCACAGAATACTTATTCACTGTTATGAATGGCGTAGTGAAGTGCTTATTTATATCTCTTTATGATTGCAATGTGTTTTGTATCACAATTTATCTATGTGCTACTCTAGTGAAGTTATTAAAGTAGTTTTATTCCTCCTACACGATGTAATGGTGACAGTGTGTGCATCCGTGTTAGTACTTGGCGTAGGCTATGATTATGATCTCTTGTAGATTATGAAGTTAACTATTGCTATGATGGTATTGATGTGATCTATTCCTCCTACATGGCGTGAAGGTGACAGTGTGCATGCTAAGTTAGTACTTGGTTTAGTCGTGTCGATCTTTCATGCACTCTAAGGTTATTTAAATATGAACATTTAATTGTGGAGCTTGTTAACTCCGGCATTGAGGGTTCGTGTAATCCTACGCAATGTGTTCATCATCCAACAAGAGAGTGTAGAGTATGCATTTATCTATTCTGTTATGTGATCAATGTTGAGAGTGTCCACTAGTGAAAGTCTAAATCCCTAGGCCTTGTTCCTAAATACTGCTATCGCTGCTTGTTTACTGTTTTAGTTACTACTGCTGCGTTACTACTGCTTGTTTACTTCCTACAATATTACTACCATCAACTGCACGCCAGCTACTGGCGCCGTACTATTGCTCATATTCATTCATACCACTTGTATTTCACTATCTCTTCACCGAACTAGTGCACCTATTAGGTGTGTTGGGGACACAAGAGACTTCTTGCTTTGTGGTTGCAGGGTTGCATGAGAGGGATATCTTTGACCTCTTCCTCCCTGAGTTCGATAAACCTTGGGTAATCCACGGGAAACTTGCTGATGTTCTACAAACCTCTGCTCTTGGAGGCCCAACACTGTCTACAAGAATAGAAGCACCCGTAGACATCAAGCACTTTTGGCGCCGTTGCCGGGAGGAAAGGTAAAAGGTACTCACACTCCGGATCTCGGCTACTAAGCTATTTTCCGGCCGTTGTAAGTACTCGAAGTTATTTCCTTTAGACTCTGCAATTGCGACATTTGGTTTCTTGTTTACACTAGTTAGGCATAATGGACAACAATGACCTTTTTATTCTATTTCCTGATTTAAGACATGGATGGTTTGATGCGAAAATTAAAAAACCCATGGAACATATTAATATGAATGCTTTGAATACTATTGTTGCTAATGCTATGGAAAATTCTAAGCTTGGGGAAGCTGGCTTTGATGAGCATGATATTTTTAGTCCCCAAGCATTGAGGAGAAAATTTACTTTGATGATACTATGCCTCCTATATTTGATGATGAGAATAATAATGATAGCTACTTTGTTGAATTTGCTCCCACTACAACTAATAAAATTGATTATGCCTATGTGGAGAGTAATAATTTTATGCATGAGACTCATGATAAGAATGCTTTATGTGATAGTTATATTGTTGAGTTTGCTCATGTTGCTACTGAAAGTTATTATGAGAGAGGAAAATATGGTTGTAAAAATTTCATGTTACTAAAACACCTCTCTATGTGCTGAAATTTTTGAAGCTACACTTGTTTTATCTTCCTATGCTTGTTACTTTTCTCTTCATGAACTTGTTTATTTACAAGATTCCTATGCATAGGAAGCATGTTAGACTTAAATGTGTTTTGAATTTGCCTCTTGATGCTCTCTTTTGCTTCAACTACTATTTCTTGCGAGTGCATCATTAAAACTGCTGAGCCCATCTTAATGGCTATAAAGAAAGAACTTCTCGGGAGATAACCCATGTGTTTTTTTACTACAGTATTTTGTTTTATATTTGTGTCTTGGAAGTTGTTTACTACTGTAGCAACCTCTCCTTATCATGTTTTTGTGCCAAGTAAAGTTTCTATGTTAAAGTTGATGTTATATTTGGGATCGCTGCGCAGAAACAGCATTGCTGTCTGTCACGAATTCTGGCACAAGTCTCTGTAGAAAATTCGAAAAATCTGCAATTTACGAGCGTGATCCTCGGATATGTACGCAACGTTCATTAGTTTTGAGTTTTTCCGTTTGAGCAAGTCTGGTGCCATTTTAAAATTCGTCTTTACGGACTGTTCTGTTTTTGACAGATTCTGCCTTTTATTTCGCATTGCCGCTTTTGTTAAGTTGAATGAGTTTCTTTGTTCCATTAACTTTCAGAAGTTATGTGCAATGTCCAGAAGTGTTAAGAATGATTGTGTCACCTCTGAACATGTGAATTTTTATTGTGCACTAACCCTCTAATGAGTTTGCTTGAAGTTTGGTGTGAAGAAAGTTTTCAAGGATCAAGAGAGGAGTATGATATACTATGATCAAGAGGAGTGAAAGCTCTAAGCTTGGGGATGCCCCCGTGGTTCATCCCTGCATATTTCAAGAAGACTCAAGCGTCTAAGCTTGGGGATGCCCAAGGCATCCCCTTCTTCATCGACAAATTATCAGGTTCCTTCTCTTGAAACTATATTTTTATTCGGTCACATCTTATGTATTTTACTTGGAGCGTCTGTGTGCTTTTATTTTTGTTTTGTTATTTTCATTCTCTGAATAAGTTCATCCTTGTGTGGGAGAGAGACACGCTCCGCTGTTGCATATGGACAAATATGTCCTTAGGCTTTACTCATAATGTTCATGGCGAAGTTTCTTCTTCGTTAAATTGTTATATGGTTGGAATTGGAAAATGCTACATGTAGTAATTCTAAAATGTCTTGGATAATGTGATACTTGGCAATTGTTGTGCTCATGATTAAGCTCTTGCATCATATACTTTGCACCCATTAATGAAGAAATACATAGAGCTTGCTAAAATTTGGTTTGCATAATTGGTCTCTCTAAGGTCTAGATAATTTCTAGTAAAGAGTTTGAACAACAAGGAAGACGGTGTAAAGTCTTATAATGTTTACAATATGTCTTTTATGTGAGTTTTGCTGCACCGGTTCATCCTTGTGTTTGTTTCAAATAACCTTGCTAGCCTAAGCCTTGTATCGAGAGGAAATACTTCTCATGCATCCAAATCCTTGAGCCAACCACAATGCCATTTGTGTCCACCATACCTACCTACTACATGGTATTTCTCCGCCATTCCAAAGTAAATTGCTTGAGTGCTACCTTTAAACAATTCAAAAGTTATTACCTCTTATTTGTGTCAATGTTTTATAGCTCATGAGGAAGTATGTGGTGTTTATCTTTCAATCTTGTTGGGCAACTTTCACCAATAGACTAGTGGCTTCATCCGCTTATCCAATAATTTTGCAAAAAGAGCTGGCAATGGGATTCCCAGTCCCAAATTAATTAACCTTCATAATATAACAAAAATAGACACTCCTCCATGGTATGTGATTGTCGGACGGCACCCGAAGGATTCGGTTAGCCATGGCTTGAGAAAGCAGGTGGGAGGAGTGTCATCATAATAAAACTAAAATAAAAAGGCACTCCTTCATGGTATGAGAGTGTTGGCAGGCACCCGAGGATTCGGTTAGCCATGGTTTGTGAAAGAAAGGTTGGAAGGAGTGCCACCCAAAAATAAAATAAAATGGGAGCCGCTCTTTGAAGGTTTGTCTGGCAAGGGGGTAGAGTACCCGCTACCATTCGTTGACAACAACAAACACCTCTCAAAACTTTATTTTTATGCTCTCTTTATGTTTTCAAAATAAAAGCTCTAGCACAAATATAGCAATCGATGCTTTCCTCTTTGAAGGACCTTTCTTTTACTTTTATGTTGAGTCAGTTCACCTATCTCTCTCCATCTCAAGAAGCAAACACTTGTGTGAACTTGCATTCCTACATACTTGCATATTGCACTTATTATATTACTTTGCATGGACAACTATCCATGAGATATACATGTTACAAGTTGAAAGCAACCGCTAAAACTTAATCTTCCATTGTGTTGCTTCAATGCCTCTACTTTGAATTTATTGCTTTATGAGTTAACTTTTATGCAAGACTTATTGATGCTTGTCTTAAAAGTACTATTCATGAAAAGTCTTTGTCATATGATTCATTTGTTTACTCATGTCATTTACCATTGTTTTGATCGCTGCATTCATTACATGTGCTTACAATAGTATGATCAAGGTTATGATGGCATGTCACTTAAGAAATTATCATTGTTATCGTTTACCTACTAGAGACGAGTAGGAACTAAGCTTGGGGATGCTTGATACGTCTCAACGTATCTATAATTTCTTATGTTCCATGCTACTTTATTTATGATACCTACATGTTTTATACACACTTTATGTCATATTTATGCATTTTGAACTAACCTATTAACAAGATGCCGAAGTGCAGTTTTTTTCTGCTGTTTTGGTTTCAGAAATCCTAGTAACGAAATATTCTCGGAATCGGACGAAATCAACGCCCGGTTCCTATTTTCCGGAACCATCCAGAACACCCGGAAGCGCGAGGACCCTGGGGGCCCCACCCTGCAGCGCGGCCGGAGGGCGCGCCGCCCATGGTGTGGTGGTGATACGTCTCAACGTATCGATAATTTCTTATGTTCCATGCTACTTTATTGATGATACCTAGATGTTTTATGCACATTATATGTCATATTTATGCATTTTCTGGAACTAACCTATTAACAAGATGCGAAGAGCCGATTCTTGTTTTCTGTTTTTGGTTTAGAAATCCTAGTAAAAATATTCTCGGAATTGGACGAAATCTTCGCCCGGGGTCTATTTTGCACGGAGCTTCCGAAGACCGAAGAGATAACGAAGTGGGGCGACGAGGCGCCGCCACCATAGGGCCGCGGCCGGAGGGGGGCCGCGCCGCCCTATGGTGTGGGCCCTCGTCAGCCCCCCTACCCTTTCGCCTTCTTAAAGCCTCCGTCGCGAAAACCCCAGTACCGAGAGCCACGATACGGAAAACCTTCCGGAGACGCCGCCGCCGCATCCCATCTCGGGGGATTCAGGAGATCGCCTCCGGCACCCTGCCGGAGAGGGGATTCATCTCCCGGAGGACTCTTCATCGCCATGATCGCCTCCGGAGTGATGAGTGAGTAGTTCACCCCTGGACCATGGGTCCATAGCAGTAGCTAGATGGTCGTCTTCTCCTTGTTGTGCTTCATTGTTGGATCTTGTGAGCTGCCTAACATGATCAAGATCATCTATCTGTAATACTATATGTTGTGTTTGTCGGGATCCGATGGATAGAGAATACTATGTTATGGTGATTATCAATCTATTGTTTATGTGTTGTTTATGATCTTGCATGCTCTCCGTTATTAGTAGAGGCTCTGGCCAAGTTTGTACTCTTAACTCCAAGAGGGAGTATTTATGCTCGATAGTGGGTTCATGCCTTCATTGACACCTGGGACAGTGACAGAAAGTTCTAAGGTTGTGATGTGCTGTTGCCACTAGGGATAAAACATTGATTCTATGTCTAAGGATGTAGTTGTCGATTACATTACGCACCATACTTAATGCAATTGTCTGTTGCAGCTTAATACTGAATGGGGTTCGGATGATAACCTGAAGGTGGACTTTTTAGGCATAGATGCATTGGATGGCGGTCTATGTACTTTGTCGTAATGCCCAATTAAATCTCACTATATTTATCATATCATGTATATGCATTGTTATGCCTTTCTCTATTTGTCAATTGCCCGACTGTTCACCCAACATGCTTTTATCTTATGGGAGAGACACCTCTAGTGAACTGTGGACCCCGGTCCTATTCTTTACATAGCATACAATCTACTGCAATTGTTCTTTACTATTTTCTTGCAAACAATCATCTTCCACTCGATACGTTTAATCCTTTGTTACAGCAAGCCGGTGAGATTGACAACCTCACTGTTTCATTGGGGCAAAGT
This sequence comes from Lolium multiflorum, assembly GCA_030979885.1. NCBI lineage: Eukaryota > Viridiplantae > Streptophyta > Magnoliopsida > Poales > Poaceae > Lolium > Lolium multiflorum. The sequence continues at coordinate 330,553,569 of CM061748.1, forward strand.
ACTTTGGTTTTGTTGTGCAGATTCCACGTTGGCGCCGGAATCCCTGTTGTTGCGCCGCATCACATTTCGCCACCATCAACCTTCAACGTGCTTCTTGGCTCCTACTGGTTCGATTAAACCTTGGTTTCATCTTGAGGGAAACTTGCTTCTATCGCATCATACCTTCCACTTGGGGTTCCCAACGGACGTGTGCATCTACGCGTATCAAGCTAAATTTCTGGCGCCGTTGCCGGGGAGATCAAGACACGCTGCAAGGGAAGTCTCCACTTCTCAATCTCTTTACTTTGTTTTTGTCTTGCTTTATTTTATTTACTACTTTGTTTGCTGCACCTAAACAAAACACAAAAAAATTAGTTGCTAGCTTTACTTTATTTATTGTCTTGCTCTCCATATCAAAAACACAAAAAATTAGTTACTTGCATTTACTTTATCTAGTTTGTTTTATTTACCGTTGCTAAAATGAATACTCCTGAAAATACTAAGTTGTGTGACTTCACAAATGCAAATAATAATGATTTCCTATGCACACCTATTGCTCCACCTGCTACTACAGCAGAATTCTTTGAAATAAAACCTGCTTTACTAAATCTTGTCATGAGAGATCAATTTTCTGGTGTTAGTTTGATGATGCTGCTGCCCATCTTAATAATTTTGTTGAACTTTGTGAAATGCAAAAGTATAAGGATGTAGATGGTGATATTATTAAATTGAAAGTGTTTCCTTTCTCATTAAGAGGAAGAGCTAAAGATTGGTTGCTATCTTTGCCTAAGAATAGTATTGATTCATGGACTAAATGTAAGGATGCTTTTATTGGTAGATATTATCCTCCCGCTAAAATTATATCTTTGAGAAGTAGCATAATGAATTTTAAGCAATTAGATACTGAACATGTTGCTCAAGCATGGGAGAGAATGAAAACTTTGGTAAAGAATTGCCCAACCCATGGACTGACTACTTGGATGATCATCCAAACCTTCTATGCAGGACTAAATTTTTCTTCGCGGAATTTATTGGATTCAGCGTCTGGAGGTACCTTTATGTCCATCACTTTGGGGGCGGCTACAAAACTTCTTGATGATATGATGATAAATTACTCTGAATGGCACACGGAAAGAGCTCCACAAGGTAAGAAGGTAAATTCTGTTGAAGAAACCTCTTCCTTGAGTGATAAGATTGATGTGATTATGTCTATGCTTGTGAATGGTAGATCTAATGTAGATCCAAATAATGTTCCTTTAGCTTCATTGGTTGCTCAAGAAGAAAATGTTGATGTGAATTTCATTAAAAATAATAATTTCAACAACAATGCTTATAGGAACAACTCTGGTAATAACTATAGGCCATATCCTTCTGCTAATGGTAATGGTTATGGTAATTCTTATGGGAATTCTTACAACAATAATAGGAGTGTACCCTCTGGTCTTGAAGCTATGCTTAAAGAATTTATTAGTACACAAACTGCTTTTAACAAATCTGTTGAGGAAAAGCTTGATAAAATTGATACTATTGCTTCTAGAGTTGATAGACTTGCCTCCGATGTTAATCTTTTAAAATTGAAAGTTATGCCTAATAATGATATTGATAATAAGATTACTACTACAGCAAATGCCATCCAAGTTAGAATTAATGAGAATATAAGATTAATGGCTGAATTGCGTGCTAGGTGGGATAGAGAAGAAAATGAAAAACTAGCTAAAGAGAATAATGTAGCTAAAGTTTGGACTATTACCACCACTAGTAATGCTAATTCTTCACATGTTGCTGCACCTCCTACTATCAATGGTAAAATAATTGGTGTTGGCAATGTTTCTACTCCTAGTGCAAAGCGAACAAAACTGCCTGAAATTGCTAAAACTGCTGAAACTGCTTGTGATAAAACTGCTGAAATTTTTTCCAACCTTGGGAACAATGATCCCATTGCTGTAGCTCATAATGATTTAGATTTTGATGATTGCCACATCTCTGAAGTTATAAAGTTCTTACAAAAACTTGCTAAAAGTCCTAATGCTAGTGCTATAAATTTAGCCTTTACAAAACATATTACAAATGCTCTCATAAAAGCTAGAGAAGAGAAACTAAAACTTGAAACTTCTATTCCTAGAAAGTTAGAAGATGGTTGGGAGCCCATCATTAAAATGAAATTCAATGACTTTGAATGTAATGCTTTATGTGATCTTGGTGCAAGTATTTCTGTTATGCCTAAAAAGATTTATGATATGCTTGACTTGCCACCATTGAAGAATTGTTATTTGGATGTTAATCTTGCCGATAATGTTAAAAAGAAACCTTTGGGAGGATTGATAATGTACATTACGGTTAACAATAACCTTGTCCCCGTTGATTTTGTTGTTTTGGATATCGAATGCAATGCATCTTGTCCTATTGTGTTGGGAAGACCTTTTCTTCGAACCGTTGGTGCTGTTATTGATATGAGGGAAGGTAATATTAAATATCAATTTCCTCTCAAGAAAGGTATGGAACACTTCCCTAGAAAGAGAATGAAGTTTCCTTTTGATTCTATTATTAGAACAAGTTATGATGTTGATGCTTCTACTCTCGATGTTACTTGATTTGCACTTTCTGCGCCTAGTTAAAGAAAAGCGCTTATGGGAGACAACCCATGTTTTTACTACAGCAATTTTTTGTTTTATTGAGTCTTGGAAGTTGTTTACTACTATAGCAACCTCTCCTTATCATGTTTTTGTGCCAAGTAAAGTTTCTATGTCAAAGTTGATGTTATATTTGGGATCGCTGCGAGAAACAGCATTGCTGTTGTCACGAATCTGGGCACGGAGACTCTGTATAAAATTCGGAAAAATATGCCAATTTACGAGCGTGATCCTCAGATATGTAAACTTTCATTAGTTTTGAGTTTTTCCATTTGAGCAAGTCTGGTTCCAGCTTTAAATTCGTCTTTACGGACTGTTTGTTTTTGACAGATTCTGCCTTTTATTTCGCATTGCCTCTTTTGCTATGTTGGATTCATTTCTTTGATCCATTAATGTCCAGTAGCTTTATGCAATGTCCAGAAGTGTAAAGAATGATTGTGCCACCTCTGAACATGTGAATTATTAATTGTGCACTAACCCTCTAATGAGTTTGCTTGAAGTTTGGTGTGAAGGAAGTTTTCAAGGGTCAAGAGAGGAGTATGATATACTATGATCAAGAGGAGTGAAAGCTCTAAGCTTGGGGATGCCCCGTGGTTCACCCTGCATATTTTAAGAAGACTCAAGCGTCTAAGCTTGGGGATGCCCAAGGCATCCCCTTCTTCATCGACAACATCATCAGTTCCTCCCCTGAAACTATATTTTTATTCAATCACATCTTGTGTTCTTTACTTGGAGCGTCGGTTTGTTTTTGTTTTTGTTTTTGTTTGAATAAAATGGATCCTAGCATTCACTTTGTGGGAGAGAGACACGCTCCGCTGTTGCATATGGACAAATATGTCCTTAGGCTTTACTCATAATGTTCAAGGCGAAGTTTCTTCTTCGTTAAATTGTTATATGGTTGGAATTGGAAAATGCTACATGTAGTAATTCTAAAATGTCTTGGATAAGGTGATACTTGGCAATTGTTGTGCTCATGTTTAAGCTCTTGCATCATATGCTTTGCACCCATTAATGAAGAAATACATAGAGCTTGCTAAAATTTGATTTGCATATTTGGTCTCTCTAAGGTCTAGATAATATCTAGTATTGAGTTTTGAACAACAAGGAAGACGGTGTAGAGTCTTATAATGTTTACAATATGTCTTTTATGTGAGTTTTGCTGCACCTGTTCATCCTTGAGTTTGCTTCAAATAACCTTGCTAGCCTAAACCTTGTATCGAGAGGGAATACTTCTCATGCATCCAAAATCCTTGAGCCAACTACTATGCCATTTGTGTCCACCATACCTACCTACTACATGGTATTTCTCCGCCATTTCAAAGTAAATTGCTTGAGTGCTACCTTTAAAATTCCATCATTCACCTTTGCAATATATAGCTCATGGGACAAAATAGCCTTAAAAACTATCGTAGTATTGAATATGTACTTATGCACTTTATCTTTTATTAAGTTGCTTGTTGTGCGATAACCATGCTTCTGGGGAACGCCATCAACTATTGTTGAATATCATGTGAGTTGCTATGCATGTCCGTCTTGTCTGAAGGATCTATCACCTTAGTGGTTGGAGCATGCAAAATTGTTAGAGAAGAACATTGGGCCGCTAACTAAAGCCATGAATCATGGTTGAAGTTTCAGTTTTGGACATATATCCTCAATCTCATATGAGAATAATAATCATTGCTACATGCTTATGCATTTAAGAGGAGTCCATTATCTGTTGTCCATGTTGTCCCGGTATGGATGTCTAAGTTGAGAATAATCAAAAGCGAGAAATCCAAAATGCGAGCATTCTCCTTAGACCTTTGTACAGGCGGCATGGAGGTACCCCTTTGTGACACTTGGTTGAAACATGGCATGCAAAGATCCGGTAGTCCAAGCTAAGTAGGACGAGGTGCGGGCACTATTAGTACACTATGCATGAGGCTTGCAACTTGTAAGATATAATTTACATAACTCATATGCTTTATTACTACCGTTGACAAAATTGTTTCATGTTTTCAAAATAAAAGCTCTAGCACAAATACAGCAATCGATGCTTTCCTCTTTGAAGGACCTTTCTTTTACTTTTATTGTTGAGTCAGTTTACCTATCTCCTTCCACCTTAAGAAGCAAACACTTGTGTGAACTGTGCATTGATTCCTACATATTTGCATATTGCACTTGTTATATTACTTTATGTTGACAATATCCATGAGATATACATGTTATAAGTTGAAAGCAACGCTGAAACTTAATCTTCCTTTGTGTTGCTTCAACACCTTTACTTTGATTTATTGCTTTATGAGTTAACTCTTATGCAAGACTTATTGATGCTTGTCTTGAAGTACTATTCATGAAAAGTCTTTGTCATATGATTCACTTGTTTACTCATGTCATTACCTTTGTTTTGATCGCTGCATTCATTACATATGTTTACAAATAGTATGATCAAGATTATAATGGCATGTCACTTGAAATCATCTTTGTTATCGTTTTACCTGCTCGGGACGAGCAGAACTAAGCTTGGGATGCTGATACGTCTCCAACGTATCGATAATTTCTTATGTTCCATGCTACTTTATTGATGATACCTACATGTTTTATGCACATTCTATGTCATATTTATGCATTTTCTGGAACTAACCTATTAACAAGATGCCGAAGAGCTTTCTTTTGCTTTTTGGTTTCAGTCCTAGTAAGGAAATATTCTCGGAATTGGACGAAATCTTCGCCCAGGGTCCTATTTTTTGGAGCTTCCGAGAAGACCGAAGAGATAACGAAGTGGGGCGACGAGGCGCCGCCACCATAGGGCCGCGTGGGAGGCCCGCCGCCTATGGTGTGGGCCTCGTCAGCCCCCTGACCTACCGCCTACTTAAAGCCTCGTCGCGAAAACCCCATCGAGCCACGATACGGAAACCTTCCAGACGCCGCCGAATCCCATCTCGGGATTCGGAGATCGCCTCGGCACCTGGAGAGAGGGATTCATCTCCGGAGGACTCTTCATCGCCATGATCGCCTCCGGAGTGATGAGTGAGTAGTTCACCCTGGACCATGGGTCCATAGCAGTAGCTAGATGGTCGTCTTCTCCTTGTTGTGCTTCATTGTTGGATCTTGTGAGCTGCCTAACATGATCAAGATCATCTATCTGTAATACTATATGTTGTGTTTGTCGGGATCCGATGGATAGAGAATACTATGTTATGGTGATTATCAATCTATTGTTTATGTGTTGTTTATGATCTTGCATGCTCTCCGTTATTAGTAGAGGCTCTGGCCAAGTTTGTACTCTTAACTCCAAGAGGGAGTATTTATGCTCGATAGTGGGTTCATGCCTTCATTGACACCTGGGACACTGACAGAAAGTTCTAAGGTTGTGATGTGTTGTTGCCACTAGGGATAAAACATTGATTCTATGTCTAAGGATGTAGTTGTCGATTACATTACGCACCATACTTAATGCAATTGTCTGTTGCTTAGCAACTTAATACGGAAGGGGTTCGGATGATAACCTGAAGGTGGACTTTTTAGGCATAGATGCGGTTGGATGGCGGTCTATGTACTTTGTCGTAATGCCCAATTAAATCTCACTATATTTATCATATCATGTATATGCATTGTTATGCCTTTCTCTATTTGTCAATTGCCCGACTGTAATTTGTTCACCCAACATGCTTTTATCTTATGGGAGAGACACCTCTAGTGAACTGTGGACCCCGGTCCTATTCTTTACATAGCATAATCTACTGCAATTGTGCTTTACTATTTTCTTGCAAACAATCATCTTCCACTCGATACGTTTAATCCTTTGTTACAAGCCGGTGAGATTGACAACCTCACTTTTCGTTGGGGCAAAGTACTTTGGTTTTGTTGTGCAGATTCCGTTGGCGCCGGAATCCCTGTTGTTGCGCCGCATCACATTTCGCCACCATCAACCTTCAACGTGCTTCTTGGCTCCTCCTGGTTCGATTAAACCTTGGTTTCATCTGAGGGAAACTTGCTTCTATACGCATCATACCTTCCACTTGGGGTTCCCAACGGACGTGTGCATCTACGCGTATCGGTGGCCCAGGCCCCCTCCGAGGCTGCCCTTCCGCCTATTTAAAGCCTCCGTCAAAACCCTATGACGTTGGACGAAACCCACGAAACCTTCGGGCGCCGCCATCGCGAAGCCAAGATGCGGGGACAGGAGTCTCTGTTCCGGCACCTGCGGACGGGGAAGTGCCCCGGAAAGCTTCTCCATCGACACCGCTGCCATCTCCACCGCCATCTTCATCACCGCTGCTGCTCCCATGAGGAGGGAGTAGTTCTCCATCGAGGCTCGGGGCTGTACCGGTAGCTATGTGGTTAATCTCTCTCTATGTACTTCAATACAATAATCTCATGAGCTGCCTTACATGATTGAGATTCATATGATGATGCTTGTAATCTAGATGTCATTATGCTAGTCAAGTGAGTTTTACTTATGTGATCTCCGGAGACTCCTTGTCCCACGTGTGTAAAGGTGACAGTGTGTGCACCGTGTGGGTCTCTTAGGCTATATTTCACAGAATACTTATTCACTGTTATGAATGGCGTAGTGAAGTGCTTATTTATATCTCTTTATGATTGCAATGTGTTTTGTATCACAATTTATCTATGTGCTACTCTAGTGAAGTTATTAAAGTAGTTTTATTCCTCCTACACGATGTAATGGTGACAGTGTGTGCATCCGTGTTAGTACTTGGCGTAGGCTATGATTATGATCTCTTGTAGATTATGAAGTTAACTATTGCTATGATGGTATTGATGTGATCTATTCCTCCTACATGGCGTGAAGGTGACAGTGTGCATGCTAAGTTAGTACTTGGTTTAGTCGTGTCGATCTTTCATGCACTCTAAGGTTATTTAAATATGAACATTTAATTGTGGAGCTTGTTAACTCCGGCATTGAGGGTTCGTGTAATCCTACGCAATGTGTTCATCATCCAACAAGAGAGTGTAGAGTATGCATTTATCTATTCTGTTATGTGATCAATGTTGAGAGTGTCCACTAGTGAAAGTCTAAATCCCTAGGCCTTGTTCCTAAATACTATCATTGCTTGTTTTGTGTTTTCTGAGTTACTACTGCTGCGTTACTACCTTGTTTACTTCCTACAATATTACTACCATCAGCTGCACGCCAGCAAGCTATTTTCTGGCGCCGTACTACTGCTCATATTCATTCATACCACTTGTATTTCACTATCTCTTCGCCGAACTAGTGCACCTATTAGGTGTGTTGGGGACACAAGAGACTTCTTGCTTTGTGGTTGCAGGGTTGCATGAGAGGGATATCTTTGACCTCTTCCTCCCTGAGTTCGATAAACCTTGGGTAATCCACTTAAGGGAAACTTGCTGCTGTTCTACAAACCTCTGCTCTTGGAGGCCCAACACTGTCTACAAAAATAGAAGCACCGTAGACATCACGAACGTAAACATTAAATACGAGCCCTATCGGCTCTCAGGTTGCCCTGCGGATCGGCTCAAAGAGCCGATCGCCCCATGGTTCATGTTGGATTTTCAATGACATGGGGATCCTGCTTGATCACAACAAAGCTAAACCAATCTACGATAGTCTAGGGTTTTCACCGTATGATCGGAACATCCTACACGTAGTTGAGCCTAATAGACACGAAAGATAATGGAAAGCTAACCCTAAAAGAGGCCTAAAAACCAACACACGTAGTTGAGGAGCTCCATGTAGTCCTTGTCACGCTGAGCTTGTGCGGCTTCATTTGCCGCTTGCTTCTCCTTCTGGGCAGCAGCTTCTTCCATGATGGCAGCAAACTGCTGCTTCATCTGTTCAGCTTCCTCCTGGGACCTCTTCAGCTGTGCTTCCAGGTCATGAACATGCGCCGATACAGCAGCTGCGGTGGGCTTGTTGAGCTTGACAGTGGAACTGGGCTGAAGTCCAGCATTCTTCAGGAAAGTGTTGTGCTTGGCTTCCTTGCTAAGAACCTTTGCAACAACAGCGACTGCAGACCTTGGCGGTGCACCTTCTGGCACAGGAATAGCCAACTCAGCTTCCATATCAGCCTGGAGATCCATTTCCAAAAGATTCATCAATTCAGGAAACGCACAGGTCCAAGAATGGTTCACAAAAGTGAAATGAACAAGTCACTTACTATTGCAGCTAGAGCTTCCTCAGAGAAACCATCCTTCTTGCTGTGATGGGTCGCCTTAAAGATGTCGACTGCATCTAGCTCTTCACCTCTGCGCTCCTCCCTCTGGAAATGATGTTCACCAAGAATCAGAACATAAGCTTGTGGAGACAAGAGTAAGATGCAAAAGGAAATTCTGTAAGAGTGTTCTTACAGTTGCATACAGATGAGCAGCATAGCTACGAGAGCCAGTCTTTTGGCCAAATTTGACCGCAGCACGACTGTCCTTGTTCTTGGTACATGTGTTCTGCAGAAGGGCACAATCATGATATTCAGCAATGTGCACACTATAACGATGAGCATCATGTCTACCATGCAAGCACTAATGACTGCAACTGAAGCAAAGAACATACCCTGTGTCTTGGGGTTACCCACAGAGCAGTTAGAGCTTCCCATTCTTCATCTGAGACATCCTTAACAGGGGACTTGATGCTGACTTCATTTGCTGGTACTTTGTCGAAGTAGTCCCTTTTCAGGATGTAGCGCCTGTTCTTCGACACTTTCCGCAGTACGTCATAGCAAGCCTTCTGGATGACTTCCGACTCTGTGTCCATGTTGAAATTTGCCTACAAAGCAAACAAGGGCAAGGACGAGGTTAGTTATCATGAACTATGAACAATCAAGCAAGCACTCCTATCATCTAACAAATGAACTGGTGATGAAGAAGATTACCCCCATCTTTCCAACGAAGTCGGCCAACAAATTCTCATCCCTCTTGTACAACTTGAAATGCGGAAGGAGCGGCATCTGGCCTCTTGCAAGCATTCCACCCTCCGATGCAAACTTGGCAGCAGGCAAAGGCTTCTCAGGACGTTTCAGCCCTGGAGGAATCTCAATGGTAAGCTTGACTCCCATCCCCTTGCAAATCTGCTCCAGCCCGGTGCCCTTCCTTTTACGGCCACCTGCAGCAGTGGTTCCACCTGAATAGCATACATACAAAGATCATGTCAGAAAGCAGCACCCACAACCAAAAGAGTTTATAAAGATAAACAAAAAAGGCAGTAGATAGTGTGGACAGCTGTCCAACAAAAACTTGCCTTCATCATCCTCAGGATCAAGAAAACCATCAGAATCAAAGTGCTGATGGACCATGACATCAGATGCAGTAGGACCTGTGTCCCTGCGAACAGTGCTTGCTTCATCGATCCTTTCATCAATCTGCGGTGAGCTACTGCGATTGTTGCGGGGCGGAGTATCTTCATTGTTGGTTGCAGACGCTTCACTTGATGTCCTCCTGGTGGCTCTTTTGGAAGGAGCTTCAGCAACAGGTCCCTCGATGCCGTCCGCAAATGCTCCACACGACACGGCTGCAAGGGCGTGCCACGACTATACAGGCGGAAGGTGTGGATTGCTTCGATTAGTTCCCTGCATGGCCACGTAAACATTAAATACGAGCCCTATCGGCTCTCAGGTTGCCCTGCGGATCGGCTCAAAGAGCCGATCGCCCCATGGTTCATGTTGGATTTTCAATGACATGGGGATCCTGCTTGATCACAACAAAGCTAAACCAATCTACGACAGTCTAGGGTTTTCACCGTATGATCGGAACATCCTACACGTAGTTGAGCCTAATAGACACGAAAGATAATGGAAAGCTAACCCTAAAAGAGGCCTAAAAACCAACATTACGTTAATTCCCGGAACATCCCTCTTAGGACTAACAAACCATACCTAACGCACTACCGGATCGTTCAACCCGTTTGCAAGGCCTAACCATACGGATATTAAACTAATCCTTGAAGAACAAGGAGCAACTATAACAGATCGGATCTACTAAGTCACGAACAAGCAAGATGCTGCCCTTACACCTAGATAGGTGTAAGGGCAGCTAAATGAGGGGCACGCTAAGCAGATATGCGCAAGAACAGCATCTATGCAAGCCCCAAAACATCTACGATAAATAGTGCTACTCGCCATCAACAACGCTTCAGTACGAGCAACACAAGGTAAACGAATAAACGTTGTGCTGCCTAGATCGCAAGATGCGATCTAGGCAGCATGGTGCTTACCCGGGAGAAACCCTCGAAAGAAGGGGTGGCGATGCGCCTGATTTGTGTTTGTTGTGAACATGATTGTCCTCCTTTTCCATAACCCTAGATACATATTTATAGTCCAAGGGACTTTCTAATTTGGACGTGCACCTAACCGTGCACGAGTTAAACTCTATCTTTTAATCTAAACTACAATGCGATCTACTATATTACAGATACACGGGCAATTAAGCCCAAACTCTTCGCGCAAGGCCGCTTCAAAGATGCTCCACGTGTATGTCCTTCAAGCCCATCTTCACTTACGGCTATCTCCGATTGTTGCGGGGCGGAGTATCTTCATTGTTGGTTGCAGACGCTTCACTTGATGTCCTCCTGGTGACTCTTTTGGAAGGAGCTTCAGCAACAGGTTCCAGATGCCTCTTTCTCCCTCCTGGAGCATCAGCAAACACTCTAACAGGAGGCATTGAACTTTGTTCCTTTTGCAACCTCTTACTCCTCCTCCCTGGGCTTGTCTTTCTAACAGAAGCCTTTTTCTTTCTACTCTTGGGATCCTTCAATGCCTCGCAAAAATAGCAAAACAAAATGGCATTACATCACAGGTTATAGCAAAACATAAATAAGAAAACAGATACAAGTAATGCCAGCCCTCCAAAGATGATAAGCAGAATGCACCTTCTCAATGTGTTCCCCTATACTCCCTTCAACCTCCCCATCCTCCTGGTCAACCAATTGGTCATTGCTCGGATGATAATCTGAGCTGTCGCCTTGTGTTATGGCAGATGACTCATCATTTGAAAGTGTGGAACGACCTCCACCTCGACCACCATGTGACTTCCTAAAAATTGACACTACGGCGGGGATACCCAGGGATTGTAAGACACGGTTGTTCCGCATCATTGTCCTAGCCCTGTCCTTCTCTATCTCGGTGAGTGGCGCTTCTTTACATGTATGAGAGAAATATGTAACCATTAGATTGATGGTTGAAATGCATAGAAGCAAGCCAACTCGAACAACTAAGGTAAATTGTTTAATCATAGCAATTTTCAACTTTTAGTTTCATTTAATCCTAGGGTACAGAAATATTCAGACAGAGCCAAAAAAACCCAGCACCCGATTAAAAGCATCAATTAGACACAATGATGTTAGGATGAAGCCGCATACCAGCCAGCTGCTTCTTCCCAGTCTTTGCCATGCCTGATGTTGATGGGTTGGATATGTGCTGGCACGAAAAGAATAACAATTAGTGACAGCAGATACAACATATGGATGCAATTAAAGAACCAAGCAACATAGGTTCATGTGGATCAACAATCACCTGGTTCACCTTGCTCCTTGAAGTAGGTCAGACCTTGATAGTATTACCTACGAAGATAACAGGTTATAATCATTAGACATATCCCTTCATACAACAATAGACATGTACACAGAAAAAGCTGTAGGCATGTACAGATAAACAGGGCTCCCAAACTTTGTTTGGGAGAAGTTTCATCAACACAGGATAGAAGGGCAATATAAATGTTCATCGACGAAATATAAAAGGGAATGCCTTGGTAAAGATCTGTACCAAGCAAGATCCGCAGCAGGTAATCATATTATGTACTAGTTGCAGCAAGAAAGATCTGTAGAAGCTAATCATATATGGACTGCAGTAAACTAGATGTACAATCTACAGAGCCCAAGCCAAGTAAAATCCCCCAACAATCACGGACTGGTTGCAGCGAGACCCACGCCAGGCAAGATCTGCATCACTAATTGACTGGTTGGATACAGCAAGCAAGATCGGCAGCAGGTAATCATATAGGGACTGCAGTAAACCAGATCTAAATTCTACAGAGCCTGAGCCAAGCAAGATCCGCAGCAATCATCGACTGGTTGCAGCAAGACACATGCCAATCAAGATCCGAAGCAACCATGGACTGCTTGCATATAGCAAGCAAGATCGGCAGCAGGTAATCATATAGGGACTGCAGAAAACCAAATCTAAAATCTACAGAGCCTGAGCCAGGCAAGATCCGCAGCAATCATCGACTGGTTGCTGCAAGAACATGAAAAGCAAGATCCGAAGCAACCATGGACTGGTTGCAGCAAGAACCATGACAGGCCGAGCAACCCTGACCCTGGACAAGCCAAGGAAACAAGCCATGCCACGAAATCCCTAACCCTAACCATGCCATGCCAAGCAAACCGTAACCCTAGCCATGGCCGACGAAACCCTAAGCAGGCCAAGAAAAGGCCATAGATCGAAGAGGGGGGGAGGGGTCGGGTTGAGGAGGGAACTCGCCTGAAGATCTTGTGGCGAGCGTCTACGCACGCGCGGCCGTCGTCGGCGGGTAGCTCTCCGCTCGTCCGCTCGTCGGAGCGCCGCTCGTCGGTGGCCGTCGGCGGGTGGGGATGAGCGGAGTGGGAGGGGAATTGGGGTTCGTATTGCACCGGAGTGGGAGGGGAATTGGGGAATTGAGGGAGCTCGTACGGGATTTGACTGAAATGTCCCTCCTTTCCAGCTTAGGTTAGTGGCGTTTCGGACATTTGCCCTCCTTTCCAGCTTAGGTTAGTGGCGGGCGGATTCAAAACATTTCGCTGGAGCTGGCGGGAGAAGCTGGGCGGGAGAGTTTTGGGGTTTTGGAGGGTTTTGGGGTTTTGGGGTTTTGGAGGGAATTTTTGGGGCTTTTTTGTGCAAAACAATAATAATTAAATGCGCAATAATGCATATAATTTGGTGTAGATTAAAATATTTTTAAAAACAGAATATCATGTAATTAAACGTGTGTCACCTTCATTCCTTTAATGATAATAATATAGGGATATATGAAACTCCTAGAATCCTTAATAATTAAATTATTTAAAAAAATCAGAAAATGTTTGGTTAATTAGGTCAAATAATATATGTCTCTTGCACACACTAATTATATGCTTATCATAAGGCATATGCAAGCTTTATCCCATTCTATATACATCAAGATTCCGAACGTGGCAGTTCGATCGTGAAGGATTCTAGCTCCTAGCTAGAATGTACGTCGTCTCCGCTCGACTTTTTGGCTCCGTTTAATTTGCCAACTGCGCAAAAAGGGGCCGCCGGGACATGCGGTATGGCCGTACCGGGCGCGCGCGTGCACCCATCCGCCAACGCGCGAAACGGAAAACATTTAGCACATAAAATGACGCGTCCTAGACCTAAAAACATTTTTCACTCCATTTATTGAGCCAAGGAAAGTGTGGCCCCAGTTCAAATCCTCCCGGTCAGTTTCCAGCGGATTCGGCGGGACACCGCAGGAAGCGGGAGGGATTCCCAGATGGCTACCGCGCGCATACGGCATGTGATAGGTGGTGCGTAGGAGGTATCGTACCGCTGCGCGGAGGACTCGCGCAATACTAAAATGCGCACCATGTAGCTCCTTCACAAAAAAAGCCCTTCCGGCACCCCGAAAATGGAAAAACCATCGCCCGTGGTTCGGATTGGAAATCCGCGACAGGGGCCTTGCTTCCCATCCTAAGGTGCACGCACGTGCCAAATATGGCCTCGTTCCGACAAACTATGTGGTGAAACGGGCCGTTTCCTACTCATTTCCCCTAAAAGCCATAGAACTCCGGACGTGATAGCCCTATTCGTGAAGGGTTTTTCAAGATAATTTCCGTATCCCAATTCCGTCTTTTGAAGTGGTTACTAGGACACATAACTCGATTTTTTTTGGCTCCGTTTAATTTGCCAACTGCGCAAAACGGGGCCGCCGGGACATGCGGTATGGCCGTACCGGGCGCGCGCGTGCACCCGTCCGCCAACGCGCGAAACGGAAAACATTTAGCACATAAAATGACGCGTCCTAGACCTAAAAACATTTTCCCCTCCATTTATTGAGCCAAGGAAAGTGTGGCCCCAGTTCAAATCCGGTCAGTTTCCAGCGGATTCGGCGGGACACCGCAGGAAGCGGGAGGGATTCCCAGATGGCTACCGCGCGCATACGGCATGTGATAGGTGGTGCGTAGGAGGTATCCTGCCGCTGCGCGGAGGTCTCGCGCAATACTAAAATGCGCACCATGTAGCTCCTTCACAAAAAAAGCCCTTCCGGCACCCCGAAAATGGAAAAACCGTCGCCCGTGGTTCGGATTGGAAATCCGCGATAGGGGCCTTGCTTCCCATCCTAAGGTCCACGCACGTGCCAAATATGGCCTCGTTCCGACAAACTATGTGGTGAAACGGGCCGTTTCCTACTCATTTCCCCTAAAAGCCATAGAACTCCGGACGTGATAGCCCTATTCGTGAAGGGTTTTTCAAGATAATTGCCGTATCCCAATTCCGTCTTTTGAAGTGGTTACTAGGACACATAAAATGACGCCACGCGGCTCCGCTCGATTTTTTGGCTCCGTTTAATTTGCCAACTGCGCAAAACGGGGCCGCCGGGACATGCGGTATGGCCGTACCGGGCGCGCGCGTGCACCCGTCCGCCAACGCGCGAAACGGAAAACATTTAGCACATAAAATGACGCGTCCTAGACCTAAAAACATTTTCCCCTCCATTTATTGAGCCAAGGAAAGTGTGGCCCCAGTTCAAATCCGGTCAGTTTCCAGCGGATTCGGCGGGACACCGCAGGAAGCGGGAGGGATTCCCAGATGGCTACCGCGCGCATACGGCATGTGATAGGTGGTGCGTAGGAGGTATCCTGCCGCTGCGCGGAGGTCTCGCGCAATACTAAAATGCGCACCATGTAGCTCCTTCACAAAAAAGCCCTTCCGGCACCCCGAAAATGGAAAAACCGTCGCCCGTGGTTCGGATTGGAAATCCGCGATAGGGGCCTTGCTTCCCATCCTAAGGTCCACGCACGTGCCAAATATGGCCTCGTTCCGACAAACTATGTGGTGAAACGGGCCGTTTCCTACTCATTTCCCCTAAAAGCCATAGAACTCCGGACGTGATAGCCCTATTCGTGAAGGGTTTTTCAAGATAATTGCCGTATCCCAATTCCGTCTTTTGAAGTGGTTACTAGGACACATAAAATGACGCCACGCGGCTCCGCTCGATTTTTTGGCTCCGTTTAATTTGCCAACTGCGCAAAACGGGGCCGCCGGGACATGCGGTATGGCCGGGCGCGCGCGTGCACCCGTCCGCCAACGCGCGAAACGGAAAACATTTAGCACATAAAATGACGCGTCCTAGACCTAAAAACATTTTCCCCTCCATTTATTGAGCCAAGGAAAGTGTGGCCCCAGTTCAAATCCGGTCAGTTTCCAGCGGATTCGGCGGGACACCGCAGGAAGCGGGAGGATTCCCAGATGGCTACCGCGAGCATATGGCATGTGATAGGTGGTGCGTAGGAGGTATCCTGCCGCTGCGCGGAGGTCTCGCGCAATACTAAAATGCGCACCATGTAGCTCCTTCACAAAAAAAGCCCTTCCGGCACCCCGAAAATGGAAAAACCGTCGCCCGTGGTTCGGATTGGAAATCCGCGACAGGGGCCTTGCTTCCCATCCTAAGGTCCACGCACGTGCCAAATATGGCCTCGTTCCGACAAACTATGTGGTGAAACGGGCCGTTTCCTACTCATTTCCCCTAAAAGCCATAGAACTCCGGACGTGATAGCCCTATTCGTGAAGGGTTTTTCAAAATAATTGCCGTATCCCAATTCCGTCTTTTGAAGTGGTTACTAGGACACATAAAATGACGCCACGCGGCTCCGCTCGATTTTTTGGCTCCGTTTAATTTGCCAACTGCGCAAAACGGGGCCGCCGGGACATGCGGTATGGCCGTACCGGGCGCGCGCGTGCACCCGTCCGCCAACGCGCGAAACGGAAAACATTTAGCACATAAAATGACGCGTCCTAGACCTAAAAACATTTTCCCCTCCATTTATTGAGCCAAGGAAAGTGTGGCCCCAGTTCAAATCCGGTCAGTTTCCAGCGGATTCGGCGGGACACCGCAGGAAGCGGGAGGGATTCCCAGATGGCTACCGCGCGCATACGGCATGTGATAGGTGGTGCGTAGGAGGTATCCTGCCGCTGCGCGGAGGTCTCGCGCAATACTAAAATGCGCACCATGTAGCTCCTTCACAAAAAAAGCCCTTCCGGCACCCCGAAAATGGAAAAACCGTCGCCCGTGGTTCGGATTGGAAATCCGCGATAGGGGCCTTGCTTCCCATCCTAAGGTCCACGCACGTGCCAAATATGGCCTCGTTCCGACAAACTATGTGGTGAAACGGGCCGTTTCCTACTCATCTATTATATATTAAAAGTAAATTACGGGCTACCAGAAATTAGAGAATTATCTAGAAAATCCCACAATAATCAGAAACATCCGTCCGTTAATTTTAATAATTAGCCGATTACAGCCAATGGATCTTTAGAGATAATTACCAACTATAGATTTAGAAATAATTACCCACCAATGCCCTCTATAATTTTTTTTGCATACCCCTTCGGGTATTGCTTCTACCTAAGGCTACAGAGTCCCTAATCAAATTATAAAAAGACCTAGCATCCTCACGTACGCCGCTCAATCCTCACGTAAGCCGCCGCCATCGCCGTACGCCGTCGTCATCGCCGCACTCCACCATGTCCATGCACATGAGCCATGCATATCAGCTGCTCATTTCCTAATCTATCGTGCTATGTATTTGTATCAGTGCCGTTGGCCGGCCGACCTACATCAAGTCCAGCAGCTACTTCCAATCTAGCTTTCTCATATAAGGAACGGATCACCAGCCGACATGCATGCATACTTTCAAGATGGAACGGATACGTCCGTCAGTGCCGCCGGCCTCCACGAAGTGGATGCACATCAGCTGCTCATATTCCAATCTAGCTTGCCCGCGTGGATGGAGAATATCACCAGCGGACATGTATTCTTGAAAGATCATTTTGAAAAAAAAATGTATTCTTGAAAGATGCATCCAAGTTTTTTCTCCTGGAGTGCTTCACAGAGGCAACCCAAATCTTTGTATGTACGTATTGTGACATGATATGTATCTTTCTTTTGATAACTTGCCCTAGATGTGTTCCCATGATCGTTCTCCCATGCATCTGTGTTGCGCCATACCAGAAGCCGCCGATGCTTGCTCCAGCTACAAATGTAGGCCGGGTGATCACGATTTGGATGTGGATGGATTGTGGACGAAGCAGCCTACCCATGGAGTTTTCAACTCACCGCCAGTCCCCATAACGTGGATGTTAAGGTAATCACGTTTTCTCCTTCTAGCCTTTACAAAATCAAACAATTACTAGGTCATCACTATTACCATGATCTGCATCTTCCAATAATTACGACATCTTGCTGATGGCTATGAAAGTACAAAAGCAATCAATGTCTTAATTTGTGCATAGTTCTTATGGTAAATATTCTTCATATTTCATTTTCCCGCGTCAACGCCAGCATCGATGCACCTGGGCATTTGGGACAAAGAGAAGTTAACAAGGATAGGGAGAAATCAACTCTTTCGTCAAGCAAACATATGAATATGTGTGAGTACTTCATATGTAATCAACTTTTTATTTATGCACTCCAGGTATTTTTAAAGAAATTCTTGATTTATGTAGCTCCTTCACAAAAAAAACCCTTCCGGCGCCCTCGGATTGGAAATCCGCGATAGGGGCCTTGCTTCCCATCCTAAGGTCCACGCACGTGCCAAATATGGCCTCGTTCCGACAAACTATGTGGTGAAACGGGCCGTTTCCTACTCATTTCCCCTAAAAGCCATAGAACTCCGGACGTGATAGCCCTATTCGTGAAGGGTTTTTCAAGATAATTGCCGTATCCCAATTCCGTCTTTTGAAGTGGTTACTAGGACACATAAAATGACGCCACGCGGCTCCGCTCGATTTTTTGGCTCCGTTTAATTTGCCAACTGCGCAAAACGGGGCCGCCGGGACATGCGGTATGGCCGTACCGGGCGCGCGCGTGCACCCGTCCGCCAACGCGCGAAACGGAAAACATTTAGCACATAAAATGACGCGTCCTAGACCTAAAAACATTTTCCCCTCCATTTATTGAGCCAAGGAAAGTGTGGCCCCAGTTCAAATCCGGTCAGTTTCCAGCGGATTCGGCGGGACACCGCAGGAAGCGGGAGGGATTCCCAGATGGCTACCGCGCGCATACGGCATGTGATAGGTGGTGCGTAGGAGGTATCCTGCCGCTGCGCGGAGGTCTCGCGCAATACTAAAATGCGCACCATGTAGCTCCTTCACAAAAAAAGCCCTTCCGGCACCCCGAAAATGGAAAAACCGTCGCCCGTGGTTCGGATTGGAAATCCGCGATAGGGGCCTTGCTTCCCATCCTAAGGTCCACGCACGTGCCAAATATGGCCTCGTTCCGACAAACTATGTGGTGAAACGGGCCGTTTCCTACTCATTTCCCCTAAAAGCCATAGAACTCCGGACGTGATAGCCCTATTCGTGAAGGGTTTTTCAAGATAATTGCCGTATCCCAATTCCGTCTTTTGAAGTGGTTACTAGGACACATAAAATGACGCCACGCGGCTCCGCTCGATTTTTTGGCTCCGTTTAATTTGCCAACTGCGCAAAACGGGGCCGCCGGGACATGCGGTATGGCCGTACCGGGCGCGCGCGTGCACCCGTCCGCCAACGCGCGAAACGGAAAACATTTAGCACATAAAATGATGCGTCCTAGACCTAAAAACATTTTCCCCTCCATTTATTGAGCCAAGGAAAGTGTGGCCCCAGTTCAAATCCGGTCAGTTTCCAGCGGATTCGGCGGGACACCGCAGGAAGCGGGAGGGATTCCCAGATGGCTACCGCGCGCATACGGCATGTGATAGGTGGTGCGTAGGAGGTATCCTGCCGCTGCGCGGAGGTCTCGCGCAATACTAAAATGCGCACCATGTAGCTCCTTCACAAAAAAAGCCCTTCCGGCACCCCGAAAATGGAAAAACCGTCGCCCGTGGTTCGGATTGGAAATCCGCGACAGGGGCCTTGCTTCCCATCCTAAGGTCCACGCACGTGCCAAATATGGCCTCGTTCCGACAAACTATGTGGTGAAACGGGCCGTTTCCTACTCATTTCCCCTAAAAGCCATAGAACTCCGGACGTGATAGCCCTATTCGTGAAGGGTTTTTCAAGATAATTGCCGTATCCCAATTCCGTCTTTTGAAGTGGTTACTAGGACACATAAAATGACGCCACGCGGCTCCGCTCGATTTTTTGGCTCCGTTTAATTTGCCAACTGCGCAAAACGGGGCCGCCGGGACATGCGGTATGGCCGTACCGGGCGCGCGCGTGCACCCGTCCGCCAACGCGCGAAACGGAAAACATTTAGCACATAAAATGACGCGTCCTAGACCTAAAAACATTTTCCCCTCCATTTATTGAGCCAAGGAAAGTGTGGCCCCAGTTCAAATCCGGTCAGTTTCCAGCGGATTCGGCGGGACACCGCAGGAAGCGGGAGGGATTCCCAGATGGCTACCGCGCGCATACGGCATGTGATAGGTGGTGCGTAGGAGGTATCCTGCCGCTGCGCGGAGGTCTCGCGCAATACTAAAATGCGCACCATGTAGCTCCTTCACAAAAAAAGCCCTTCCGGCACCCCGAAAATGGAAAAACCGTCGCCCGTGGTTCGGATTGGAAATCCGCGATAGGGGCCTTGCTTCCCATCCTAAGGTCCACGCACGTGCCAAATATGGCCTCGTTCCGACAAACTATGTGGTGAAACGGGCCGTTTCCTACTCATTTCCCCTAAAAGCCATAGAACTCCGGACGTGATAGCCCTATTCGTGAAGGGTTTTTCAAGATAATTGCCGTATCCCAATTCCGTCTTTTGAAGTGGTTACTAGGACACATAAAATGACGCCACGCGGCTCCGCTCGATTTTTTGGCTCCGTTTAATTTGCCAACTGCGCAAAACGGGGCCGCCGGGACATGCGGTATGGCCGTACCGGGCGCGCGCGTGCACCCGTCCGCCAACGCGCGAAACGGAAAACATTTAGCACATAAAATGATGCGTCCTAGACCTAAAAACATTTTCCCCTCCATTTATTGAGCCAAGGAAAGTGTGGCCCCAGTTCAAATCCGGTCAGTTTCCAGCGGATTCGGCGGGACACCGCAGGAAGCGGGAGGGATTCCCAGATGGCTACCGCGTGCATACGGCATGTGATAGGTGGTGCGTAGGAGGTATCCTGCCGCTGCGCGGAGGTCTCGCGCAATACTAAAATGCGCACCATGTAGCTCCTTCACAAAAAAAGCCCTTCCGGCACCCCGAAAATGGAAAAACCGTCGCCCGTGGTTCGGATTGGAAATCCGCGATAGGGGCCTTGCTTCCCATCCTAAGGTCCACGCACGTGCCAAATATGGCCTCGTTCCGACAAACTATGTGGTGAAACGGGTCGTTTCCTACTCATTTCCCCTAAAAGCCATAGAACTCCGGACGTGATAGCCCTATTCGTGAAGGGTTTTTCAAGATAATTGCCGTATCCCAATTCCGTCTTTTGAAGTGGATTTTTTTGGCTCCGTTTAATTTTCCACTGCGCAAAACGGGGCCGCCGGGACATGCGGTATGGCCGTACCTGGCGCGCGCGTGCACCCGTCCGCCCGCGCGAGGGTGCACCAATGTAACTTTTCATTCTTTTAGGTTTTTTTAGGACATATACACATGGAGAACCAAGATTGGGACCCTTTGGCACATATACCCGCAGCTAGAGCCATTATCACACGATCGAGGGTGTGCCTGATCTACTGGTTAGGGTTTGGTGTAGGGTTAGGGCTAGGGTTTAGGGGGTAGGGCTAGGGTTTAGGTTAAAGGTAAGTATTTATGGTTAGGTATATGTTTAGGGTATAGGGTTAGGGTTAGGGTTTATGATGCATGGTTCTGCAGCTCCGGTGTCGTGGTTTAGGGTTTTAGAGGGGTTTTAGTGCTCGAAGCCTCCCCAGTTAATTAGGGTTTAGGGTTTAGGGGAGCTACTTTTGCACCATTAGACCTTGCACCACACTTTGACACATATCATAGGTCCACATGCAAGATTTGGTGGGGTTCCGGTGCTCCGGCGGTCGTTCTCCCCCTCCTTCCCCCAAAACAGCGGAACGTGTGCCCCGGCTGGTCTACCCCCTAGATTTCTCCGCGCGAGGGTGCACCAATGTAACTTTTCATTATTTTAGGTTTGTTTAGGACATATACACATGGAGAACCAAGATTGGGACCCTTTGGCACATATACCCGCAGCTAGAGCCATTATCACACGATCGAGGGTGTTCCTGATCTACTGGTTAGGGTTTGGTGTAGGGTTAGGGCTAGGGTTTAGGGGGTAGGGCTAGGGTTTAGGTTAAAGGTAAGTATTTATGGTTAGGTATATGTTTAGGGTATAGGGTTAGGGTTAGGGTTTATGATGCATGGTTCTGCAGCTCCGGTGTCGTGGTTTAGGGTTTTAGAGGGGTTTTAGTGCTCGAAGCCTCCCCAGTTTAGGGTTTAGGGTTTAGGGGAGCTACTTTTGCACCATTAGACCTTGCACCACACTTTGACACATATCATAGGTCCACATGCAAGATTTGGTGGGGTTCCGGTGCTCCGGCGGTCGTTCTCCCCCTCCTTCCCCCAAAATAGCGGAACGTGTGCCCCGGCGGGTCTACCCCCCTAGATTTCTCCGCGCGAGGGTGCACCAATGTAAATTTTCATTCTTTTAGGTTTGTTTAGGACATATACACATGGAGAACCAAGATTGGGACCCTTTGGCACATATACCCGCAGCTAGAGCCATTATCACACGATCGAGGGTGTGCCTGATCTACTGGTTAGGGTTTGGTGTAGGGTTAGGGCTAGGGTTTAGGGGGTAGGGCTAGGGTTTAGGTTAAAGGTAAGTATTTATGGTTAGGTATATGTTTAGGGTATAGGGTTAGGGTTTATGATGCATGGTTCTGCAGCTCCGGTGTCGTGGTTTAGGGTTTTAGAGGGGTTTTAGTGCTCGAAGCCTCCCCAGTTTAGGGTTTAGGGTTTAGGGGAGCTACTTTTGCACCATTAGACCTTGCACCACACTTTGACACATATCATAGGTCCACATGCAAGATTTGGTGGGGTTCCGGTGCTCCGGCGGTCGTTCTCCCCTCCTTCCCCCAAAACAGCGGAACGTGTGCCCCTCTACCCCTAGATTTCTCCGCGCGAGGGTGCACCAATGTAAATTTTCATTCTTTTAGGTTTTTTAGGACATATACACATGTAGAACCAAGATTGGGACCCTTTGGCACATATACCCGCAGCTAGAGCCATTATCACACGATCGAGGGTGTGCCTGATCTACTGGTTAGGGTTTGGTGTAGGGTTAGGGCTAGGGTTTAGGGGTAGGGCTAGGGTTTAGGTTAAAGGTAAGTATTTATGGTTAGGTATATGTTTAGGGTATAGGGTTAGGGTTAGGGTTTATGATGCATGGTTCTGCAGCTCTGGTGTCGTGGTTTAGGGTTTTAGAGGGGTTTTAGTGCTCGAAGCCTCCCCAGTTTTGGGGTTAGGGTTTAGGGGAGCTACTTTTGCACCATTAGACCTTGCACCACACTTTGACACATATCATAGGTCCACATGCAAGATTTGGTGGGGTTCCGGTGCTCCGGCGGTCGTTCTCCCCCTCCTTCCCCCAAAACAGCGGAACGTGTGCCCCGGCTGGTCTACCCCTAGAATTCTCCGGCGAGGGTGCGCGATGGCGTGTAACTCACACGTTCGTTGGGAACCCCAAGGGAAGGTATGATGCGCACGGTAGCAAGTTTTCCCTCGAAAGAAACCAAGGTTTAATCGAACCGGGAGGAGCCAAGAAGCACGTTGAAGGTTGATGGTGGCGAAATGTGATGCGGCGCAACAACAGGGATTCCGGCGCCAACGTGGAACCTGCACAACACAACCCAAGTACTTTGTCCCAACGCAACAGTGAGGTTGTCAATCTCACCGGCTTGCTGTAACAAAGGATTAACCGTATTGTGTGGAAGATGATTGTTTGCAAGAAAACAGTAAAACAAGTATTGCATTAGATTGTATGCTATGTAAAGAATAGGACCGGGGTCCACGGTTCACTAGAGGTGTCTCTCCCATAAGATAAAAGCATGTTGGGTGAACAAATTACAGTCGGGCAATTGACAAATAGAGAAGGGCATAACAATGCATATACATGATATGATAAATATAGTGAGATTTAATCCGGGCATTACGACAAAGTACATAGACCGCCATCCATGCATCTATTCCTAAAAAGTCCACCTTCAGTTATCATCCGAACCCCATTCGGTATTAAGTTGCAAAGCAACAGACAATTGCATTAAGTATGGTGCGTAATGTAATCGACAACTACATCCTTAGACATAGAATCAATGTTTTATCCCTAGTGGCAACAGCACATCACAACCTTAGAACTTTCTGTCACTGTCCCAGGTGTCAATGAAGGCATGAACCCACTATCGAGCATAAATACTCCCTCTTGGAGTTAAGAGTAAAAACTTGGCCAGAGCCTCTACTAATAACGGAGAGCATGCAAGATCATAAACAACACATAAACAATAGATTGATAATCACCATAACATAGTATTCTCTATCCATCGGATCCCGACAAACACAACATATAGTATTACAGATAGATGATCTTGATCATGTTAGGCAGCTCACAAGATCCAACAATGAGGCACATGAGGAGAAGACGACCATCTAGCTACTGCTATGGACCCATAGTCCAGGGGTGAACTACTCACTCATCACTCCGGAGGCGACCATGGCGGTGTAGAGTCCTCCGAGATGAATCCCCTCTCCGGCGGGTGCGGAGCGATCTCCTGAATCCCCGAGATGGGATTCGCGGCGGCGGCGTCTCGGAAGGTTTCGTATCGTGGCTCTGCGGGGTTTTCCCGACGGAGGCTATTTGTAGGCGGAAGGGCAAAGTCGGAGGGCGACGGGGCCCACACCATAGGGCGTGGGCCCCCCGCTGACCCTATGGTGGCGGCGCCTCGTCGCCCACTTCTTATCCCTTCGGTCTTCGGAAGCTTCGTGCAAAAATAGGACCACGGCGTTGATTTCGTCCAATTCGAGAATATTTCGTTACTAGGATTTCTGAAAACAAAAACAACAGCAACCGGCTCTTCGGCATCTTGTTAATAGGTTAGTTCCGGAAAATGCGTAAATACGACATATAATGTGCATAAAACATGTAGGTATCATCAATAAAGTAGCATGGAACATAAGAAATTACGATACGTTGGAGACGTATCAGCATCCCCTTAGTTCTGCTCGTCCCGAGCAGGTAAAACGATAACAAAGATAATTTCTGAAGTGACATGCCATCATAATCTTGATCATACTATTTGTAAACATATGTAATGAATGCAGCGATAAAAACAATGGAAATGACATGAGTAAACAACTGAATCATAAAGCAAAGACTTTTCATGAATAGTACTTCAAGACAAGCATCAATAAGTCTTGCATAAGAGTTAACTCATAAAGCAATAAATCAAAGTAAAGGTGTTGAAGCAACACAAAGGAAGATTAAGTTTCAGCGGTTGCTTTCAACTTATAACATGTATATCTCATGGATATTGTCAACATAAAGTAATATAACAAGTGCAATATGCAAGTATGTAGGAATCAATGCACAGTTCACACTAGTGTTTGCTTCTTGAGGTGGAGGGAGATAGGTAAACTGACTCAACAATAAAAGTAAAAGAATGGTCCTTCAAAGAGGAAAGCATCGATTGCTGTATTTGTGCTAGAGCTTTTATTTTGAAAACATGAAACAATTTTGTCAACGGTAGTAATAAAGCATATGAGTTATGTAAATTATATCTTACAAGTTGCAAGCCTCATGCATAGTATACTAATAGTGCCCGCACCTTGTCCTACTTAGCTTGGACTACCGGATCTTTGCAATGCCATGTTTCAACCAAGTGTCACAAAGGGGTACCTCCATGCCGCCTGTACAAAGGTCTAAGGAGAAAGCTCGCATTTTGGATTTCTCGCTTTTGATTATTCTCAACTTAGACATCCATACCGGGACAACATGGACAACAGATAATGGACTCCTCTTAAATGCATAAGCATGTAGCAACAATTATTATTCTCATATGAGATTGAGGATATATGTCCAAAACTGAAACTTCAACCATGATTCATGGCTTTAGTTAGCGGCCCAATGTTCTTCTCTAATAATTTGCATGCTCCAATCATTAAAGTGATAGATCCTTCAGACAAGACGGACATGCATAGCAACTCACATGATATTCAACAATAGTTGATGGCGTTCCCAGAAGCATGGTTATCGCACAACAAGCAACTTAATAAGAGATAAAGTGCATAAGTACATATTCAATACTACGATAGTTTTAAGGCTATTTTGTCCCATGAGCTATATATTGCAAAGGTGAATGATGGAATTTTAAAGGTAGCACTCAAGCAATTTACTTTGGAATGGCGGAGAAATACCATGTAGTAGGTAGATATGGTGGACACAAATGGCATAGTGGTTGGCTCAAGGATTTTGGATGCATGAGAAGTATTCCCTCTCGATACAAGGCTTAGGCTAGCAAGGTTATTTGAAGCAAACTCAAGGATGAACCGGTGCAGCAAAACTCACATAAAAGACATATTGTAAACATTATAAGACTCTACACCGTCTTCCTTGTTGTTCAAAACTCAATACTAGATATTATCTAGACCTTAGAGAGACCAAATATGCAAATCACATTTTAGCAAGCTCTATGTATTTCTTCTTAATGGGTGCAAAGCATATGATGCAAGAGCTTAAACATGAGCACAACAATTGCCAAGTATCACATTATCCAAGACATTTTAGAATTACTACATGTAGCATTTTCCGATTCCAACCATATAACAATTTAACGAAGAAGTTTCAACCTTCGCCTTGAACATTATGAGTAAAGCCTAAGGACATATTTGTCCATATGCAACAGCGGAGCGTGTCTCTCTCCCACAAAGTGAATGCTAGGATCCATTTTATTCAAACAAAAACAAAAACAAAAACAAACCGCGCTCCAAGTAAAGAACACAAGATGTGACTGAATAAAAATATAGTTTCAGGGGAGGAACCTGATGATGTTGTCGATGAAGAAGGGGATGCCTTGGGCATCCCCAAGCTTAGACGCTTGAGTCTTCTTAGAATATGCAGGGGTGAACCACGGGGCATCCCCAAGCTTAGAGCTTTCACTCCTCTTGATCATAGTATATCATACTCCTCTCTTGACCCTTGAAAACTTCCTTCACACCAAACTTCAAGCAAACTCATTAGAGGGTTAGTGCACAATTAATAATTCACACATTCAGAGGTGACACAATCATTCTTTACACTTCTGGACATTGCATAAAGCTACTGGACATTAATGGATCAAAGAAATGAATCCAACATAGCAAAAGAGGCAATGCGAAATAAAAGGCAGAATCTGTCAAAAACAGAACAGTCCGTAAAGACAAATTTTAAAATGGCCCCAGACTTGCTCAAATGGAAAAACTCAAAACTAATGAAAGTTGCATACATATCTGAGGATCACGCTCGTAAATTGGCAGATTTTTGAATTTT
This sequence comes from Lolium multiflorum, assembly GCA_030979885.1. NCBI lineage: Eukaryota > Viridiplantae > Streptophyta > Magnoliopsida > Poales > Poaceae > Lolium > Lolium multiflorum. The sequence goes on from CM061748.1 coordinate 330,580,806, forward strand.
CTACAGAGACTTGTGCCCAGATTCGTGACAGACAGCAATGCTGTTTCTGCGCAGCGATCCCAAATATAACATCAACTTTGACATAGAAACTTTACTTGGCACAAAAACATGATAAGGAGAGGTTGCTACAGTAGTAAACAACTTCCAAGACTCAAATATAAAATAAAGTACTGTAGTAAAAACATGGGTTGTCTCCCATAAGCGCTTTTCTTTAACGCCTTTCAGCTAGGCGCAGAAAGTGCAAATCAAGTATTATCGAGAGTAGAAGCATCAACATCATTATTTTTCATGCAAACACAACTTGTTGCAGAGGGTACTTTAGGTGCTCCATTATCTAAATTTTCTATGGTGGTGCTAGGGGTTTTAGCAATTTTAGGCCTATAATAATTCTTTTGTTTAGGCACTTTAGAGACATACATAAATTTTTGCTCTTTACCCACGTAAGCTTTCTCATTATTCTTGAGAGAAGAAAAGGTTGAACCCAAGGTTCCCATAGCTTTTTCAAGTTCATCAATCCTATTAGTTTGATTATCGTGAACAACACAAGTTCCTAAGACACTAATTCTTTCATCAATTCCTCCTAGGGATTTATCAAGTTCATCAGTTTTATCCAATAACATTTCCAATTTAGTTTCAATACTTGGAAAAAATTTCTCTATGGTTTCCAATTTTTTCATAACATCCTCAAGAGAGATTTCAATTTTAACTTCATTAACAGGTGGTATTCCAACTAAGCTCTCAATGATGCAACTAGCTTCTAAGGCGGGAGCACCTAGGAAATTACCTCCCGAAAGAGCATCAAGAACATACCTATTCCAACTAGATAAACCAACATAAAAGTTCCTAAGAAGGATAGTGGTGGAGTGTTTCTTAATGCACCTATGATGAGCATTACTAATTCTATACCAAGCATCTTTAAAACTTTCTCCACCTTGTTGCTTAAAAGAACGAACTTCAACTTCAGGATTACTCATTTTAGTAGCAATAAAGTATACTAGGCAAATAAAGTAAAGACAAGTAACTAATTTTTGTGTGTTTTTGATATGGAGAGCAAGACAGTAAATAAAGTAAAACTAGCAACTAATTTTTTTGTGTTTTGTTTAGGTGCAGCAAACAAAGTAATAAATAAAATAAAGCAAGACAAAAACAAAGTAAAGAGATTGAGAAGTGGAGACTCCCCTTGCAGCGTGTCTTGATCTCCCCGACAACGGCGCAAGAAAAGAGCTTGATGGCGTGTAACTCACACGTTCGTTGGGAACCCCAAGAGGAAGGTATGATGCGCACAGTAGCAAGTTTTCCCTTAGAAAGAAACCAAGGTTTAATCGAACCAGGAGGAGCCAAGAAGCACGTTGAAGGTTGATGGTGGCGAAATGTGATGCGGCGCAACAACAGGGATGGCGCCAACGTGGAACTGCACAACACCCCAAGTACTTTGTCCCAACGTGAGGTTGTCAATCTCACGGCTTGCTGTAACAAAGGATTAACCGTATTGTGTGGAAGATGATTGTTTGCAAGAAAACAGTAAAACAAGTATTGCAGTAGATTGTATGCGATGTAAAGAATAGGACCGGGGTCCACAGTTCACTAGAGTGTCTCTCCCATAAGATAAAAGCATGTTGGGTGAACAAATTACAGTCGGGCAATTGACAAATAGAGAAAGGCATAACAATGCATATACATGATATGATAAATATAGTGAGATTTAATCCGGGCATTACGACAAAGTACATAAACCGCCATCCAACTGCATCTATGCCTAAAAAGTCCACCTTCAGGTTATCATCCGAACCCCATTCAGTATTAAGTTGCAAAGCAACAGACAATTGCATTAAGTATGGTGCGTAATGTAATCGACAACTACATCCTTAGACATAGAATCAATGTTTTATCCCTAGTGGCAACAGCACATCACAACCTTAGAACTTTCTGTCACTGTCCCAGGTGTCAATGAAGGCATGAACCCACTATCGAGCATAAATACTCCCTCTTGGAGTTAAGAGTAAAAACTTGGCCAGAGACTCTACTAATAACGGAGAGCATGCAAGATCATAAACAACACATAAACAATAGATTGATAATCACCATAACATAGTATTCTCTATCCATCGGATCCGACAAACACAACATATAGTATTACAGATAGATGATCTTGATCATGTTAGGCAGCTCACAAGATCCAACAATGAGGTGAAAGTATAGAGATGGTAAACCTAGAGGGGGGTGAATAGGTTTCTACAGATTTTAATTCTTTCTTTGCAATATTAGGCTTTGCGGAATATAAAGGTGAGCCTAATGCAAACTAGGTGAAGCAACCTATATGAGGATACAACTAACTCGAGCACGAAGGCTCTCACAGGCAGTTAAATCACAAGTAAGGAGTTCGGTTAGAGATAACCGATAGCACGCGGAGACGAGGATGTATTCCCGTGTTCCCTTGCTTTGCAACAAGGTACATCACGTTTGGAGGAGTGGAGGTCCCACGAAGGATTCCCCGCGCCACGAAGGCTCACCCTATTCTCCGGAGCCTATCCCACGAAGGAATAGCTCTCTCACTTGTGGTAGACTTTGAGGTAGCCTCCAAACCTTCACAATCTTGCCCGGAGCAGATCCACAGCCCGGATGCTTCCGGACTCCTCTTGCCCACCTAGGGTTTCCAAGGAACCCTAGGAAGCAAGCTTCTTGATGAATACAAGGGGGAATGAGATTTGGCTTGGTAGAACGGTAGATCGGGTCCTCCTCTATCGTTTCCCCGGAGGGATTTGAGTTTGGGTGGAGGAGGAGGGAGATCTGAGGCTTTTGGTGTTTCTAACAATGGAGTATGGAAGAAGGAGCTCAAGAACAGCTTGTAGTGTAGTGCCTAACTGTCTAGAGGTAGGAGAAGGGCTATTTATAGTGTTCTTCGAAATATGGCCGTTGCCACTTGCCACCTCAGCATTTTTCCTCGACAAACCCGGTTGACCGGGCCACAGACCGGACAGCCCGGTCCAGAGGCCGGTCAGACCGGATCAGTGACCGGAGCTCCTTTGCGTCGTCCTGGTGCTTCTCCGGTTGGTGTCCGGTTGCTGCCCGGTTGCCGCCCGGTCGACCGGACGGAGCGCCGGACCCGCCGGTCAGGGGCCCGGTTGACCGGTCGCAAACCGGATCTGCTGGCTCCTCCATTGGAACCCGGTTGCCGCCCGGTTGACCGGCCAGCACGCCGGACTGGCCGGTTGCTGGCCCGGTTGGACCGGGCTGGTGACCGGATTTCTCCTGTAGCCCCCTTTTGATTGTTGTTGAAATGGGGGGTCTCCTTTAGCCTTCTTGTTCCTTTGATACACCATTTACGCCTCATTGCCTAATACCTGAGATTATCCTTATAAACACATTAGGCCAAATACTTTAGCACGGTGTCATCGTTACCAAAATAATGGATAAGGGTGAAATACCCTTACAATCTCCCCCTTTTTGGTATACGATGACAAACCGAGCTAGAGTCACAAATAGATATTATGATAAGCTCTAAACCTTGATTCCATATAAGATATTACGACAGCTCCCCCATAATGTGTGCACTTGGAGAATTTGCGTTTGAATGCAAAGTGCACCATTTGTGAAACATGAGAAGCTCCCCCAATATCTTTAGGAAACAAGCATGGTATGGAGATGTGCATATCAAGATATATAAGCATAGCACACATAATCATCCTAACATAGAGTAGCACACATAATCATCCATACATGAATTATTGGAAATAGCAAATGGTTCTTGAAAAATCAAAGCAAATAAGCACAAGCCATATAAAATCCAAATAAAGCAACTCCCATGGCTTGTGATAATCAAAGAACCCCGTGGTTCCCTAGACTCTACTCTCTTCTCCCCCTTTGGCATCGGAACACCAAAAAGGCGAAGGAAAAAGTAGAGATGCTATCGCACCCATCAATAGAACTCATGCCCGGTGGAGTAGGAGCCCTCGTCATCATCACCGGCAGCCGAATCAACTTCATCCTCATCACCATCATCATCAGCAGGAGGAGGAGTAGGAGTACGAGCAGTCCTAGGAGGAAGACCACCATGAGCATACATGGAGAAGTCAAAGTTCTGGATCATCTCATCGGTGATGGGAGGCATCTCCCACTGAGGTGCAGCCACAGGTGCCAACTCGGGTCCAGGAGGAGGAACAGTGACATTCCTAGTAGCCATAAACTCGTTCTGTCGCCTCCTGGTCTCCTGGTTCAAAGCAAGACTCTGATGTGCAACATCATTAGTGTTCTTGCACATTTGCCACATGCTAGAGAAGAAGCGAGCGGCACCATGCTTGGGGCGCCGAGAGTAGCTGGAGCTAGCATCATGATCATGGCGTTCCTTAGAACGGCGCTCAGCAGTGGGCATCATGGAGGGAACATCCGGACGAGTGGCCTCCTGAGTGGGGATCTTGAAGGCGTCCATGATGACTTTTTCACCAATAACGTTCCGAGGAGCGGGAACAATGTAGTTGATGAGCCGCTGAACATACTGGGCGTAGTTGGGAGTCATACGGTCCATAATTGCTCTCTTCAGTTCACAGTAGATAAGATCACAGCCATCAATCTTCCTTACCCTGTCAGGATGACAATAGTACATCAAGTTGAGGTGATAGTTCCGGACTTCACTGGAGTCGCCAGACTTGCTGATGAGGTTCTCTCGGAACAGCTTGGCAAGGACAAGGTATGAGTAGTACATCCCAGAGATAGTGGGAGGTCCAGCTGTAGGGTTCGCAGGGTAGCAGAAAGAGATGTCACCCCTAGTAAGCCTGGACCGTGAATGAATCCTGTACCCTGGATTACTGTCATCACCACAACCCATGGCTGCACGGAACTGAGAGTAGGTGCATGAGTACTTTGTCTTGCCGGTCATCCAGGTGAGGGTGCGGTCCTCATCATCATGGAAGAAGACGGTGCAGTGAAATTGACGGACAAGGAGTGGACAATAGGTAGGATCATCTTGGGTATCATCAGGCTTGAGGCACACAAGGTCATACACTCCCAGATTCTTCAAGGTTTGAACCACAAAACGGTACTTTGTGGCTTCATGCAAGGCAAGCTCGGCAGGATTGATGGCCTTGGGTGATACAATATTACCATGCTTCATATACTCATGAGAATCATAGTAACCCTCCCAGAGGACTGCTTGTGTGTTGGTCCAGAAGGCCTTGTCCGAACGAGTGTAAGTTGGCTTTGCAAAGCGATACGGATTGACTGTCCTCCATGCCTTCCACTCAAGGCGGTTTGCAGCCCCAACATTGACGGTTGGCACTACCTCATCATCCTCTTGGGCAACATGCTTATCCTTGTGCTTGGTAGCAACAGACTTGGTTCTACCCCCAACTGAGCTGCCACCGTCAGTACCCTGCTGAGCTGGAGGGGGAACGCGGTTACTAGAACGGCGAGGAGGATTAGCCCTTCCTCGCTTGGAGACATTGCCACGTGTCTCACTCTCACCACTCCAACTACCTGTGAATGAGAAAAAGAGAGCCGGGATAGTAGTGGGGTAAGCGTACATGTCATCAATAAGAGAGAAGCCAAAAGAGCATAGCATATATTCAAGTGTAGTGATGAAATTGTGCGAAAAACTGGGCAGCTCGGCGCACAGGCCGGTCAAACCGGGCAGCAGACCGGACTGGCCGGTTTGCGACCGGTTGACCGGGCCATGCACCGGGTCGGCCGGTGGAGCGGCCGGTTGACCGGGCGTGACCGGATCTGTCGAGTTGTGATGTTGTGCCCAGATTTTCTACCACAAAACCATGCAAAAGCTCATAAACTTGAATATAGACTATAGCAATATAGTGGAGAAGTGCATTGTGGTGTGAGACACTCTAAAGGCATGAGGACTTTACAAACCCTAACCCTAAATTTTCTCAACTTTCCTCAACATGTGGCAATGGGAGAGGGAAATCAAGAAGGAGAGGGAATAGAAGGGAGATTTACCCGATGACATGGTCCTTGTTGCTCAAGTGAGCAAGAAGAACACGGGAAGAGGGCTTGAGGGCCAAATCCCCAAGATCTTCCAAACGAACTCGAGAGGGACCAAATCCCTTGGTGAAGAAGCTTGAGAGACCCCGATCTACGGTTGGGTGAAGTTTGGGGAAGAACTAGTGGTGGGAAAGACCTAGGCTGTGGTGGAGATGGTCAGGGCGCCGGCCATGGAGGTTGGAGATTGGGGAACAATGGGAAAGATCCCAAGGGGTATCCCTTCCCCAATATATATAGGAGGCTGCGACCGGTCAGGTGTCCGGTCAGACCGGACTGGTGACCGGCTGACCCGGCCCAGACCCCGGTTGCCGCCCGGTCAACCGGACCATCCGGTCAGGGACCCGGTCCAACCGGGCCAGGGACCGGCCCAGCCCAGAATTTTCTAATTTTGCCTCGTTTTTGCCCCTATGCTTTGTGTAAATGTGTGTGAGTGCTCAAATGATGACATGTACATATAGATAGATAGATGATGATGAGATGAGCATAGACATGGGGTAGGAAACACAAAGTTCTCTAGGCATACCCATTGGAGAGAAAATCCAAATAAGATGTGAATAGCAACAATGGGCATGATTCGAAGTGTATATCAAGAATCATAAGTCATTTTGGAGTGATTTTTGCAATAAGATCATTTAGCCTTGTATATCCAAATCAAGTTGCAATTTAGACTAAATGAGGGGCGGGGGATTACTCCCCCTATGTGAAAGCGCAAATGTCATGTGACCTCGAAGAGACGTGCTTGGGTCCATATAATGACATTGGGTCTATTTATGTTGCACACATGGGTATGCATCATACCAAGACATGGTAAGATGACTATCCCCATATGTGCTATGCCTCTAAGCTAGATAGTTAGATAAATGCAAGAATATAGTGCAAGAAGTTGATTCAATCCAAGTTTTTAGGATCAAGAATACCAAGTTCTCCTCTCAAGTTCACAAACCGGGCTTCATCCAAAGGCTTAGTGAAAATATCCGCCAATTGGTAGGTTGTTCCCACATGAGTGAGATCAATATCCTTATTGGCAACATGGTCACGTAGGAAGTGATGGCGAATGTCAATATGTTTGGTGCGACAATGTTGAACCGGGTTATTGGCGATCTTTATTGCACTTTCATTGTCACATAGAAGAGGCACCGTACCAAGAGACACACCATAGTCTTTCAAGGTTTGCTTCATCCATAACAATTGAGTGCAACAAGATGCCGCGGATATATATTCGGCTTCGGCGGTGGATAAAGCGGTGGAGTTTTGTTTCTTGGATGACCAACTCACCAATGACCGGCCAATAAATTGGCAAGCCCCGGAGGTAGACTTCCGGTCAACCTTATCACCGGCCCAATCGGAGTCCGAGTAGCCAATGAGTTCAAAGGTTGACCCCTTTGGATACCATAGCCCGAGAGTAGGAGTGAGAACAAGGTATCTTAGAATCCGTTTGACCGCCATCAAATGGCTCTCCTTAGGAGCGGATTGAAAACGAGCACACATCCCTACACTTAGCATGATATCCGGCCTAGAGGCACAAAGGTAGAGCAAGGATCCTATCATGGAACGGTATACCTTTATGTCCACATCCTTCTCACCGTCACATGAGCCAAGTTGCCCCTTTACGGGCATGGGTGTCTTCATTGGGCTTGCATTGGTCATGTTGAACTTCTTGAGCATGTCCTTCACATACTTTTCTTGAGAGATGAAGGTGCCTTTTGCAAGTTGCCTCACTTGGAAGCCTAGGAAGAACTTCAACTCCCCCATCATGGACATCTCAAATTTCCTAGTCATCAATTGCTCAAAAGCTTTGTTATGATTGGGGTTAGTTCCACCAAATATAATATCATCAACATATATTTGACATATAAACAAGCCACCCCCTTTAACCCGCTTGGTGAAAAGGGTGGAATCGACCGTACCCATGCAAAACCCATCTTGTAGTAGAAAATCCCTAAGGAACTCATACCAAGCACGTGGAGCTTGCTTGAGACCGTAGAGTGCCTTATGGAGTAAATACACATGGTTGGGTCGGCATGGATCTTCGAAACCCGGGGGTTGAGCTACATATGCGGTTTCTTTTAGAGGACCATTCAAAAATGCACTTTTCACATCCATTTGATATAGTTTGAAATTGTGGAAAGATGCAAATGCAAGCAAAAGACGAATAGCTTCAAGACGGGCTACCGGCGCAAAGGTATCCTCAAAGTCCATACCTTCTATTTGGGCAAACCCTTGCGCCACTAACCTTGCTTTATTTCTAATGACAATGCCATCCTCATCTTGCTTGTTCTTGAACACCCATTTGGTCCCAATGACATTGATGCGATGATCCTTGGGTCTCTCAACTAGAGACCATACTTCATTGCGGGTGAAACACTCCAATTCTTCTTGCATGGCAATGACCCAATCCGGATCAACCAAGGCTTCATGTACCTTAAGTGGCTCAAAACTAGACACAAAAGCATGGTGTTGACAATAAGTCATAAGTAGTGCATGGTGTCTACGAGTTACCACTCCTTTGGAGATGCTACCAAGGACAAGATCCACTTTCATGTCACTTGCCCTTGTAGCCGCCTTGATCTTCCGAATGGTTCCTTCATGATCAATGAATTCATCTCTTGCTAATACTTGATCATGAGGTACAACTTGAGCTTGAACATGAGTTGAAGATGTTTCTTGATCATCATCATGATCTTGCTCAGTGGGTTGAGGACTTTCTTCTTGTTCTTCGGGATGTGGCTCATCTTGAGTGGAGGATACATCTTGGGTTGCACTTGATGGTTCAACTTGAGTTGAGCTAGGCTCAACTTGAGGTGAGCTTGATACTTCTATTCCATCACCTTGATCATCACTATGCACTTCCATGGGCCGGATGTGTCCAATGCCCATATGCTTGATGGCACTAGATGGATCATCATTATTACCTGCAACACATGGAACAACTTGCTCCACTTGGGAGCCATTATCCTCCAAGAACACCACGTCACAAGATACTTCAATAGTCCCAGTGGACCGGTTGTAGTATCTATAGGCGTGAGAGTTCTCCGCATATCCAACAAAAATGCCCTCTATAGTTCTAGTTTCAAATTTACCAAGCTTCCCTTTATTGTTCTTAACAAGACATTTGCATCCAAAGACACGAATGTACATGACATTAGGCTTGTTACCTGTGAGAAGCTCATATGGAGTTTTGTTGTGGAGGGGGCGGAGGAAGAGCCGGTTGGAGTAGTGGACAGCTGTAGAGATGGCTTCTCCCCAAAAGTTGTGGGGTGAGTTGAATTCACTCAACATGGTTCTTGCCATCTCAATGATAGTCCGGTTCTTCCTTTCAACAACACCATTTTGTTGAGGGGTATATGGAGCTGAAAACTCATGCTTGATGCCCTCATCATCAACAAACTCTTGCATAGTGTAGTTCTTGAACTCGGTGCCATTGTCGGTCCTAATCGCCTTGATCTCGGATTCATATGTACGTTGAGCTTTCTTGGCGAAGGTGATGAACTCCCTATGGGTCTCATCCTTAGACTTAAGGAGAAAGACCCAAGAGTATCTTGAGTAATCATCAACAATGACAAGTCCATACTTGCTCCCACCAAGAGTATCATAATGTGATGGCCCAAAGAGATCCAAATGAAGGAGCTCCAAAGGCCTAGATGTGGTGACGATACTCTTGATAGGATGTTTCTTCTTGAGTTGTTTTCCCGCTACACATGCACTGCATACACGATCTTTCTCAAAAGAAATGCCGGTTAGTCCAACAATGTGCTCACCCTTTAGGAGTTGTTTAAGATTCCTCATGTTAACATGACCAAGGCGGCGATGCCACAACCAACCTTCGTCATGCTTGGCCGCCATTAGACATGTGGAGGGAGATGGGCTCTCTTTCGAGAGGTCAACCACGTAAAGGTTGTTCTCCACATATCCAACAAGGACCAATTTGAGATTGTCACTCCTAAAGACTTGCACATAATACTTAGTAAAATATGAATTGTAACCGGCATCGGCAAGATGATATATAGAAAGCAAGTTATAACCAAGGTGTTCAATGATACGTCTCCAACGTATCGATAATTTCTTATGTTCCATGCTACTTTATTGATGATACCTACATGTTTTATGCACACTTTATGTCATATTCGTGCATTTTGGAACTAACCTATTAACAAGATGCCAAGTGCCAGTTCCTGTTTTCTGCTGTTTTTGGTTTCAGAAATCCTAGTAACGAAATATTCTCGGAATTGGACGAAATCAACGCCCGGTTCCTATTTTCACCGGAGCATCCGAACACCCGAGAGCCGCCGGAGGGGCCCCGTGGGCCCGAGATGATAGGTGGCGCGGCCTGGCCCCGCCGCGCCCCTATGGTGTCGTCGCCCCGACCCTCTGCGCCGCCTCTTCGCCTATATAAAGCCCCCATCGAAAACCCTACGGAGGAAGCCACGGTACGCGAAACCTTCCAGAGCCGCCGCCATCGCGAAGCCAAGATCGGGGGACAGGAGTCTCTGTTCGGCACCGCCGGACGGGGAAGTGCCCCGGAAGGCTTCTCCATCGACACCGCTGCCATCTCCACCGCCATCTTCATCACCGCTGCTGCTCCCATGAGGAGGGAGTAGTTCTCCATCGAGGCTCGGGCTGTACCGGTAGCTATGTGGTTCATCTCTCTCCTATGTAATTCAATACAATGATCTCATGAGCTGCTTTACATGATTGAGATTCATATGAGTTTTGTATCACTATTATCTATGTGCTACTCTAGTGATGTTATTAAAGTAGTTTTATTCCTCCTCCACGTGTGTAATGGTGACAGTGTGTGCACCGTGTTAGTACTTGGTTTATGCTATGATCATGATCTCTTGTAGATTGCGAAGTTAACTATTGCTATGATAATATTGATGTGATCTATTCCTCCTACATATGCATGAAGGTGACAGTGTGCATGCTATGCTAGTACTTGGTTTAGTCTTTTGATCTATCTTACACTAAAGGTTACTAAAATATGAGCATTATTGTGGAGCTTGTTAACTCCGGCATTGAGGGTTCGTGTAATCCTACACAATTAGTGGTGTTCATCATCCAACAAGAGGGTGTAGAGTCTAGCATCTATCTATTTATTCTATTATGTGATCAATGTTGAGAGTGTCCACTAGTGAAAGTATGATCCCTATGCCTTGTTCCTAAATACTGAAATCGCTGCTTGTTTACTGTTCTACTACATGTTTACTTCCTACAATATTACTACCATCAACTGCACGCCAGCAAGCACTTTTCTGGCGCCGTACTACTGCTCATATTCATTCATACCACTTGTATTTCACTATCTCTTCGCCGAACTAGTGCACCTATTAGGTGTGTTGGGGACACAAGAGACTTCTTGCTTTGTGGTTGCGGGGTTGCATGAGAGGGATATCTTTGACCTCTTCCTCCCTGAGTTCGATAAACCTTGGGTGATCCACTTGAGGGAAACTTGCTGCTGTTCTACAAACCTCTGCTCTTGGAGGCCCAACACTGTCTACAAGAATAGAAGCACCCGTAGACATCAAGCTATTTTCTGGCGCCGTTGCCGGGGAGGAAAGGTAAAAGGCACTCATACTTCGGTTCCAGGTAACACTTTTCTGGCGCCATTGTGTGTGTGCTCGAAGCTATTTCCTTTAGACTCTGCAATTGCGACATTTGGTTTCTTGTTTACACTAGTTAGGCATAATGGACAACAATGAGCTTCTTATTCTATTTCCTGATTTAAGACATGGATGGTTTGATGCGAAAATTAAAAAACCCATGGAACATATTAATATGAATGCTTTGAACACTATTGTTGCTAATGCTATGGAAAATTCTAAGCTTGGGGAAGCTGGCTTTGATGAGCATGATATTTTTAGTCCCCCAAGCATTGAGGAGAAAATTTACTTTGATGATACTTTGCCTCCTATATTTGATGATGAGAATAATAATGATAGCTACTTTGTTGAATTTGCTCCCACTACAATTAATAAGAATGACTATGCTTATGTTGGGAGTAGTAATTATTTTATGCATGAGACTCATGATAAGAATGCTTTATGTGATAGTTATATTGTTGAGTTTGCTCATGTTGCTACTGAAAGTTATTATGAGAGAGGAAAATATGGTTGTAAAAATTTTCATGTTACTAAAACACCTCTCTATGTGCTGAAATTTTTGAAGCTACACTTGTTTTGTCTTCCTATGCTTGTTACTTTGCTCTTCATGAACTTGTTTATTTACAAGATTCCTATGCATAGGAAGCATGTTAGACTTAAATGTGTTTTGAATTTGCCTCTTGATGCTCTCTTTTGCTTCAACTTCTATTTCTTGCGAGTGCATCATTAAAACTGCTGAGCCCATCTTAATGGCTATAAAGAAAGAACTTCTTGGGAGATAACCCATGTGTTTATTTTACTACAGCAATTTTTTGTTTTGTTGAGTCTTGGAAGTTGTTTACTACTGTAGCAACCTCTCCTTATCATGTTTTTGTGCCAAGTAAAGTTTCTATGTCAAAGTTGATGTTATATTTGGGATCGCTGCGCAGAAACAGCATTGCTGTCTGTCACGAATCTGGGCACAGCCTCTGTAGAAAATTCGAAAAAATCTGCCAATTTACGAGCGTGATCCTCAGATATGTACGCAACTTTCATTAGTTTTGAGTTTTTCCATTTGATCAAGTCTGGTGCCAGCTTTAAATTCGTCTTTACGGACTGTTCTGTTTTTGACAGATTCTGCCTTTTATTTCGCATTGCCTCTTTTGCTATGTTGGATTCATTTCTTTGATCCATTAATGTCCAGTAGCTTTATGCAATGTCCAGAAGTGTAAAGAATGTTTGTGTCACCTCTGAACATGTGAATTATTAATTATGCACTAACCCTCTAATGAGTTTGCTTGAAGTTTGGTGTGAAGGAAGTTTTCAAGGGTCAAGAGAGGAGAATGATATACTATGATCAAGAGGAGTGAAAGCTCTAAGCTTGGGGATGCCCCGTGGTTCATCCCTGCATATTTCAAGAAGACTCAAGCGTCTAAGCTTGGGGATGCCCAAGGCATCCCCTTCTTCATCGACAACATCATCAGGTTCCTCCCCTGAAACTATATTTTTATTCGGTCACATCTTATGTACTTTACTTGGAGCGTCTGTTTGTTTTTATTTTTGTTTTGTTTGAATAAAGTTCATCCTTGTGTGGGAGAGAGACACGCTCCGCTGGTTCGTATGAACACATGTGTTCTTAGCTTTAAATGATCATGGCGAAGGTTGAAACTGCTTCGTTAATTGTTATATGGTTGGAAATGGGAAATGCTACATGTAGTAATTGATAAAATGTCTTGGATAATTTGATACTTGGCAATTGTTGTGCTCATGTTTAAGCTCTTGCATCATATACTTTGCACCCATTAATGAAGAAATACATAGAGCTTGCTAAAATTTGATTTGCATATTTGGTCTCTCTAAGGTCTAGATAATATCTAGTATTGAGTTTTGAACAACAAGGAAGACGGTGTAGAGTCTTATAATGTTTACAATATGTCTTTTATGTGAGCTTTGCTGCACCGGTTCATCCTTGAGTTTGCTTCAAATAACCTTGCTAGCCTAAACCTTGTATCGAGAGGGAATACTTCTCATGCATCCAAAATCCTTGAGCCAACTACTATGCCATTTGTGTCCACCATACCTACCTACTACATGGTATTTCTCCGCCATTCCAAAGTAAATTGCTTGAGTGCTACCTTTAAAATTCCATCATTCACCTTTGCAATATATAGCTCATGGGACAAAATAGCCTTAAAAACTATCGTAGTATTGAATATGTACTTATGCACTTTATCTTTTATTAAGTTGCTTGTTGTGCGATAACCATGCTTCTGGGGAACGCCATCAACTATTGTTGAATATCATGTGAGTTGCTATGCATGTCCGTCTTGTCTGAAGGATCTATCATTTTAGTGGTTGGAGCATGCAAAATTGTTAGAGAAGAACATTGGGCCGCTAACTAAAGCCATGAATCATGGTTGAAGTTTCAGTTTTGGACATATATCCTCAATCTCATATGAGAATAATAATCATTGCTACATGCTTATGCATTTAAGAGGAGTCCATTATCTGTTGTCCATGTTGTCCCGGTATGGATGTCTAAGTTGAGAATAATCAAAAGCGAGAAATCCAAAATGCGAGCATTCTCCTTAGACCTTTGTACAGGCGGCATGGAGGTACCCCTTTGTGACACTTGGTTGAAACATGGCATGCAAAGATCCGGTAGTCCAAGCTAAGTAGGACGAGGTGCGGGCACTATTAATATACTATGCATGAGGCTTGCAACTTGTAAGATATAATTTACATAACTCATATGCTTTATTACTACCGTTGACAAAATTGTTTCATGTTTTCAAAATAAAAGCTCTAGCACAAATACAGCAATCGATGCTTTCCTCTTTGAAGGACCATTCTTTTACTTTTATTGTTGAGTCAGTTTACCTATCTCCCTCCACCTTAAGAAGCAAACACTTGTGTGAACTGCATTGATTCCTACATACTTGCATATTGCACTTGTTATATTACTTTATGTTGACAATATCCATGAGATATACATGTTATAAGTTGAAAGCAACCGCTGAAACTTAATCTTCCTTTGTGTTGCTTCAATACCTTTACTTTGATTTATTGCTTTATGAGTTAACTCTTATGCAAGACTTATTGATGCTTGTCTTGAAGTACTATTCATGAAAAGTCTTTGCTTTATGATTCAGTTTGTTTACTCATGTCATTACCATTGTTTTGATCGCTGCATTCATTACATATATTTACAAATAGTATGATCAAGATTATGATGGCATGTCACTTCAAATTATCTTTGTTATCGTTTTACCTGCTCGGGACGAGCAGAACTAAGCTTGGGGATGCTGATACGTCTCCAACGTATCGATAATTTCTTATGTTCCATGCTACTTTATTGATGATACCTACATGTTTTATGCACACTTTATGTCATATTCGTGCATTTTCGGAACTAACCTATTAACAAGATGCCGAAGTGCCGTTCTGTTTTCTGCTGTTTTTGGTTTCAGAAATCCTAGTAACGAAATATTCTCGGAATTGGACGAAATCAACGCCCAGGTTCCTATTTTCACCGGAAGCATCCAGAGAGCCGAGAGGGGTGTGGGCCCCAGATGATAGGGTGGCGCGGCATGGGCCCTGGTCGTGCCCCCCTATGGTGTCGTCGCCCCTTCGACCCTCCTGCGCCGCCTCTTCGCCTATATAAAGCCCCTGCATCGAAAACCCTTACGGAGGAAGCCACGGTACGCGAAACCTTCCAGAGCCGCCGCCATCGCGAAGCCAAGATCTGGGACAGGAGTCTCTGTTCCGGCACCCGCCGGACGGGGAAGTGCCCCGGAAGGCTTCTCCATCGACACCGCTGCCATCTCCACCGCTCATCACATGCTGCTCCCATGAGGAGGGAGTAGTTCTCCATCGAGGCTCGGGGCTGTACCGGTAGCTATGTGGTTCATCTCTCTCCTATGTAATTCAATACAATGATCTCATGAGCTGCTTTACATGATTGAGATTCATATGAGTTTTGTATCACTATTATCTATGTGCTACTCTAGTGATGTTATTAAAGTAGTTTTATTCCTCCTCCACGTGTGTAATGGTGACAGTGTGTGCACCGTGTTAGTACTTGGTTTATGCTATGATCATGATCTCTTGTAGATTGCGAAGTTAACTATTGCTATGATAATATTGATGTGATCTATTCCTCCTACATATGCATGAAGGTGACAGTGTGCATGCTATGCTAGTACTTGGTTTAGTCTTTTGATCTATCTTACACTAAAGGTTACTAAAATATGAGCATTATTGTGGAGCTTGTTAACTCCGGCATTGAGGGTTCGTGTAATCCTACACAGTTACTGGTGTTCATCATCCAACAAGAGGGTGTAGAGTCTAGCATCTATCTATTTATTCTATTATGTGATCAATGTTGAGAGTGTCCACTAGTGAAAGTATGATCCCTATGCCTTGTTCCTAAATACTGAAATCGCTGCTTGTTTACTGTTCTACTACATGTTTACTTCCTACAATATTACTACCATCAAACAAGCACTTTTCTGGCGCCGTACTACTGCTCATATTCATTCATACCACTTGTATTTCACTATCTCTTCGCCGAACTAGTGCACCTATTAGGTGTGTTGGGGACACAAGAGACTTCTTGCTTTGTGGTTGCAGGGTTGCATGAGAGGGATATCTTTGACCTCTTCCTCCCGAGTTCGATAAACCTTGGGTGATCCACTTGAGGGAAACTTGCTGCTGTTCTACAAACCTCTGCTCTTGGAGGCCCAACACTGTCTACAAGAATAGAAGCACCCGTAGACATCATTCAACAAGCATGACCGTCTCAAGGCACAAGTCCTTAGAGATTGCCACCTTGCCATACCCAAGTACCTTTCCCTTTGAGTTGTCACCAAAGGTAATGCTTGACTTCTTGTTAATATCTTCAATGAATTGGTCAAGCACACCTCTTCCTCCGGTCATATGATTGGTGCATCCACTATCAAACACCCATTTTGGACCACCGGAGGAATACCCCTACAAAATCAAGTAGAGGATTTAGGAACCCATTGATTAATGGGTTCCCTAGTCATGGCAACAAGATCTTTTGGTACCCAAATCGAGTACCCTCTATAAGCATAGCCATTACGAGGACCAACATAGTTAGCATAAACATCACCATAATAATCAACAAATAAAGCATAGTGATTGTTTGGCCCCGTGCGGTCACCACTAGCGGCTTTGCCCTTTGGGGCTTTGCCATCATTAGTGACCTTCTTGTTCTTTTCTTGAGCGGGCTTCTCTTTCTTGTAGTTGTTCTTCTTGTAGGGCTTGGGAACATACCCAAGTCCATACTTTTGATTGTTTGACCTTTGCTTACTCAAGAGGTCATCCAATCCCATCTTACTCTTGGTTGTGGTGAACTTGGCAAGTTCTTTCTTCAACCTAACATTCTCCTCAAGAGTAGTTGCTTGCTCACAAGCCGATTCATTAGGATAATAGTTGAGACCATATTTGGTTACCAAAGATTCAAGATATGTATTGGTCTCAACATGCAAAGATAGTTCCTCTTGTAAACGAACATGTTCCGCAACAAGCTTAGCATGCTCACTAGTAAAGGTGGTGGAGGAACTAGCAACATTTTTATCAACAATAGAATCATTCATTGATTCAAGAGCTTTAGAGTAGGATTCTTGGAGTAGGTCATGGTTCTTTCCAAGTTTCTTGAGCTCATCCTTGACAAGCTTGTTAGCTCTTTCAAGGTGGTCAAGATCCCTAGTGAGAGAAGCATGAGCAACTTCAAGTTCCTCCTTTGATGCATTAAGCTCTTGGGTCAATAATTGAGCCCTTTCAATAGTTTCAAGATCCTTAACTTTATCTAGTTCATAAGTTTCAATTTGTTGCTTAAGACCTTGAGATATGCACCTTTCGGTTTTTAGCTCTTGTCTTAGGAGATTGAATCTCCTTTCCTTATCATTCAAATGATATTCTAATTCCTCAATGGACTCATCCTTTTCTTTGAGAGAGTCCATCAAGAAATCAAATTTGACAAGAGCTTCACCACGAAGGGTGCATCTAACATTGTAAAGTTCCTTAAGCACAGTTAATTCATCTTGATTTTCAGCTTCATTGTCAAGGACACTAGACAAAGAAGGTGGGGGTTCCATTACCTTGGTTTCTCTTGCCATAAGACAAGAGCCAATGGTTGTAGATGAGGAAGAGTCGTCGGAGTCATCATCTTGAGTTACTCTTGCCATAAAGGAAGAGCCAACATCATTCTCCGTGGAGTAATCCTTGGAGTAGTCATATGTGAAGAGTGACCCGGGCTTAGAGAAAGCCAAGCCGGCCACTCCGGCCTCCTTCTCCTCATCTTCCTCTTCTTCATCGGACAAGTACTCGGCCCCAACAAATGCTCTTCCCTTGTTCCTCTTGTATCGGTCATTGATTGGGTTTGGCTTCAATCTTGGCTTGACCCCTTTGATGAACTTTGGCTTGTCTACCCTTTTCTCATAAGGGCACTCATTTGCAAAGTGGCTCTCTTCATCACAATTGTAGCAAGTTCTCTTCTTCTTCTTGTCATTGAGGAGCATTGGCAACTTTCCCTTGTACTTCTTAGCAAAGAAGGCAAAGTCGGTAGCGATGTCACTAGTTGAGGTCATCTCCTCATCTTCCTCAATTTCATATGCTTCTTCTCCTCCATGGTCAGCTCTAGCCTTGAGAGCAAGGTTGTGTGACGCTTCATGGTTGTGTGAGGCTTCATCAACACGGTTCATTGCCTTGAGCCTCTTTCCGGCTTTGGCCATGTTTTCATTGGCAGCCACATAGGAGACAAGATCATCGGAGTTGAGATCGGCACTCTTGGTCATGATTTGCAAGTTGAGTCCAAGGTTGGTGTCTTCTTGTTTGACGGCAATCATAGCAATGACCTTGGATTTTATGAAGGCTTCGTTCATCTCGAATCCGTCATTGTACTTCTCAGCACCAAGTCCCTTGATCCTTACTTTTAGAGCACCAAGCCTAGCATAGGCATCGAATACGGATTCTCCATCTCGAATCATGAACTGGTAGGCCTCTTGCTTTGCGGTCTCATAGAGAGATGATTGGATCAAATCGGTTCCCTCTTGGAGTACTACGATCCGATCCCACAACTCTTTAGCGGAGACAATGTCATCAACTTGATCTAGAAGCTTGCGGTTGATGCCACTTCTAATCTTGTCACGTGCGGATGCATTGAGTTGACGGTTGTAGAACTCGGTGGAGGTCAACCGAGTAGGATCTTGTGGCTCCCGATGTCCATGAACAATGAGTTCCCATAGCTCCACACTGCAGCTGCGAATATGAGATTCCATAGCAGATTTCCAATGTGGAAAGTGAGTTCCATCGTAATGGGGAACGGTCCCACTATGGTTTATATGAGGCATGGGTGAAGTGTTTCTGGGATAGTCATGGTTAACATCATGGTAGGATTCTTTAGAGGCCGAAGCCCCACTAGGAGCTCCTCCAGTAGTTAGGTTCTTAAGCATGACAGACATTTCTGCCATTTGGCTTTGTAGTTCATCCTCCTTTTTCTTCCTCTCGGCATCATATGCCAAGAGTCTAGATTTCATTTCTTTAACCGAAAGGTTAGAGTCATCATCTAGACCCTCGAATAGTTTTTCCATCTCACTCTTAAGGCGGTGAAGCCCTTAAAAAGAGTCCAGGCTCTGATACCAATTGAAAGTATAGAGATGGTAAACCTAGAGGGGGTGAATAGGTTTCTACAGATTTTAATTCTTTCTTTGCAATATTAGGCTTTGCGGAATATAAAGGTGAGCCTAATGCAAACTAGGTGAAGCAACCTATATGAGGATACAACTAACTCGAGCACGAAGGCTCTCACAGGCAGTTAAATCACAAGTAAGGAGTTCGGTTAGAGATAACCGATAGCACGCGGAGACGAGGATGTATTCCCGTGTTCCCTTGCTTTGCAACAAGGTACGTCACGTTTGGAGGAGTGGAGGTCCCACGAAGGATTCCCCGCGCCACGAAGGCTCACCCTATTCTCCGGAGCCTATCCCACGAAGGAATAGCTCTCTCACTTGTGGTAGACTTTGAGGTAGCCTCCAAACCTTCACAATCTTGCCCGGAGCAGATCCACAGCCCGGATGCTTCCGGACTCCTCTTGCCCACCTAGGGTTTCCAAGGAACCCTAGGAAGCAAGCTTCTTGATGAATACAAGGGGAATGAGATTTGGCTTGGTAGAACGGTAGATCGGGTCCTCCTCTATCGTTTCCCCGGAGGGATTTGAGTTTGGGTGGAGGAGGAGGGAGATCTGAGGCTTTTGGTGTTTCTAACAATGGAGTATGGAAGAAGGAGCTCAAGAACAGCTTGTAGTGTAGTGCCTAACTGTCTAGAGGTAGGAGAAGGGCTATTTATAGTGTTCTTCGAAATATGGCCGTTGCCACTTGCCACCTCAGCATTTTTCCTCGACAAACCCGGTTGACCGGGCCACAGACCGGACAGCCCGGTCCAGAGGCCGGTCAGACCGGATCAGTGACCGGAGCTCCTTTGCGTCGTCCTGGTGCTTCTCCGGTTGCTGTCCGGTTGCTGCCCGGTTGCCGCCCGGTCGACCGGACGGAGCGCCGGACCCGCCGGTCAGGGGCCCGGTTGACCGGTCGCAAACCGGATCTGCTGGCTCCTCCATTGGAACCCGGTTGCCGCCCGGTTGACCGGCCAGCACGCCGGACTGGCCGGTTGCTGGCCCGGTTGGACCGGGCTGGTGACCGGATTTCTCCTGTAGCCCCCTTTTGATTGTTGTTGAAATGGGGGGTCTCCTTTAGCCTTCTTGTTCCTTTGATACACCATTTACGCCTCATTGCCTAATACCTGAGATTATCCTTATAAACACATTAGGCCAAATACTTTAGCACGGTGTCATCGTTACCAAAATAATGGATAAGGGTGAAATACCCTTACAATCTTGGAGACGACGACCATCTAGCTATGGACCCATAGTAGTAGGGTGAACTACTCACTCATCACTCCGGAGGCGACCATGGGGGTGTAGAGTCCTCCGGAGATGAATCCCCTCTCCGGGGGTGCCGGAGGCGATCTCCTGAACCCCCGAGATGGGATTCGCGGCGGCGGCGTCTCTGGAAGGTTTTCGTATCGTGGCTCTCGGTACTGGGGTTTTCGCGACGGAGGCTATTTGTAGGCGGAAGGGCAAAGTCGGAGGGCTGACGAGGGGCCCACACCATAGGGCGGCGCGGGCCCCCTCTGGCCGCGCGGCCTATGGTGGCGGCGCCTCGTCGCCCCACTTCTTATCCCTTTCGGTCTTCGGGCTTCGTGCAAAAATA
Source organism: Lolium multiflorum (assembly GCA_030979885.1). Classification (NCBI taxonomy): domain Eukaryota; kingdom Viridiplantae; phylum Streptophyta; class Magnoliopsida; order Poales; family Poaceae; genus Lolium; species Lolium multiflorum. The sequence goes on from CM061748.1 coordinate 330,601,663, forward strand.
GGACCCTGGGCGTTGATTTCGTCCAATTCCGAGAATATTTCGTTACTAGGATTTCTGAAACCAAAAACAGACAGGGCTCTTCGGCATCTTGTTAATAGGTTAGTTCCAGAAAATGCGTAAATACGACATATAATGTGCATAAAACATGTAGGTATCATCAATAAAGTAGCATGGAACATAAGAAATTATCGATACGTTGGAGACGTATCATGCACCAATGTAAATTTTCATTCTTTTAGGTTTGTTTAGGACATATACACATGGAGAACCAAGATTGGGACCCTTTGGCACATATACCCGCAGCTAGAGCCATTATCACACGATCGAGGGTGTTCCTGATCTACTGGTTAGGGTTTGGTGTAGGGTTAGGGCTAGGGTTTAGGGGGTAGGGCTAGGGTTTAGGTTAAAGGTAAGTATTTATGGTTAGGTATATGTTTAGGGTATAGGGTTAGGGTTAGGGTTTATGATGCATGGTTCTGCAGCTCCGGTGTCGTGGTTTAGGGTTTTAGAGGGGTTTTAGTGCTCGAAGCCTCCCCAGTTTAGGGTTTAGGGTTTAGGGGAGCTACTTTTGCACCATTAGACCTTGCACCACACTTTGACACATATCATAGGTCAACATGCAAGATTTGGTGGGGTTCCGGTGCTCCGGCGGTCGTTCTCCCCTCCTTCCCCCAAAACAGCGGAACGTGTGCCCCGGCTGGTCTACCCCCCTAGATTTCTCCGCGCGAGGGTGCAACAATGTAACTTTTCATTCTTTTAGGTTTGTTTAGGACATATACACATGGAGAACCAAGATTGAGACCCTTTGGCACATATACCCGCAGCTAGAGCCATTATCACACGATCGAGGGTGTGCCTGATCTACTGGTTAGGGTTTGGTGTAGGGTTAGGGCTAGGGTTTAGGGGGTAGGGCTAGGGTTTAGGTTAAAGGTAAGTATTTATGGTTAGGTATATGTTTAGGGTATAGGGTTAGGGTTAGGGTTTATGATGCATGGTTCTGCAGCTCCGGTGTCGTGGTTTAGGGTTTTAGAGGGGTTTTAGTGCTCGAAGCCTCCCCAGTTTAGGGTTTAGGGTTTAGGGGAGCTACTTTTGCACCATTAGACCTTGCACCACACTTTAACACATATCATAGGTCCACATGCAAGATTTGGTGGGGTTCCGGTGCTCCGGCGGTCGTTCTCCCCTCCTTCCCCCAAAACAGCGGAACGTGTGCCCCGGCTGGTCTACCCCCTAGATTTCTCCGTGCGAGGGTGCACCAATGTAACTTTTCATTCTTTTAGGTTTTTTAGGACATATACACATGGAGAACCAAGATTGGGACCCTTTGGCACATATACCCGCAGCTAGAGCCATTATCACACGATCGAGGGTGTTCCTGATCTACTGGTTAGGGTTTGGTGTAGGGTTAGGGCTAGGGTTTAGGGGGTAGGGCTAGGGTTTAGGTTAAAGGTAAGTATTTATGGTTAGGTATATGTTTAGGGTATAGGGTTAGGGTTAGGGTTTATGATGCATGGTTCTGCAGCTCCGGTGTCGTGGTTTAGGGTTTTAGAGGGGTTTTAGTGCTCGAAGCCTCCCCAGTTTAGGGTTTAGGGTTTAGGGGAGCTACTTTTGCACCATTAGAACTTGCACCACACTTTGACACATATCATAGGTCCACATGCAAGATTTGGTGGGGTTCCGGTGCTCCGGCGGTCGTTCTCCCCCTCCTTCCCCCAAAACAGCGGAACGTGGCGGGTCTACCCCCTAGATTTCTCCGCGCGAGGGTGCACCAATGTAACTTTTCATTCTTTTAGGTTTGTTTAGGACATATACACATGGAGAACCAAGATTGGGACCCTTTGGCACATATACCCGCAGCTAGAGCCATTATCACACGATCGAGGGTGTGCCTGATCTACTGGTTAGGGTTTGGTGTAGGGTTAGGGCTAGGGTTTAGGGGGTAGGGCTAGGGTTTAGGTTAAAGGTAAGTATTTATGGTTAGGTATATGTTTAGGGTATAGGGTTAGGGTTAGGGTTTATGATGCATGGTTCTGCAGCTCCGGTGTCGTGGTTTAGGGTTTTAGAGGGGTTTTAGTGCTCGAAGCCTCCCCAGTTTAGGGTTTAGGGTTTAGGGTTTAGGGGAGCTACTTTTGCACCATTAGACCTTGCACCACACTTTGACACATATCATAGGTCCACATGCAAGATTTGGTGGGGTTCCGGTGCTCCGGCGGTCGTTCTCCCCCTCCTTCCCCCAAAACAGCGGAACGTGTGCCCCGGCGGGTCTACCCCCTAGATTTCTCCGCGCGAGGGTGCACCAATGTAACTTTTCATTCTTTTAGGTTTGTTTAGGACATATACACATGGAGAACCAAGATTGGGACCCTTTGGCACATATACCCGCAGCTAGAGCCATTATCACACGATCGAGGGTGTGCCTGATCTACTGGTTAGGGTTTGGTGTAGGGTTAGGGCTAGGGTTTAGGGGGTAGGGCTAGGGTTTAGGTTAAAGGTAAGTATTTATGGTTAGGTATATGTTTAGGGTATAGGGTTAGGGTTAGGGTTTATGATGCATGGTTCTGCAGCTCCGGTGTCGTGGTTTAGGGTTTTAGAGGGGTTTAGTGCTCGAAGCCTCCCAGGGTTTAGGGTTTAGGGGAGCTACTTTTGCACCATTAGACCTTGAACCACACTTTGACACATATCATAGGTCCACATGCAAGATTTGGTGGGGTTCCGGTGCTCCGGCGGTCGTTCTCCCCCTCCTTCCCCCAAAACAGCGGAACGTGTGCCCCGGCGGGTCTACCCCCTATATTTCTCCGTGCGAGGGTGCACCAATGTAACTTTTCATTCTTTTAGGTTTTTTAGGACATATACACATGGAGAACCAAGATTGGGACCCTTTGGCACATATACCCGCAGCTAGAGCCATTATCACACGATCGAGGGTGTGCCTGATCTACTGGTTAGGGTTTGGTGTAGGGTTAGGGCTAGGGTTTAGGGGGTAGGGCTAGGGTTTAGGTTAAAGGTAAGTACTTATGGTTAGGTATATGTTTAGGGTATAGGGTTAGGGTTAGGGTTTATGATGCATGGTTCTGCAGCTCCGGTGTCGTGGTTTAGGGTTTTAGAGGGGTTTTAGTGCTCGAAGCCTCCCCAGTTGGGGTTTAGGGTTTAGGGGAGCTACTTTTGCACCATTAGACCTTGCACCACACTTTGACACATATCATAGGTCCACATGCAAGATTTGGTGGGGTTCCGGTGCTCCGGCGGTCGTTCTCCCCCTCCTTCCCCCAAAACAACGTGCCGGTTGGTCTACCCCCTAGATTTCTCCGCGCGAGGGTGCACCAATGTAACTTTTCATTCTTTTAGGTTTGTTTAGGACATATACACATGGAGAACCAAGATTGGGACCCTTTGGCACATATACCCGCAGCTAGAGCCATTATCACACGATCGAGGGTGTGCCTGATCTACTGGTTAGGGTTTGGTGTAGGGTTAGGGCTAGGGTTTAGGGGGTAGGGCTAGGGTTTAGGTTAAAGGTAAGTATTTATGGTTAGGTATATGTTTAGGGTATAGGGTTAGGGTTAGGGTTTATGATGCATGGTTCTGCAGCTCCGGTGTCGTGGTTTAGGGTTTTAGAGGGGTTTTAGTGCTCGAAGCCTCCCCAGTTTAGGGTTTAGGGTCTAGGGGAGCTATACTTTTGCACCATTAGAACTTGCACCACACTTTGACACATATCATAGGTCCACATGCAAGATTTGGTGGGGTTCCGGTGCTCCGGCGGTCGTTCTCCCCCTCCTTCCCCCAAAACAGCGGAACGTGTGCCCCGGCGGGTCTACCCCCTAGATTTCTCCGCGCGAGGGTGCACCAATGTAACTTTTCATTCTTTTAGGTTTTTTAGGACATATACACATGGAGAACCAAGATTGGGACCCTTTGGCACATATACCCGCAGCTAGAGCCATTATCACACGATCGAGGGTGTGCCTGATCTACTGGTTAGGGTTTGGTGTAGGGTTAGGGCTAGGGTTTAGGGGGTAGGGCTAGGGTTTAGGTTAAAGGTAAGTATTTATGGTTAGGTATATGTTTAGGGTATAGGGTTAGGGTTAGGGTTTATGATGCATGGTTCTGCAGCTCCGGTGTCATGGTTTAGGGTTTTAGAGGGGTTTTAGTGCTCGAAGCCTCCCTTGGGGTTTAGGGTTTAGGGGAGCTACTTTTGCACCATTAGACCTTGCACCACACTTTGACACATATCATAGGTCCACATGCAAGATTTGGTGGGGTTCCGGTGCTCGGCGGTCGTTCTCCCCCTCCCCCCAAAACACGGAACGTGCCGGCTGGTCTACCCCTAGATTTCTCCGCGCGAGGGTGCACCAATGTAACTTTTCATTCTTTTATGTTTTTTTAGGACATATACACATGGAGAACCAAGATTGAGACCCTTTGGCACATATACCCGCAGCTAGAGCCATTATCACACGATCGAGGGTGTGCGATCTACTGGTTAGGGTTTGGTGTAGGGTTAGGGCTAGGGTTTAGGGGGTAGGGCTAGGGTTTAGGTTAAAGGTAAGTATTTATGGTTAGGTATATGTTTAGGGTATAGGGTTAGGGTTAGGGTTTATGATGCATGGTTCTGCAGCTCCGGTGTCGTGGTTTAGGGTTTTAGAGGGGTTTTAGTGCTCGAAGCCTCCCCAGTTTAGGGTTTAGGGTTTAGGGGAGCTACTTTTGCACAATTAGACCTTGCACCACACTTTGACACATATCATAGGTACACATGCAAGATTTGGTGGGGTTCCGGTGCTCCGGCGGTCGTTCTCCCCCTCCTTCCCCCAAAACAGCGGAACGTGTGCCCCGGCGGGTCTACCCCCTAGATTTCTCGTGAAACTTGAGGCATACACATATATTATGGAGATGTACATGTAATTTTTTTTGTCAAAATCTTTCCACACTTCGAAATACGTTTTGTTGGTAGAGGGAGCATACGCACCCGGGAGCCGAATTGAATTTCCGAAGCCTGAAAAAATGACAACACACATCTATGTTATATATGCAATGCCAAAAATTTGCAACTTCAAATTCGACATACACTTAGAGAAACAAAAAAGATAAATCTGGGTGTGAATATTCAACCAGATCTGACACTATTCACATCAGCAAAAGTATGATTTCTCTAAGTTGATCCTATGATCCTACCTAATGGGGAGATCCTATACAAGTCTACCCCGAGCTGTGCCTCATAAACAAAGAGACGATAGAAGCAAAGTTTCTTGACTAGCAAATACAAATAATTAACTAGGCATTGATCTTGGAGAAGTCGTCAGTAATTGCCTGGCTTCGTCAGCCACGGATTATCACTTTTCGGGCTCTGCTGATCACTCATCTCCGTCGTCCACGGATCATCACTCTTCTGATCAGCACCAGTCCACGACTTCTTCCTCAGGTTCTGCCAATAATCACTACTCTTCGGCGCATCACTACGCTCCAGCCACTGCTCATCATTCATCTTCGTCCGTTTGCCATGAGGGGGACTTGTCTGCTGGGTGTTGTCGCTGGAAGCTGGTGCCTTCAAGATTGCTAGTTCAGCCTGCGCGCTTGCAAGTTCAGCATTTAACCTTGCTATTTCAGCTGCAGCATTTCTCTGTGCATGTTCAGCTTCGATCTCTGCTGCATTGCATTTGCGACACAGACGTCCCCTCAGCTTGTCTTCCTTCTTGCAACCGGGGCAAAACACAAGGTAACGCAGGAAGAACCATATCTTAACGTAGAGCTGGTAGCTCACGTAAGCATCTTTAGCTGCATACTCCAGGTTTAAATCAGACAACGGCTGCTCTTCCCAGTAATTGTGCCTCTCTCGAGGGAATTTGCTCTTCATCTCGCTGTACGAGTCGTCCATGATGCTAGTTGCAAGACTAGCCATTCCATCCCTCATTAATTTTCCTCTCTCGTTGAGACCTTTGACGTTGACAATTTCCTGGATATCGATCCAGTTCTCCCTAGGAATTATAATCTTCTCGTAATATAACTTTATAAAATCTGCTCTCTTGTCAACGCTGCAGAACACAATTCCTTGATTTTGAAGGAATGAGCGCAGCGCCGGACATTCCCCGTTGGTCCTGAAAGCAAAAATTTAGTACTTGCGAGATCAACACTTGAATAAAATTTGGGACTACGAAGCTAGTCTATATGCAATCTCATAGCTTGAATATAAAATTTGAAACTACATAAGTTTAGTAAGTTCATGATCAACAGTCTGAAAATTATCTAGTCATAATTCATTTGGTACTAATAGAATGCATGAACAACACTTTTATGAAATGTGTAAGTGCAATTGTTTAGTCATTGAAATTTCATTTTGCATCATATAATTTTGAAACTAACAAAATTCTATTAAATGCAAGATCAAGACTCCGGAAATTTGCTTGTGATAATTAATTTGGTATAATGAAATCCAGTACATGCTAGATGAGCATATTGATAGATTCAATTTGATGCAAAAATTTAGTACTTGCGAGATCAACACTTGAATAAAATTTGGGAATACGAATGTTTAGTCTATGCATTCTCATAACTTGAATAAAATCTTTACTATTAAATTGCAATAGGTGACTGGCTGGTGTCACAAACGGGCCAATTTTTTTTTCTTTAGGCCCAATGTCTCCTAAAAATCCTAGGCCCAATATCTTTTACCTGTATCATTGTTAAGAATCCAACTCGAGTTGGAGGCGCGTATGTATACGGTAAAAACAGCTCGGCCCGATCCGCGAGGCGGAGAGGGTCACATAGGGGCGGGCCGCCCGATGATGATGATTACAACACTCCCCGGGTGATTACCGCCGTATCAGATCTGGCGTTTCAGTTTCAATCGGATTTATACGAACTAGCCGGCGCAGGCGCAGGCGCTGTGGGCTTCGACGAAGAGGTGCTCTCGGCAGCTGCCGGTGAGAAAGGCGCGGATGGCAGCGCTGGCGCTGCTCAAGATCCGATCGGAAACGCCCTCCTCCAGCCGGGTTCTGTTGAATCGGATGAACCGGGACGACGACGGTGCCGTGGGTCACAGGGGAGGTCCGCCTGGAGAGCTGCCTACATCTGTCTCCATCGATTAGTTAATTAAGGACTGATTAAGCGCCCTGCATCAATAATCTCTCGTGCCTACTCCCATGGAAGTGCTCGGCAGCGACATGGACGTGCATCTGTGAATCTATCTAGGCAGCGACATGGACGTGCATCTGTGAATCTCTATCTATTTGGTTGCTTTGGCCTGCAATTATCTTTTTCTTGGAGATTTTAAATTACGGAGGGTTTGGGTTGTTCCATTGAAGCAGATTTGCAGCAACCAGCAAGACCAGCTGGTAGGGAGCAACACAGAGAGGCAGTCCGCCGGACGACGCACACGTAGTCTACAGTTAAAGGCCTCCCGCGGACCTCTCCACCAAAAAAAATTCTCGCATCTTCCACGATCAGCTAAGGTATTAGCTTAGCTTTGCTCATGTATTTCCTTTTCTGCAAATGCAAGAAGCTTGGGTCTTTTCTTAAATGAAGATGCGTACGACACATCTTTTTTTAGTTCCACTCTGATCTAATTGTTCTTAATTCCGAACAGATTTGTTACAATAGTGAGCCAAGCTTGCTTCCCGTATCAATTAAGTGGCTAAGTGTAAGATGCAAGAGAGAAGAAAAGAGAGCAAAGCAAAAAAAAAAAAGAGAGGAAGAACGATGCCGATGCGGCAACCTGTGTACAGTGGAGTCTCGCATGAGTCTGACCGTGCAGCTATCATGTTGCAGGTGGTGTTGGCGCACATTTTCTATATGAATTTTGAAGCAACAAGTGTGGCATTATGACTAAGGACGGGTAAAGAAATACCATGTCCTACACTTCAATGTAAAATCAATTGCCAATTAAGCTTGACGGCACGTCAATTACAATCAACAATTATTTTTGATATACATTTTTTCAAGACAGAATTAGAACTAGCGGCTTATTTCATTCACAAAATACATGGGTCAATTGTAAAAGAACCATTCACAAAGCACAAATTTCTAACAAGAACAATCAGCTAGGCACGGGCTGGCCTGCAATATGAAAAAAACATTCAAAACTATCTACCTAATATTGAAAGTAGGAGTCCGCTAGACATGCGAAAGAAGCGTACAAAAAAGGTCTCGAGTTTATCGACCCAAGACCACAGCTCAATTGCAAGTCCCTGTGCTCTACATGATGCATTGAAGATTCTTGGTAACCGTGCAAGCATATTTCTAATGTTATATGTAAATAAATTTTGCACTTCCGCAGCAACGCGCGGGCATAATGCTAGTTGACATAAGTTTAGTATAGTGCATGATCAAGAGTCTGAAAATTATCTAGTCATAATCCATTTGGTACTAAAAGAATGCATAACCAACACTTTTATGAAATGTGCAAGTGCAAATTTTTTAGTCATTGAAATATCATTTTGCATCATATAATTTTGAAACTAACAAAAGTCTATTAAATGCAAGATCAGGACTCCGGAAATTTGCTTTGTGATAATTAATTTGGTATAATGAAATCCAGTACATGCTAGATGAGCATATGGATAGATTCAATCTGCAAGATCAGGACACCATGCTTTGTGGCTTTTGTTACACAAAACACAGAAACAAAACTAGTTTTGCAGCTAGCACGGTTTGTAGTTTAATTTGTTGCACCTAGCCCAAATGAACCAATTTGTAACTTGTTGTTGCACGAATTCCCAGTTAGAAAACACAGAAATATGACTCGGTCTGAAACTAAATTCACAATTCAACATCATATAGCTAAGTACACGGTTCATTAACACAAGAATTCCCCTCTCCACAATTTCTTTCAATAAAATGCACAATCCCATATTCTTGAAACTGCCTTGCGAATTATGGTGCATGTGAGTTGCAATTTTCTCTCAAACAGAGAAACCAGAGCACTCGAGATTAACTAAAACAGATCAAGATTAACTAAAACAGAGCACTCGAGGGTGACTTGGTTCATCATGCACTAGCGATTAACTAAAATCTGAGCAAGATTAACAAAATCAGAGCAAGATTAAGTAAATCAGAGCAAGATTAAGGTCTACAAACCAGGAAAAGTGGCAGACGAGGACGTGGTTCCTCATGCACAGTTGAGCGACGGCGAGGTAGTTGTCTTCTTCGTGGTTGGGGTCCTCCCGAGTGTACTCGAGATCCAATCCTACAAATTTGTTCTCTTCTTCTTCCGCATACCACTGCGCGTACATCTTCAGGTACTTGCTCATCGTCTCCTCCTCGTTTGTGTAGACAACTTCGATCTCCTTGCCGCCATGGACGGTGAAGGTCCTGATCTGAGTAATGGGCTGCAGCGGAACAGAGGAAGAGGAAGAAGAAGCAGCGTCCATGGCGCGGAGGAGGCAGAAGCGGCGGAGGAGGAAGCGGCGGAGGAGGCAGAAGCGGCGAGGCAGAAGCGTCTTGGCGCGGAGGAGGGTTTTTCGTGTAGTGGGAGTAGTGGAAGCGGAGTGGAACCGTCAAGAAGCGGAGAGGCGGAGGAGGGAATTTCTGATTTATTATAATTAGTAAAAACAGAGAATGAGGGTTCCATTTTACCTGCTGGCCCCTAATCCACATAAAATTACCGGAAATGGCCCAACCCAGTGGTATCTACTGCTAGATGGCCCCACACGTCAGTGGGTGCCATTTTGCCCCACCCACCCCAAAATGTCCCCATAAAATTACCAAAAGCAACTTTCTCCCCTGTCTCACTCTCTCTCTCCCCAACCCAGCCGCCACTGCCGCCTCTTCCTCTCCCAACTCCGTCGGCCGAAGCTCCGTCAAGCAGCTCCGTCAAGCTCCGTCGGCCGAAGCTCCACTGCCTCCGTCGGCCGAAGCTCAGGTTAATTTGGGGGATGAGCGGGGGATTTTCTAGGGTTTGCCGTACTTAATCTCGGGGGATTTTAATTGGGTTTTTTTGTCCGAGCGGCGATTTTCCTAGGGTTTGATCGATTCAAAGTAGATTCTAGTGCTAGAGTAGATTTTCCTGGTTTAGATTGATTCAAAACATGTGTAGTGCTGCTAGTGCGAATGTCAATCTGAAACTAAACATCCCAACTTAGTTTTAATTAATGTGTAATTAATAGTTTCATAGTTCTCAAATTGTTCACTGCTTGTTATTAGGTCGACACCATGGACCCCAATGACTATGAAGTTGCCATTTTGGTCCCATCCAAGAAGGCCGTTGAGACCATCGACATCAGCTCATCCTCCGAAGGTGAGGATGGTGCTCTAGATAGGGTTCATGTCAAGCAAGAGAAAGCTGATGATGCTGCAGCAATGGATTGTGCAGCTGATCATGAGGAAGTTGCTCCTCCTCCTCCTGCTGATGTCCATCTGACTCGTCGAGGTAAAATATATATATAGTAGTTATAGATGCAGGATATAGGTCAAATGCTTAATTAGTCTCGGTTTGGCATAATAGCTAGTCAATTTGTAGCATTCAAGGAATACTTCAGTTTCTATAAATACTGTTGGTTTGATATACTTCAGTTTTAGGAAAACTTTAAACTAGGCCTTATTCCCTGGTTTCCTTATATGTAGGTCCCAGGATAGAGGCAGGTGAGGAATGGGATGACTTTTGCATGTATCCCAATCTAGTGGAAATGAATCCTACACAAGTTGAAACCCTGAGATATCTTGTTGACCAAAAGCGCCCCGCAATTCCTTTTTATGTGTGCACTATAAAGAGTGCAAGTTCCGTGGAAGGCAGTTCCTCCAGAATGGTAAATAATTACTCCATCTCAAGGATGTTTTTGCATCTTTATATGTTGACAATTACTTCATCTGAACGAAGTTTTGCATCTTATAATCTGCAGTACTTCAACCGGAAGTTTACCCAGCAGTACATCTCGACGAATATGCAGCTTCCAGACAATGACTTTCTTGTCTCTTACAGTGAGAGACATGGTGTGAAAGTGAGGATTTTCCAGGGCAAAGGGAAGTTTGACGGTGCAGTGATCACAACAAACTGGAGTGCTGTGGTGCGGAAGAGCAAGATGAAGGCAAATGATATCTTTGTGTTTTGGTTCCGCATTCGCGCCCGGGGCGGTCTCAAGTTGTATGTCAGGAAGCTCGAGAAATGAGCTAGCAGGCTGAACCTCTCTAATTAAGCTAGTAGTACTATATATATGTGTGTATGAGCTCAAGTAATATGAGCGTTGAACCTCTTATCGATCGATCTGGTACTATCTAATGGCCTGTTGGTCGATGTAATGTGCTCAAGTAAATGAGCGTTGAACCTCCTCGGTAGTATCTATAATTAACGTGTCCTTTTGGTACTATGTTATTGAGCTCAAGGCTGCACTATATATGTGTAATATAATGTGCTTTTGGTGGTCTATATATGCTGGAGTATATATAGATATATATAGTTTGCTAGCCGTAATTAATTATTAGTCATATATTAGCCTGTTGCTTAGCTAATGCTCCTGTACAAATTAACTGTTGTCCTAAATCAGTATCCCCTCTGATAGATTATGTAACAAGATCATATCCATAACTATAAAAAAAAGAAGTTGCCTTAGTTCCACTATGTAAAGGATAAAGGATGGTAAGCTGACAAGATCTCTCCAATAGCTCCACTGGTTAACTGGCACGTTGACACATCTAGAGGTGCTGGGTTCGACTCCCAGCCCTCACACTTTTTGATTTTTTTTGGCGCCCAGGAGAGGCCCAAATATCCCTTCCGAATCCAACTCCCTCCGATAACCTAGCAGAAATTCGAATCCAACTCCCTCCGCAACTCGGCGGCGGCGGTGGCGGTGGCACCGGCCCTGTCCCTCTCCGACGACGAGGGCCCTCTCCGACGACGAGCCCTCTGGTGGGGCATCTCCCGGTCTGCACCCCTCTCATCTCTCCCCTCTCGATCTGTTCTTCTTCGTCAGTTCACAATATCGAATCTCTGTGATCCGAGGTGACGGCGGTGGTGGGTGTGCCAGCGCTGCGTCCGAGCAAGGGATGTGCTGTCCATCTGGCTCGCCGACGACGACGACGAGCCCCTCGCCGACGACGAGCCCCTCGCCCTCGCCGACGACGAGCCCCTCGCCCTCTCCAGGACGAGCCCCTCGCCCTCTCCAGGACGAGCCCCGTCCCTCTCCAGGACGAGCCCCGGCCCTCTCCCACGACGAGCCCCTCCGCATCTCCCGGTCTGCACCCCTCTCATCTCTCCCCTCTCGATCTGTTCTTCTTCATCAGTTCACAAAATCGAATTGAACTGCTGTGCATTGCTTGAAATTGGAACTGCTGTGCAGTTAGGTGTGTGCTAATTGCATCATTTTGTTCTTCCGCAGATGGACAGACGCTGGATTACAACAAGAATTAGAAGGCTTTCCCCTGAACACACAAAGGGAGTGGCAGAGTTTATGCAGTTTGTTCGCTTGAGTGCTGCCAATGATGATCAGGTGCTGTGCCCATGTCGTAGCTGTCTTAACCGGTGCACAAAACCTCTAGATGTAGTAGAGGCTCATTTGCTTCTTTTTGGGATGGCAAGCACTTATGACCGATGGGTCTTCCATGGAGAACCATTACATCCTGTACCTGAAGCTGGACATGGAGGACAAGGAGGTGCACCTGAAGCCGGACATGGACATGGAGGTGAACCTGAGGCTGGACATGGAGGTGAACCTGAGGCTGGACATGGAGGTGATGCAGGGGCACACCATGTTGGTGGAGGTGATGCAGAGGCACACTATTTTGGTTTGCAAGAGGAAGATGGTTACGAAGATGATAGAATTCCTGATCTGCTTGCTGATTTGTACAAGTCAGAACCGCAAGGTGCTGGAAAGGACACTATATTTGCTGAGTTGATAGAGGAAGCCAAGCGCGCAGCCAGCGATGGGGGTACAATGTCAAGGTTTTCACTCACAGTCAAGTTACTTCAGGCCAAGTCGTACTACCGGATTAGCAACGTTGCATTCAACGCGATACTCCTGATTTTGGCCTTGCAATACCCTACTAGCTCAATACCAAAGTCATACGAGGAGGCACTTAGCATAATCGGCAGGTTGGGACTTGGTTATGATAGTATCCATGTGTGCCCGAATAACTGTGTATTGTTCCGGAAGGATTATGCCAAGGAGAATAATTGCCCCAAGTGCAAAGCCTCCAGATGGAAAGATGCTGATGGTAGGAGACAGATCCCAGAGAAGGTGCTGAGGCACTTCCCATTGATTCCAAGGCTGCAAAGAATGTTTCTTTCAAAGGAGCAATCAAAGGAAGTACAGTGGCACAAACTGAAGCGGCAAGACGTGGAGAATGATCTCAGTCATCCAGCAGACGGGGATGCATGGAAGGATTTTGACAATATTCATAAAGACTTTGCCGCTGATGCCAGGAACATAAGGCTTGGACTTGCCACGGATGGTTTTAATCCCTACGGGAATATGAGCAACTCCTACAGCATGTGGCCTGTATTCGTGGTGCCATACAACCTTCCGCCGTGGGCATGTATGGATCAGTCCAACTTCATGCTTGCATTGCTAATCCCTGGTCCATCCTCTCCAGGAAAAGATTTTGATGTCTTCATGGAGCCTTTGATGGAAGAGCTGCAGGAGCTCTGGAAAGGTGTAAAATCGTATGATGCCAATAGTCCAGACAAGTTTGATCTCCGTGCTGCAATCTTATGGTGTATTCATGATTATCCGGCACTGCACACATTGTCAGGGAGGGCCACAGCTGGTTACCAGGCATGTGTGCGTTGTGACAAAGAGAATTGCTCCAAGAAATTAAGGAACAAAATCTGCTTTATTGGGCACCGCCGTTGGCTACCTCGGCACCATCCTTGGAGAAATAGCAAAGAATTCGATGGTGCTTCTGAAAGCCGTGAGAAGCCAGCGGAATTCACTCCAGAAGAGCTGAAGCAACAGCTTGATAGGGTTAGAGATGTGATACCAGGCAAGCTTCAGAAGAAAAGGAAACGTGAGGACGGTCAGTGTTGGAGCCGTAGATCATGTTTGTGGGACTTGCCATACTGGGAAGATCTAAAGCTGAGGCATAATCTCGATGTAATGCACATCGAGAAAAACATCTGTGACAATTTGATTGGTACTTTCATGAACATACAAGGCAAGACCAAAGACACTGTCAATTCAAGGCTTGATTTGGAAGACATGGGCATAAGACGTGACTTGCATTTGCAGCCTGTTTCAGCTGACTCTTTTGAGATGCCACAGGCGTGGTATACAATGAGTAAACAAGAAAAAATTGCTTTTTGTGAATTCATAAAAGCTGTGAGGTTTCCAGATGGGTACGCGTCTAACATATCCAAGTGTGTTGCTTCTGATAAGTGCAAGCTTCAAGGGCTGAAGACCCATGACTGTCATATATTGCTTCAAAGGATCTTACCGGCTGGCCTTCGAGGAACAATCCATGAAGACATATATGAAGCGGTTGCTGAGCTTGGAAATTTCTTCAGAGAGCTGTGCTGCAAAACACTGAAGAGAGACGTTCTGGACAGACTTGAAAAGGAAATCGTAGTTATTCTTTGCAAACTTGAGAAGATCTTCCCCCCATCTTTCTTCGACGTGATGGTGCATTTGGCCATCCATTTACCAAAAGAGGCAAGGCTTAGAGGCCCAGTGCATTACGGTTGGATGTACCCAGTCGAAAGAAGGTTGCTAACATTGAAGCGTTATGTCCGGAACAATGCCAGGCCGGAGGGATCGATTGCCGAAGCATATATTGTTGATGAGTGCCTGACATTTTGCTCGAGATACTTCGACGATGTTGAAACAAGATTCAACCGTCCAAGTAGAAATCCGGAGCGGGATGATTCACATATTGGTGATCTGTCTGTTTTCAAACACGGTGTGAAATTTATTGGAGCCTCTCAATATGTGTATGCAGGTGAGGACTATGACAACACGGTGTGGTATGTGCTCCGAAGTTGCCCTGAGGTTGATCCATACATCGAGTACGTTTCTCTTCATCCCCATATATAGATAGGTTATAGCAGCATGTCTAAATAATAATTAGGATCTATTTTCTGTTGCCATTCCAGCCTGTGCAAACAAGAGTTGAACCAACGAGGTGGTCAGATCAATGTTGATAGATGGCTTGCCAAGAACTTTGCTAGATGGTTTCAGACTCATGTGAGATCTTTAGCTGGTTTATTTCTGAAGATTGGAAAAGTTCATGATATAAATTTTCTGTGTGTGTTACTCACCCCCTGGTTGATTTTTTGCAGATTGGAAAAATGCGAAATGATGTCTGTCCTGATCTCTATGCTTTGGCGTGCAAACCAGATTTTAGAGTGAGACTATATTCGGCATGTGTTGTTGACAGTGTTCGGTACCATACTGTTGACCGCGAGAAGAACAGAAAGACACAAAATAGTGGAATCGTTTCTGAGGGAGATCATGATGGCAACAACATTGACTTCTTTGGTCAGCTGAAATCCATCATCAGATTGCAATACAACTCCAGCGGTGGCGTCCATCGGTCAGTTGTCCTCTTCCGGTGTGAGTGGTTTGACCTTGGTGGTAGGAAACCCGGATTCGACGATGATGGACACTTCAAGAGTGTTAACACAGAAAAGTTTTGGTACAAGACTGATCCTTTCATTCTGACATCACAAGCAACCAAGGTCTTTTATGTGCCAGACACTAAGTTGAAAGGAAAATGGCAAGTTGTGCAGAAATTTCACCATAGACATCTATGGAGTGTAAAAGAAAATGAACAGGGACCCGGTGTTGCTGTACTATCATATCAAGATGAAGATTCCAGTCAAGTTCCTGTGCAAGAAAAAGAAGGCACTGCACGGAGTAGGACGAGAAGTGACCAGGAACGTGTGCTACTTGAAAAAGTCATTGTGGACAAACTGAAGAAACGGAGCAAGGAGGTTGTGCCTGAAGAAATCGAGGAGGTTGATCAGACAATGTACCAATATTGCAGTGATGATGGTGATGATGGAGGAAATAGGACTAGGAATCGTCCAGTTTCCGAAGAAGATGAATAGCAGTTTGAATCTGTAGTTTGTGTAATGGATGAATAGCAGTTTGAATCTGTAGTTTGTGTAATGTCAGTTTATTTCAGATTATGTGTCAGGTTGTTTGGCCCAGAATTTATGTTGAACATGCCAGCTTGTTTTTCCCAGAATTTATGTTGAATATGTCAGCTTTTTGTTCCCAGAATTTGTGCCCAATTTTTTGGGGAATCCATGCCCAATTTTTAGGGGAATCCATGCCCAATTTTTTCAATACATGGCTGACGCCGGCGACCATATATGGGCGGCGCCGCCGTACACATTTTCAACAGAACTCATTTTCAACAGAACACATTTTCAACTGAACAGAATTGCACACATACATAGACATGGTTCAAATTCAGGAACTAAACATTGTGGCACGAACAGACAAATGTTTGGAATTACAACACAATAACTCTAGCATATACTCTAGCTTCTTCTCCTCCTGACCAACAGATCACTGAATTCACCCTAATTTCAGTTCCTACACATCACCCAGGTACAACAGATGACAAAAGCTACAGATAGCACCCAAACCATGAAGCCTCTCATTTTCTTTGGTTCAGGGTTGCTCTGTTTCCTTGCAGCAAGCAGAAACTTTTCTTCCTGGAGCCTCTCAATTTCTACCTGGAGCCTCTCAATTTCTTCATCTCGATCCCAAACAGCATCACGCAGATCACGAACTAACTCTTTGTGACGTGCATCCAGCGGATCATCAATCCACTTAAACATTTTACACCCTATTCCACCAGCAATCTGACATATGAAGAACAAAAGAGGATAAGCAAGGCATAGTAGAAAAGAAACTTCAGAAGACGGCGGGCTCCAGGAAATTCAGAATGGGGGCGGGGGGCGTGCTCGAAGACTAACCGAGCAAATTTTGCAATTCCGGTATCTTCTCCCAGGATTCGGATCACTCCAAGAAATCCATTGCGGCATCTTCTCGCCACAGTCACATACGTCGGCGGGCTCATAATCGAATGGCCGCTGCCGATACGGGATGGGCGTGCCCGGCCGCCGCCGGCGACGCGACGACGCTCCTGACCTAGAAGAACTGCCCGAGCAGGCTGGGAACTGCGCCGCCATGCAACAGATGCACCTGGTCGGAGGGATTTTGGTCGGAGGAGGAACCCTAGCTAGATGCACCTGGTCGGAGGGATTTTGGTCGAGGTGGAGGGATTTTGAAGACAACTGATTAGTCTATCATGTCTATATACATGGACAACCATACTTTTGTCAACAACACTATTGTAGCAAAGCGGTAGGGAGTGGTAGTGCGGCAGCGCCAGGTCGAGGGTTCGAGTCCCCGCAAACGCAATTTTTGCCAGTTATTTCCATCGGGAGCCACTCCAACCCCGGATGGGCCGTCGGGCCAGCAATTCAACCCCCGGATGGGCCGTCGGGCCAGCAATTCAACCACCGGATGGGCCGTCGTGGGGTAGGCCAGCAGCCAGCAGCCTAGTAGAGGACAGCCCAAAAGAGGAGGATATCACCAGTAGCCCATTAAAATGGTGGACGGCACAGAGAAAAAAAATAACAAGACGCCTTTGTCCCACAAGTATCAGTTGGTCCTACATGTCAGTTAGTTCAAGCCAGTTGCTTCCAGTGACACGTGTGAGGCGCGTGGGACCCGAAAAGGGACACATAGGCAAAATGGATGACATGGCAGCCAAACACATACCATTGTATTGAGCCAAATGCCAATGACGCTATTGATTTGTCGCAATCGGCATTGGGAAAACGTCGTAGGCCACTTAATTTTGCTAATGACGTTTTGACCTAAATTGCCAATGACGTTTTTGCCCAATAACGTCACGATTTTCTAGGGTTTTGCCCCCCCGGAGTGGCCAAGGACGGTCAAAGCTAGGAACATCATAAAGCTATGACATTTTGATTTCCAGTCATAAAAAAAACGTCATATTATGGCAGATTTCTTGTAGTGATTTACTCTCCATAGTAAGCGGCACCAAAAGACCACTATCATTATAATCATCATAAATAGGAGGCAAAGTATCATCAAAGAAAATTTTCTCCTCAATGCTTGGGGGACTAAAAATATCATGCTCATCAAAACCAGCTTCCCCAAGCTTAGAATTTTCCATATCATTAGCAACAATGGTGTTCAAACCTTTCATACTAATATCATTGCTACTAGCATGCAAATAAGATTCCATAGGTTTTTTAATTTTCGCAGCAAACAATCCATGTCATAACTCAGGAAATAGAATAAGAAGCTCACTGTTGCTTTCCATTATGCCTAACTAGTGTAAACAAGAAACCAAAAGATGCAATTGCAGGATCTAAAGGAGATAGCTTCGAGCACTTACAACGGCAACAAAAAATAACTTAGTTACCTGGGACCGGAGTGTGAGTGCCTTTTACCTTACCTCCCGGCAACGGCGCCAGAAAATAGCTTGATGTCTACTCACGCTTCTTTTCCTGTAGACAGTGTTGGGCCTCCAAGAGCAGAGGGTTTGTAGAACAGCAAGTTTTCCCTTAAGTGGATCACCCAAGGTTTATCGAACTCGGGGAGGAAGAGGTCAAAGATATCCCTCTCAAGCAACCCTGCAATCACGATACAAGAAGTATCTTGTGTCCCCAACACACCTAATACACTTGTCAGATGTATAGGTGCACTAGTTCGGCGAAGAGATAGTGAAATACAAGTAGTATGGATGTATATGAGTGGTAATAGCAATCTGAATAAAATATGGCAGCGAGTAAACATGCAACAAAACAGTAAGTAAACGGTGATTCGATGTTTGGAAACAAGGCCTAGGGATCATACTTTCACTAGTGGACACTCTCAACATTGATCGAATAATAAATAATAACTTCTCTCATTTGTGCTACATACACTCTTTTGTTGGATGACAAACACCATTCGTTGTGTAGGGCTACAAGAGCTCCCTCAAGCCGGAGTTAACAAGCGCCACAACATTCAGCATTCATATTTAAGTAACCTTAGAGCATAATAGATCTTTGCAAAATAGACCGAGTACTAACATAGCATACACACTGTCACCTTTACACTATGAAGGGGGAATAGATCACATCAATACTATCATAGCGATAATCAACTCCATAACCTACAAGAGATTATGATCATAATCTACGACAAGAACCACACGATGCACACACTGTCACCATTACACCATGCAAGAGGAATAGACTACTTTAATAACATCACATGAGTAGCACATAGACTAGTAGCGATACAAAGCTCATCATATAGATCTCAATCATGTAAGGCAGCTCATAAGATCATTGTATTGGAGTACGAGAGAGATTAACCACATAGCTACCGGTACAGCCCTTAGCCTCGAGGGAGAACTACTCCCTCCTCATCATGGGAGCAAGCGTTGATGGAGATGGCGGTGGTGTCGATGGAGAAGCCTTCCGGGGCACTTCCCCGTCCCCGGCGTGCGAACAGAGACTCTGTCCCCGATCTTGGCTTCGCGATGGCGGCGGCTCGGAAGGTTTCTCGTACCGTGGCTTTTTCGTATCGAAGATTTAGGTCGGGGCTTTATATAGGCGGAAGGGCAGCCTCGGAGGGGCCTGGTGGAGCCGGACCATAGGCGCCCCTCCGGGCCGCACCGCCCTATTGTCCGGTGGCCTGTGGCCCCCTCCGGTTCCTCTCGGGTGTTCGGAAGCTTCGTGGAATTCTAAGATCTTTGGCGTTGATTTCGTCCAATTCCGAGAATATTTCCTTACTAGGATTTCGAAACCAAAAAGCAGGGCACTTCGACATCTCGTCAATAGGTTAGTTCCGGAAAATGCATCAAAACGATATAAAGTGTGAACAAAACATGTAGGTATTGTCATAAAACAAGCATGGAACATCAGAAATTATAGATACGTTGGAGACGTATCAATGCACCATCAGTCTCGCATCTCCTTTTTGCTGATGATTCCCTTATTCTCATGAAAGCTGATATGAATAATGCAACTTCCTTGCAACAAGTTCTGGATACTTACTGTGCAAATTCTGGACAAATGGTGAGTTTGGCTAAGTCAAGCATATTCTTTTCGCCTAATAATAATGTTTTAGTAAGAGCGGAGATATGTGAAACACTACACATTGTCTCTGAAGTTCTCTCAGATAAATATCTTGGTTTACCTGCTCTAGTGGGTGCTGATAAGAGTGACTGCTTTGAACACTTCATTGATAGAATTATTCAGAAAATCAATGGTTGGAAAGAAAAACTACTATCTATAGGAGGGAAAGAAATTTTATTAAAGGCAGTGGCCCAAGCTGTATCAGTTTATGCTATGTCTGTGTTGCTAATACCAAAAGGAGTATGCAAGAGGATGATGGATGCTATATCACAGTTCTGGTGGGGGGACGATGAGAATAGCAAGCACATGCACTGGTTTGCATGGTGGAAACTTTGCTACCCAAAAAAGAAGGAGGAATGGGTTTTAGGGACTTTCAATCCTTTAATCTCGCAATGTTAGCCAAGCAGGTCTGGAGACTAATTTCGAATCCAGATTCTTTATGTGCAAGGGTTTTGAGGGCGAAGTACTACCCCGATGGAAATATCTTAAAAGCTGGACCTAAAGCGGGATCATCATATACGTGGCAGAGCATATTAGCGGGATTAACCACTTTTAAAAGAGGATATATATGGAGAGTCGGCAATGGAGAATCAATCAATATTTGGACGGATCCATGGATTCCATCCAGCCATGATAGAAGAGTGACTACACCTAGGGGTGGAGCGGTCTATGCAAAGGTAAGTGATCTTATTAGTCCGGTGGATGGCCTTTGGGATGTTCAACTCCTTGGAAATCTTTTTAATAATGTTGACATTGGCCGAATTCTCCAAATCCCACTCAATGATCATGGTTTCGAGGATTTCATTTCCTGGAGTATTACAAGTCATGGGCGCTATACTGTTCGTTCTGGATATTACTTGCAATGGAAACACCAATTCGGTCCGAGAGCAAATCAGTTGGCGCTCCCTGGAACATCAGCTAATAACCCAGTTTGGAAAATCTTATGGCAATTGAAGTTACCTAGTAAGATTAAAATCTTTATATGGAGATCGCTTTATGGAATTGTGCCATTGAAAAGTATTTTGGCAAATCGACATGTGGGAACCAGTGGGGTGTGCCCAACCAGGGAGCGGAAGACATTCGTCATCTGTTGTTTATTTGTCCGGCTGCACAAGAAATATGGCAAGCCATGGAGCTACAAGATTTGATACAGGAGGCTGTTAGTACGGACAGAGCTGGATCGGTCATTTTGGAACACATTCTGAGACGGGAGGAAAATGAAATACATGGTTTTCAATCGGTTAGTTTAAAAGAATTGGTGATGACGACCTGCTGGTATCTTTGGTGGATGCGTCGTCGTCGTACACACAGTGAAACTGTACCGCCCATACACAAATGTAAGTTTTCAATTTTAGCTATTGTTGCTAATTCTGCAAGGGTGAATGGAAAGCAGATTAATACATCAACGCCAAGGTGGACTAGACCTGATGCTCGATGTACTAAATTGAATGTGGATGCTTTTTTTCAAATGATACTAAATCTGGTGCAATTGGGGCAGTCTTGCGAGACCATCAGGGCAACTTTGTAGCAGCAATGGTAAAATTCTTACCTAATATTGCATCACTCGCAATGAAAGAGGGGTTACACTTGGCTTTGCAACTAGGTTTCAACAGAATTGTGGTGGAATCTGACTCTACAGAAGTTGTCGAAGCGTGTTCAGGAGAAGGCAGATGGTGGGACGAATCAACTGCTATTTACGCGAACTGTGTGGACATGGTCGTTTCAATAGGCCATGTTTCGTTCAGTCATATTCCTAGGGAAGCAAATCAAGTAGCTCATACTTTAGCTAGGGAGAGTTTTTCTCATAATCTATCTTGTAATTGGGTCGATGAACCCCCTAGCTTTCTTTTAGATAAACTCCTCAACGATGTAACTATTGTGTGAACTCGAGGCAGCAAGTTTCTGACGCACTATTTTCCTTACCAGGGTACCTAAGGGGACTGGAAGGTTTTTAATGAGACGGCTTGCTAGCTTAATATATTATGATTTCAAAAAAAAAAACTCTATCTATAAAAAATGTTACCAGTTTATCTAAATTTACATGTACTTAGACATTTTTAGTCTATAGATATATCTGAATTTAGATAAACCTTTGACGTGTCTAGAGAATATTAGATGCGAGTTTGAGACAACCTAATATAGTGGTTTGCACACGTCGCAAGTTTTTTATGAAACAATATCGCAAGTTTATGAAATATTTTTTTTAGAAACAAATGTACAGACGCATAGACGAACGCAATGAGCGCATTCGTGGAGAGTGCCGTCGGGTTGTCCACCTTGTGCAGAACGACCGCGTGTCACGTTAGACGACTGTGAGCGAGATTCATTCATTTTGACGCGTCGTCGTTCTCTCGAGAAGGCCGACCCCAGGTCACACAAAAAAAAAGGCCGACCCAAACGCGCCCAGGCCCCTCCTTCCGCCCCGGCCGTAGAGCGCAGCCGCCGATGGCTTCGTCTCGCCCCCCGCTCCGCCGCCTCGCGGCCCTGGTCTACGGCCGCGTCCGCGCGAACCAGCGCCTCCTCACCTCCTCCTCCACCGCCGAGCGGGCGTCGCCGTCGCCCGCGGAACCGGAGGCCGTGCGCATGACGGAGGGCTGCGTCCGAGTAGGTATTCCGAACCTCCGGTTATTCTCTGTACTTGCTCCAGTATTCTGTGTGGGATGGCCCCGAAAGGAGATTTCTGCAGTTTCGGGAATCTGGAGGTTTTCCAGTTAACTGAGATTAATTTTAGGTTTGTTAGCCACGGTTCTGTATGTCTGTCTGTCTTACTGATTTCCATGTTAGTAATACCTTATAAGTATACTTCTGCCCCTGCCCTGGGAGGGGGAGGGGGGATCCTTCTGGTGACCTGTAGTGATTATAGAGGCGGCATCAGGGTGATTCTTACATTTACTTATAATCTGCCACACAACTCGATGGTAGAAACAAATGTTCAAACCAATATATTAGATTGTCTCGAACTCTGCACCTGATATTCTGTATTTCTGATGATTAATATTTCATTTTTCATACAAGTACTATTGTATTGCTTCGCATTCAAAATTTAATCCTGTCGCATCTGGTTCATACTGCATTTTTCTTAAGATAACAAACCCTTTCTTAAAAAAGTTCAGGGAAAATTCTTCTGTATTTCAATCATCTCCAAATGAATTTACCCTCTCTAGTTTTAACCAAGCCGGAGTAGAAATAATATGCTGCCAGTTCTACCTCATAAATCTAAGTTTCAGATCTTTTAAATTACGATATTGCAAAGGGGACTAGAATAAATATCAGGGTAGAGGTGGTGCGTTCTTTGAAAAAGATAATTATTATTTCTGTTATTTTATCTTGATTCATTTTCAAGTAATACATATGTACTGATACATTAGCATCATCTCATAATTGTTTATGGCTTCGTGTCAACTGTCTGAGATACCTTGAAATGACCTTTTTCTCATTTTTGTTATGCGCTTTGCCAATTTCTTACATTGCAGAGACTGAAAGAGTTGCATGCTAAAGAACCATCTGCTGAAGGTAAGATGCTGCGAGTAAGCGTTGAAGCTGGCGGATGTTCTGGATTTCAATACTCTTTTTCTCTGGATAACAAGAAAAATTCAGAAGACCGGTAAGCCAATTATTCTGGCTGGTTTGATTTTTCAGATATTTACACAATTGAGAATGAACTGGGGTA
Organism: Lolium multiflorum; assembly: GCA_030979885.1. Lineage (NCBI taxonomy): Eukaryota > Viridiplantae > Streptophyta > Magnoliopsida > Poales > Poaceae > Lolium > Lolium multiflorum. The sequence continues at coordinate 330,625,365 of CM061748.1, forward strand.
TCTGACCAGCGATTTGGTGTAGCAGGCGACTTCATACTCTGTATTTTTCTTATTCTTTTTGGTCTCACTATACCTGCAGGATCTTTGAAAAAGATGGTGTTAAATTGGTTGTGGATGATATCTCATATGACTTCGTGAAAGGTGCCACTGTGGATTATGAGGAGGAACTTATACGCTCAGCTTTTGTGGTTAGTTTTCAAAGTTAGCTCTTTGTTTCTTGAATTGGAATGTTTTTACCAGGCAACGGGGATAGCTCATATGTTGATACAACCAGCTTGCACTGAGATGATTAGTGGTGGCCTTGATCATTCACCGCACGTAGCAAGCAATTAGCAGCAGAATGAAATATAAAATATGCGTATTCGATGGACGCACTTAATTGGAGAAAAATAGATAGAAGATAGTTAGCGGAAAAGCACAGGGAGATTTTTTGCCCCTTGCACAATTATGCAAGAAACAAAGGGTGCAGACTTTCTTCTCACCAAGGTTGCTCAGCAAATCTCAACGCTCAGATCAAAACCTGACATGGTTGTTTTGTGGGTTTAGTCACAAGTCACATTGTCTCCCTTACAATGGCACACGACCTGAGATATTTACAGCCAACTCAAACACAAGGAGAAAATAGCAGAACATGTTTCCCTAATTAATAGATCGCGTGCCTCATATTTCTGACATGCAACTGGTACAAACTGAAAACAGTTTAAATAGAAACTGAACAAACTAGACTCTTGGTACGCAATGTTCACCTGAACCGATCCCAAGTTCCTTCACTGTAATCACCTTGGCTCATAATTTGATTCATATGTGACTCTATTAGGTAGCTTGCAAGTAGCAATGACACCCAATGCGTCCGCAGGCATGTAATGTTTTGTAGCACCTCTTTATGTTCGTAAAGTAGTTGTAAGCACTTCGATATGTCTGGTGTATATTTTGGCCCAGCTTCATCATCAACCATGACAACAGAACAGTAGAGATGGGGTAGCCATATGATATTTTATGCTGGACATTAATTAATTCCTTAATAAAATTCTTTGAGCTAAAATTCTCCGTACTGTCTATTTTAACTATCATCAACTATAAGCTTAGTGACATTATTACTAGTCTCATGAGGCATATATCTTTTAAATAAAATAAATAATAAAAATAATGCCTAGTTGAACTTACCTGCCACATTAAGATGGATTGAGAGAATTGCATTGGTTTGATCTTTTGTTTCAAGTAAAGAGAACTTGAAGTTGTTAATTGTATTTCTGATTTTGATTCTTTCCTCACACTAAAAACAATGGTTGCATGCCTATTTCTGTCCAACTTGATTGTTTTTTCACAAGCCAGACACTGGTGCTTCCAGTTCTGAATATCTTGTAGTTCGTTAAAATTTATACATTCCTTCATAATATGCAGGTTTCAACAAATCCAAGTGCAGTTGGGGGTTGCAGCTGCAAGAGTTCTTTCATGGTCAAATAGTTTCAACTTTATTAGCTTGAAGAGATAGGTAACTATCATAGCGTTTTGTGGTGAACTATACCTCATTGATACACTTGTACAATTGGTATTATTGGCAGTTTCAAAAATACTCCTGTACGAGTTTTGGCATAGAAATATTATCACCAAATTCTGATTTATATGTATTTGCGTCTACCATGTGATGACAAGTTATGTACATTGAATAATTTGGCCTTTGGTACTTGTATCATATGCTACTTTATCTTGTAATATTGATACGACTGATATATTTGAGAGATCGTGTGTATTATCTGAAATTCTGAATTATTCTAACTTTCTCTGCATGTAATAACAATGTCCCTTCTTTCATTGAAAATTTTAATATCTACCATGCCATTGTTTATCCAAAGTTCTTTTCAGTTCAATGTTTCTGGGAACTCAGACACTTGAGTGTTAACATTTTAAGTCCTGATGAGTCATCACGATATTTTGGCTATTTGAATCCTTTGGGAGGAAATTAATTGTGCTACACATTCATCTTCAACAACTTCACATGTTTGGACTATACTGCACATTAGCATTGTATTGCATAATGTTTGCTAGTAGTCATGTTGATGTGGATATAGAAGAGTACATTGCATATATTTTACAAATGGAAAGTTACACCTTCAGATCTTTTAGATCAACATGGCCACACTCCTGTTCCATTTCTATTGAGAATGAAACAGCGGAGTGTTACACCTTCAGATTGGCCCTCTTTCAAGACCATCTGTGTGGTTCATTTGAGACAACACTCTTTGAATAATTGTTGATCTTCTGGCATCTCACAGAAAATTTATAGTAGTAAAGAATTAAAGACATTGCTGTCTTGTAACTTCTCTATGGGGATATACGATTTAGTGAATAATTAAATGTTAAGTTACAAAGCTGTTAATAACACAACCATGTGCATCTCCAGTAAACTGTAATCTTAGGAAGTAGCTCCTTTTTTGTGGCAAATGCAGGGCTTGTAGGAAAAATCTATCCTTTGCTATGTGCTTCGTGAGACAAGTGCTCTATGAAAATCATAGGATCAAAGTTACATATTTGCTATAGGGTCACAGTCTCAACAAGCTTTAAGACTTATGAATGATAAAATGAGTATGTACTACTACATCTAGTGGTAAATGCAGGTCTTATAGCTTTCTAGTGAAAAATTCTCCTTTGTCATGTGCTTTTTGAGACAAATGCTCCATGAAAACCATAGGGTACTCTTTGGGGCAATGTTATCTTGGCAATAGGCCCACATCCAAATCTTCGAGTGTTGATGAGATGCACCTACAACATGAGAAGATGAATCTTGTAAATGTTTATTACGATGATACTGAAGGTATCAAACTAACACCTTCCATATTTCATTCATTAGATTTTTTTATTAATATGCTTCCCTCGGTCTCATTTTTAGATGCAGAAAGTCTTGGGCTCCTGGTGATAACGTGTATTCGCTATTTGCCTATTTCCCAAAACTTAAGTCCTATCAGTATTTGTTTTATCTTAGGCCAAACTTATCAACATCCACCATAACAAATCAATATCATGAAATATCTTTTCTGAGTGTATTTAATTGATATGGATATCGATAGTTATTTCTGTAAACTTGGTCAAACTTCAAAAAGTTTGACTTAGGACAAAATAAATAGGACTTGCATTTCTGGAAGGAGGGAGTATGTTATAAGATGTTAAGCAATTGTGTAGAGTAAATAGATTCTACATTCATGGAAACAGCTCCGAGGCTCTATGCTGGTAGCTAAATGACCGGATGCCAATAATTAGAAGGCGTTGGAATGTGCTGGTTTTTTATAAAACAACAATGTCAATTAGTAACAGAACCATTATAGGAGATATAGTAAAAGATGGATGGATCGGTTGAAAACATACTTCTGATTTATGTGTCCCCTCATCATGCACAAATGAAACTATCCAGCCATCATCTTCGTTTGCACCACTGACCTTTGGCACAAAAGTTGCTCCTGTGCAGAACTGGTTTCTGTCTAGGTGATGATACTCGACCTTTATTAGACCCTCTCTGCCTGTGTCCTATAAGATTTCCAGATAGGAAGTTAATTTCATTTGAGGATAGTAATTTCAACTGATGGACCAAAGTGAAAAACTTGTTTAAAGATGATAAAACCTTGGTGGTTACATCCTCTTTTTCATCAAGGAGAATTTTTGCGAAACCTCCAAACTTTGGTCGTACTGCAAGATTGACAATAGTATTAAACTATATTGTATAAAGTTTGCGTGTGATGAGATACTGAGAGATGACATCTGCTGTATTTAAATCTATAGCCATTCACATGATATGTTATTTGGCAGAACTATGTACATGACCATGAAGTCTTTATGTAAGAATAAAACAAATTCCATGCATTATCAAGTTGAATCATATACGCCAGTTGCAGATGTGTTGCACGTATACGCCAAACATTACTTCGATCAGCAGTTCTATTGTTAAACATTTGCAATATAAGTTGACTTGATTTCGGGGTGAACACAAGAATAAGTGGTCAGTAAATATCATGCTTGTTGATACGGCATGAATTGAACCTAGCCAGTTGATCTGGTCCTTTATAATGCACATAAGGTGGCATGTGAAATCAGGAATTCGATTCTGTGGCCTCGGCAATGCTCCAAATACTCATTATCATTTTTGTATGCCCAGTGTGATGATTCATAAAGGTACTGTTTGGGGGAAGTTAAAATGCTACTTTTGCATGCTTTCTAAGAACACTGTTTTTACTAGAGATGCACCTCATCTATTTGTGGTGATACTTTGGAAAAGTCTTATGTGGCCAAAAACTTGCAGGGGTTATTGGACTCAAAGGTAGAGTAGCTTCTTCAACTATTGTGGCTGTTCTATTTAGTTGCATTGTGGAAAAGCAATATTATTTATTTTCTACATTAATATATTTTAATAGGTTCCTCACCTGTTTCTCGTAAAGAGGCCTTGTTTAGTAATGGAAGGGGTTTGGTAGAAACATCATGAAAAATTACTTTCAAAATCTGTGGCTCATCAATGTGATATCTTGGGTAGTCAAGCAATAAAACTCCTTATTTTTCCGTACCTATTGGGCTCACATGACTCTCTAAACTTTTTATGACTCTTATACAAGTATCTGTACAAGCAGCTGGGACAAGCGGCCAAGGTATGGATTATAACTGTTACTTTATAGCCGATTTCTGTTGTTTTAATGGAAGTTGCATGTACTAAAGAATGTAACAATGTATGTTTAGCAATACCTATTCCAGGACCACCCGCAAAGCTTGCTGGAGAATCTGCCACTTGTGCATATGCATACTTGTGGCACAATCCAACATACTTGTTGTTAATAACAGGGAATTCTAGAGCAACCTCCGTGCCAGTTAAGTATTTGCCTGTAACTTTCCTTGTTTTCAAGTTCAATCTCCACTCATACAAGCGAGAATATTCCTTGGTTGTTTCTTTCGTCACATCGATGAGCCTTGGGCCCATAATGATAGAAGATGGCACATGAAATCCCCGTACAATGACCTATTAAATCATTAAATGAGAGAAAATTATAATGTGGATTATGGAAGAGGAGCTGATGAACAGTTAGATACACGTAGGCTGTTGCTTATAGATGTGCTGCAGCCTGTCACATGACAAATTCCAAAGGGGATAGCTGCGTCTGATTGGTGGGAAGGGTATTTTGGTTTCTGGCCGGCATGCAGGAGGGCATTGGGTTTAGAGGCAAGCCTCCCTCTTTTCTTTATTGGGCATGCAGGAGGGTTTTGGTTGGACCGCTGGCTCAATAGAGTCTAGGTGATCGACCTTGCACCTAATCTGGTGGCCAAGGTGACGGCACACCGGAAGAAGTCTCGGACAGTCAAGGAAGGCCTCACCAGGGCGTGGTTGCTGGATTGTGGTCCAGACATGGGAGAGGTGGCCCTAGATGAATTCTTTGGATTGTGGCATGCCCTCGCCAATGTGCAGCTCACCCTGTGTCAGGAAGATGTGATGGTTTCGAGATGGTCGAGAGACAGGGTCTACTCGGCCAAATCAGCTTACGGGGCATTCTTCCTGGGGACGCCGATGGCACCAGGAGCGACCAAGTTTGGAGGTCGCGGGCGCCTTACAGCTGCAAGTTCTTCGTTGGCTAGTGTCGAGGAATATGTATTGGAAAGCTGACAGACTTCAGTGTCATGGCTGCTGCACTCGCTGGTTTGCCCGCTTTGCGATCAGGGGCCGGAAACTATCCAACACCTGTTTCTAGGTTGTGTGGTGGCGTGTGAGGTGTGGTCTTGGGCCCTCCGTTGATGGGACAAGCTTTAGTGGATGCCTCTGCCCGACTCAAAGTTCATGGAGTGGTAGACGACCAAGACATATCCCACTAACCTATGCCGTGACCTGTGGATGGCCATCATCCTAGTCTTCTGTGCATCTGGTACCACTGGAACGATGTGGTCTTCAACGAAGCTACACCGACAGCCGGAACAATCAGGTCGAAGATCAAGGAGGAGGCCGAGAGATAGCGGTTAGCTAGGTTGTTCTGTAGTGATGTTTTTTGGCTTTCCGGAGCCGTTACCCCTTTGGTTGCAGGTAGGAAATTAGGACCTGAGTGAGTTGTGAGGAGCTGTCACCTCATGTTGACAGCGAAGTGGTCGCCCTCATGGGGTTTTACGTGCCTCTTGACATCTTCTTCTATATGATAATACACCTTCCAAGTTGTATTCTCGTTTTACACTTGCCTTAGAAAAGAGATGTACGAGAATACAGAACAGTACTGGATCCAACTTGGGGGTTCAGTTTAGGTCGTCCTATTTAAAGAAGTTGATTCATCTGATACTGTACTGGCAACACGCCCTGCTGGCTACCTTTTTTTAGTTCCAAGAGCTCCCCTAGTCACAGTGTGGCTCCAAGATCCCATAGCTCTACCAATCTGATGTTGCCATCCCCTTCATCATTAAGGGCTCCTTTGATTCATAGGATTTGTATAGGAATTGTCTAGGATTTAGATTCTATGGGATTTTTTCCTATACTAGTTGTTTGATTCATAGGAACATATCCTATAGAAAATAACCCTATAGGAATCTTGTAGTGCAAATCCTATTGGAAAAAAACATGAGGCCATACCTCGTGGAAAATTCCTTTGGCACAATCAAAGAGAATCTTCCTATAGGATTTAACTAAGCATGGCATCCTAATCCTATGTTTTTTCTATTCCTATGATTTTCCTATCCTATGAATCAAAGGAGCCCTAAGGGATTTGAGGAACATGTAAGCCTCATTCATTTAAATGAATTTTGTATGATTCCAATCCTTAGAGCTTGTTGGATTCATAGGACTAGAATCCTTTGGGTTTTTTTTTTCCTACGGTCACTGTACACTTGATTCCATTTTCCAAAGGAAGATTCCATTTAGTCCAACCTCTAGAAAATTATCCTTTGTGCCTATGATAACCATGTTATCCCTCATGAAAATTCCTTTGTTTTTCTTGTGGTGCACGGAACAAGTTCTGTTGCGTATTCATATATTTTCAGTTCCCGTAGGAAAAGAATGTGTCATGACATCCAATCCCTACATTATCCTGTTCCCGCATTTTGGGAATTCTGGGATCAAAGAGGCCTTAACTTCTTGACCATTGAACAATTTTAAGCAATTTGTACTTGATCAAAACTGGTTGTTCCTTTTGGGTGAGAAATTGGTGGACTGCTGCCATTCTATACTACAGCAGACCAGTGTATACTTCAATACGCCAACATAAAGTGTATTAGCATTGTTTATATTTATACCTCATCATCTTCCTCAAAGCAGTTGACAAGATGTATCGTGCAGAATGGTTGTACGTAAAACCATATTATCGAGCTTGCATCGCCATAATGGGGCATGACCCCTATTCTCGCATAGCTGTCCTTTTCAAATTCAATCAGCCTGCATGAGGGGCATATAATGGTTAAATTGGACACTTCATTAGAATTTTGAAATGGAGACAAAGATTGTTGTTAGTACTTACGGAGCACCTCTCAGCATCCTTCCTTTGCTGAGTGTAAGTGGAGTATCTAAGATAATGTTGTACCTACACTTGATATTTGATTCCATCAATTTCGTTTCGTTGCATCACTGGATTGCTAGTATGCCGTTCTTCTAGAAACTGCATCTTGCTTTGTTAAATACTTAACTGTCTTTATGCATGCATGCACATTTTTTTGCCTTAATTTAAATATAGAATTTTAGATAATCATTCAATAAAAATAAATGTGTCCTATGTATACAAATTTAAATGAAGAATTTATATACTACTTGTTAGTATGTACACATTGACCATTCATTATAATATATTCAAGATTTTTTTCGGAGAACACACATAAACGTGCACATATTTTCATTAATAAAATCAAGGTTTGTATATACAAGAATGACAGGAGTGGCCATTTAACTCTAGGAATGTGGGAATCCACCCAAAGGCCCACCCTCTGGCCCAAATTAATTGGAGCAAATCAGGAGTACACTTGTACTTGCCAATTAATTTGGGCTGGAGGGAGTAATAGAATTGATATTACTATTAGGTTAGTTTGCCCTGGCAACTAACTTGAATGGAATGTTTTCATGTGCTATTGTGTCCACTGAGGTTCACGCTATACTACTTTAGTACTTCGTACATTACTTTCTCCATTTTGTTTAGTATTGAATGAAAAAGATCGATAAAATATTAAACAAGATAAAATTTTCTGTCTGGCAAAAAAATTATATTAGTTGTCACAGTAGTGCAGCTTGTGTTATGGAAAAACTTACGTCGTAGTAACTCCTAGTTCATGACAATATGTGCATCTATCTAGCTCGATATCAACCTTCCGCTTTAGTTTCTTCCCATCGGCTGGAGATGACAGTATGGGATCAAGTCTTTAGCTGAGTTTCTCTAATCAGACATAACAGGAAAATGAATCTCTTAAATAGTAAAACCTGAGACAATTCCAACTGTTAGGAAAGGTCTGTCCAAGTTGAACCCGAAGATGACCAACTCTCCTGTTCCAGGGATGACCTGTTCAGATAGACAGCTTGCATAGCTTAATAAAACACGGGAAAAGACAAGCATATACTGAAACATTTATTCCCAAATTCCTACAGGAAAAGCACTCTGGGTTCAATGAGGAGTCAAGGACCTCATGGAAATTTTGGAAGTTTAACATGAATGATTCTTGGACTTGTCTCAATCTTTACTGCATCCACTTGTATGTTATTTGTGCATTGAAATCTAGATTCTCAGTCTGTAAATGACAAGACGTACGTGTAGTACTGTGGATGACTTTTTCAATCTTCTTTTGTTGTTGCAACAGTTATTTGCACAACACTTGTCAGGGACATGTATCGTAAGTTTGTAACAGGCATTTGTTCAACAGATCTTGTAACATGGGCAAAAGCTCCACAAATTCAAGGTGGGGGATCAGTTGTCTATATTTCATTGCCTCATATATTATTGTAAGCATGTGAGCAACGCTCACTTGAGTTGCTTCTCATTTCCATTCCACTCGGTAATAATATTATTGTTGGTGCTATGGCTCATTAAATGTGATCCATGTGAGCTTCTGTATTCCTTCTTCTGTTTATAATGGAACACTATGTTTTGACTTATGCTAGTTCATGCGGTCTTTTCATGTTTTATTTTTTGTTGGGGATTTCCTTTTTTTTTCCTTCTGTAAGATGGTTGTACATTTTGCCATGTTTTGTTGAGACAGTTTAGATACATGAAAGATAGTTTTGTTCAGGCAACTTCTGAAGTTTCAAATTCGATCCCAAAATGTCTTGCTCCCTCTGTTCACTAATGTAAGACCGTTTGAACATTTCAAAGTGGATTAGATACAGAGCAAAATGAGTGAATATACATACTAAAAGTAGACTACACACAAATCAAAATGAGTGAATCTACAAAAAAAAAGGTTTTACGTTGGTGAACGGAGTGAGTAGAAACTTTGCTGCAAATTGTACCATACGTGTTATGCTGGAACAACAGTTTTTTTCCTTCATGACTGACCTGTATTTTCTTCCATGCAAACCATTTTGTGCTTTGCTTAACAATTTTTATCTTACCATTACCAAATTTTGGTCCTACGACTTAGTACTACATCTTAGCGCATTACATCATGCACTTGTTATTTTAACAAGATTTTGACACTTGTGCAGGAACCAAACAGTATTATATTCAGTTCATTTTCAGGAAGTATGCTAGAAGACAAACCTTTGGGTGGGCAGTGAATGGCATCTTCCATTCGCCATCAACATTCCAGCTACCTAGTGTGCCAAGACTATACAAATCAATCTCGTGGGGATTGTCATTTTCTGCGGCCGAGAAGACTCTCCCAGCATGCTCAAACACGCTGGTGTTGCTAATGTTCTTGAAAGCCTTTCCGTACATTAGCTGTGTATATATTAAGCATCCCATAACTATCAGAGCAGAAAAAAGATCTATTGACAAAAGTGAGCAAGCTAAGAATGTATGGAGTAATTACAATATTGAGGGCAGCAGCGATAAGCACTGCGGGAAGGTCACCGTCAGTGGAAGGGATAAAGCATGGTTTCTTCAGTTCTTTCTCAAGCCTATATGTATCGGACTGCACGTAGCGGTTGGTGTAAGAGATTGTCCATGTGTTGTCGCTGCTCTTGGTGAAGTACAAGCCATGGAGCATGCCTTCTCCTTCGACCCAAATGTCATGGGACTTGCCAAAGATGGACTTCGATGAATGGAGGGCTCCAAAGAGGGGGTTCGAACCTGCATTCGACAACCGGTGCAATATGTCAGATTCTTTTCCATGACCTTGATATTTCAATGAAGATGAAGGGAGAATAGAGGGTTTACCATTTCTTATATAAACACCCTCTGGAAAATCAGCTGGGATCTCTCCTGCAATATCTACTATCTCCTGTATCTCGCCGATCTCTTTGACTGGAGCAAAATTACCCTGCATCGAGAAAGTCCAAACATGAGGTAGTTAAACACCGAGGTGCTGTCTTGGTTCTCCCAGTACGAAAAGTTTATTAAAAAAATGTTCAAAATTACATTTATGCATGTACGTGTCTTTTACATGTCCAAATTGTTTTGAAGAAAAATCATTTGCAGTGTCGTAGGCAAAAAAGATTAAAAAATGTCTCGTGAAAAGTCATTTTGTAGCACCGAAAATTGTTTTTTACACAGGAAGTAAAAAAATATGCTTTACCATATGTGCACGTAGAGTATGTTGATGTACACCCGAGAATTCTTTCGTCACTTTAAAATATGTTTTTCATGACAGGAGCATCTAGTCCTCGTGACCCAAAGTGGATTTCCGGTTAAACAGCTGCAATTCTCCGTAAACTTACATGTCAAAAACCATAGTACTGGTGCGATAACTTTTATTTTGTGTTATTTACCTCGGTGGGACGTAAAGGCTGATGACTGAGTGTGAAAGTGGACTCCACAAACGCACCCAGTAACCTCTTGGAGATACTGTTAACAGCCCCGGTTCTTAAAGCAAACTGTTGCTGAAGCTCCTTGAAATATGGCTGAAACGTACACAAGACATGCAGTTTTGATTAGTATCGCCCACCTATCGGCGTCTTGGAGTGGAGTTGAGAGGCAGAAACAGAATTACCTTTGCAGTCGATATGATCTTATGGGAGAGACGAGTAGCGCTGATGGAGATGGAAGAGGGCCGCCTTCTGCCGCTGCACATGCTTGGCCGAAGAGAACAGTGAAAGGTGGTCGCCATGCTTGGAGCTTGGATTTCTCTACGTACGTGTCATGCCTCTGCCATTTTTGGTTTTATATACGCCACATCCCTACAGATTACAGAAAGTGAGAGGAAGAAAACGTCGACGATCTTTCAGAGCTGCATCTGTCTCATCTATTTTTTCGAGAAAACACAAAAGCCTTTGCGTTTTATTCATTGAATCTGTCTCATCTATGCTCTGCAAGCAACAGGGATACCCCGCTTGCTTCGCCGTGGTTGACTTGGTACCAATGCAAAACAGTACATAAAAGATGGTGCCGACTGCCGAGCTCCCTTTGGCAAAACGATATTTGGTTGTGACCTTGTTTCTGAGCTGATCGAGGGTCTCTTTGACGTTGCCGCCATGCTCGGAGAAGAGTCGCCTTCACGTTGCAGCTCTATTCGACTATTCCTGGAACACATGCGACTTGCCTGTGAGATTTTTGCCGCCATGATCCTGGCCGACTTTTGCCATCGTTATCCGTTGCAACCCTTGTTCAGCTTGCCGCACATGAAGGCTAGCTGTTGAGCTCATCGTGTATTTATACAAGGTACTGCATCGTGTATTTATACATAAATAAATTACCAAACCATCATCAAGATAAAGACATTGGATCAACTTAATTTACTGCACACCAAAATATATAGTACGATGCACCATAAAATTTCTCTGTTTTTTTTTACTATATGGGTTGTTTGATTTGCAGTGTTGACTCGTACTGGAACTCTTTCTAGGAATTGTAGTAAGCTATCCATTCACTGAAAATGCTCGAAAACTATCGGTTGCTTTTTGTGGTACTATGAAACAAAATTGATAGAAATCAAATCACGCATGGTTCAAATGAGTATGACAATGAAATAATGTGTATCTACTATTCAGCGGGTTTCGAAATCCTGCACAAATCAAAGAAGGCCCTCCAAAGAAATTTCCTAGGACGTTATTAGGGTTGAACCCTAGGACGAAGAGACTCAAATCATGTTGGTTTCAAAGTTCCATAAAAAAATGTAACGGAAGTACGGAACAAGCGGATTGGTTTCCTGCCGCAAATTTACGTTCCTCCAACGTTGATGGATGGCGGCTAATGTAATGAGTTGCGTGGACGGCTGGTCGCTGACTCGCCGGCTAGCAGCCGTCTACACGTTGCTGACTTGATGTACACTGTGCTAACTGTATAAGACGACTTCTTTGGCATCGGCTGCTATATAACCAGCAAACTTTGTTTTTTATTTCTATTTCTATTCCGTTGGCTAATAGTCTAATACTACCTCCATTCTAAAATATAAATCACACAAAACTCTTAACATCTAATATGTCATTTGAGTGCAAGATGAAAACGCAAATGTTTTTTTCCCTATAATACCAAATACTCCCTTCATTTTAAATTAATTGACTCAATTTTATTTACATTTACGTGTACTATATATGCAATTGTAGATAAAAGAAGTTAATTAATTTAAAACGGAAGTACTTTTCCAAGGAAACAGCAAGAGGTAGGTGTAAATGTAATGCATGGGTCGTGCATGCAGCAATATGGGCTAAATGGGTGAGTGCGTTAATGTGTGTGTGTGTGTGTGTGGGTGTGGAATCAAGTGGCTCGGTTGTTCAAAGGTTTCATTTTGGAAATCCTTCGCCCTGACCCCGCATCGCCAACCCTAGGTGGCTCGGGGGGCGACCGCGCCACCGGCCGCAGGCTCCTCCCCTGTTTCCCCTTCCAGCCGCCGCTAGAGACACCTGCCAAAGCCTGGGCGCGGCGGCGGTGGGGACTTTTCTGTGCATGTGCGACGACATTCAGTCTTGCGGCGACGGCCTGTGGTCTGGTGGCGAGGTGTTGTAGGCTCCCGACGGCAAGCACGTTTCGACGGCGACGATGCTGGCTCGGCCGACTCGCAGCGGAGGTGCCCGTTCTGGCGCGACAATGAGCTTCGGGATGACTCGGGTCCATATGGGCTTGGGCGAGCCTGCGTTTCTAGCCTTGGCAGCAGGCAAGCGCGGTGGTGGCTGCATGGCACCGAGGTGGTGACATTGGCGGTGGGCTAGGCATCGGTGGCCGTGGTGGTACCGGTGGTGGTTGGCGCCCTTCTCCTATGTCGGCGTTCCTCTCCTCCCGGCGGTGTGCGGTGACCCAACATACCACTGCATTTTGTAGTATACAAGTCGTTGATATGATACTCATGAAGGGGCTTCTTCACAAATATCACATCTCTCAGAGTGGTACAACAGAAATATTGTAGGTCACAAGCACTTCACATTATTATTACATAACAAAGTTCTCAACCACTTGGTATTCTCACAGGTCCGATGAGAACACCCTAAGAACATAACTTACTTAAGGTAGCATTACAACTTAAACCACTAAGTAGACAAGATGAGAGCTCAACAACTTATTTAGGTAAGTAACTACGCTGCTCGGCTCTACTATGCCTACGACATGTCTCTACTCCTCCGCCTCTCCACGTCATCAGTTCCGTAGACTATCCCATAGTCCACGCCTTCAACTCCTCCGGACAAGTCTGGCTCCTCGTTGACCAACTCATATTTTCCTTCTGGTGCTCCGGTGCAGGCCTCCTCTTCGGTATCACAGTCTAGCAAGGTTTTAGAAAGAAAGTGAGTACAAAGGTACTCAGCAAGCTCAAAATAAAAGGTGTTTGATCAGAAAATCTCAGGTCAATGCATGTTTCGCAAACATTTTTTCAAAAGGTTTATTTTATTCTAAAAACTAGCCTGCCAGTCTTCACAGGTTGACCAGAATTTCACGGAGTTCCTTTCCTGCCGCGTTCGTAGTTCCCTTCCCGAAACAGAGAGTGACAAGACACAATTTGATACACTCTGCAGAGGTGCGTTACTTTTCTCATAAGAGAACTTATCCTTGTTGCCAACCGGACGTACTTTTCCGTCCATACTTCCTTGGTGTGAGGCCCAGTATAAGAACCAATCCAATCACTGCCTTCTTCGCGACCCTGCATAGCCACCCTTTTGTCCATACCCACATCCCCGGTCGACATCTCCCAAGCATACGGCTTTACCCACGATGTGTCCTGGACAATCCATCATAGATGGTAGAGCGCCCTTCATCCACACAGATGGGGAGATTAAGTCCATCCCAAACTACTGAGTGTTCTCGCAACACATAGCCAGGCTGTATCAAGTCCGTTGATATGCAAAAGGGAAAATATACAACTGACTTCCCAGAGCCATTATAGATCTTATGGTTAACGCGATATGTACGACGCTAGAATCACTAGACGGTAATGGTGATTAGTCCTAGATGAGTAGAACCCTTGCAATGGAACCTCCACGATCAACACATACCATGGTTCCATTGCTCACCACATAGTCATATTCATAATTGGAAAAGTAAAATTTTATTTTTAATGCTGGAGTGATAAGTATATTGCTTTGCGAGTAAATTGATAGAAAATAATCAATATGGCATGAGCAAGAGTGAGCTTGCCCGGAGACTGCGAGATAGTGCAGTACGAGGGTTTGGATGGAACGTGGACCTCGGGTTCTGAAAAGAAGCATCATTGTCCGATAAGGATAATTTTTTATAATTCAAATGATGTATGCATGGTGGATTTCTTTTGGTTGAATCCCTTTCCCCGGAGTGTTAACATAATTTCTTAAGATTTGAATATTAAAGCTTTATTGGAATATTAATTCCTTTAAATAATAATTTATGATGATACAATTATTATTTCAATAAGGATTTTCCTCAAAAGAGAAAGAACTGAAATTATATAATTTATCTTTTTAAAAAGGAATTTGGAATTTCCTTGATTTTTATATTCAAGGAAATATTTCAAATTTAAAAATTCCAACTTGGAATTCATTTTTAAAATTTCTTTAACCAAAATCTATATTGTTTATTTTATTTTATATTTTATTTTGGTTAAGAAATATTTATAATGTATTATTCATATTTTTCTTGAATTTTTGGAGTTCATATGGATTTATTAGCAATTTGCCAAAGTGAAAAGGTTTAATTCAAAAGTGGAATGTCTAAATTACCCCTGGTCCCACTGGTGAGCCCACTAGTGGTTGAACCAGACTTGGCCGGCCCAAACCGACAGAGCCGGTTCAGTCCACCCCTCTCTCTCTCTCACGCGACCCTTACCCTAATCCTCTTGCGACGCGGTTCGCGATTCGCGTCGCCGTCGCAGTCGCCGCCACACTCCGGTCAAATCCGGCCACCCCTGGCCTCATTGTTGGTTGCAGTTGCCTCCCCTTGCGACGCTCTACAATCCTAACTGCGTCGACTTGAAGCTCATCGCCTACTTCTATGGACTGCCTTGCCTCCCCTCTGCATCTAGGGTTCCAACCCATGGTGGTGTTCTTCGTCGATCTGACGGACCTAGACGAGATGGCGATGCTCGTTGGTGCGTTGGTGGTGCTGTGCTCGATGTACCAGCTTGGTCACGGTCTGGCGTCGCCATGACAAGCCTGTGCCACCGTGCCTCCATGGACGCCGCTCAGATCTTCACCAGGTACACATCTCACGCCTCCTCTGCTCTCTTCTACTCTCTGTTCGATCTCCCTCTAAGCTCTCTCTATCGACCTGGCCAGCTACTGCACCTCTATTGGCCACTGGCCATGCCATGGTATTGCTAGTTCTGCTAGGCTTACTGCTGCTGCTGCTCTGGATTCCTTGCTAGGGTTCATTTCTGATGCTTGTTGTGGGTTCTAGCGTGCCCCTGACCCTGTAGCTTCATCTGGTGTTCATATGAATACCAGTTGCTAACAGTGACTTGCTATATATACTGGTAGATTATGGTTGCTATTGTGCTGTAGTGAGCTCCATCTGCTCTAAAGGTTCCATTTGGAGCCTAAATTGCTAGTGGTTAGTGCACCGACATACTGCTAATTCCTTGTTGTTGCTTGTCTTAAGCTATAGCAATTGTCTATGCCTCTTTGTACTTGCTTACCATTAACTGATGAGCTACTAATGCTTGTTGGAGTGTGCTATACTCAAAAATGTACCTTGTGGTGCTACTGGTTCTATACTAGTGACACTTCTATGATGCTGCTACATGTTGGTGATGGCTACAGTCTACTTATATCAGTTGTTATGCTTCTTTGGCTTACTGGATCATGTATATTTGTTGGTTCGTGAAGGTTTACTGCCACTTGTTATTGATGAACCATGTGTTGGTGATGATTCAATTTAATTCAATGATGTTAATTTGATTTCCATCCTTTGTTGGAAACTAATCCATGGTCTGAACCTGTACAAGGTAATGAGGACTTGCTCACTCGTATAGCTTGTTTGTGTTGTGAGCTCAATAGCTATTTCTACTGCCACTAGTTGCATCTCATAGTTGGATAATTTGTTGGTTTTGGTGAAAATAGAGATACTCACAGTAGGGGATCATGTAAATGAATGCTACTATGGGTATCCTGTGAAGAAAATGGGAAGTTTCTGATGGTTTTAAAAGACTAGGTGATGCTAGGTGATTAAGTTGGTTGTCAAGGTTGGTTTCATCTGGTTAACTTGGATAGGCTATGTGTTCTTGCTTACTTATGCATATCCATCTCTACTGGTTACTACCAAGTGATGAGTAATCCCTGTGGAGCATCTGCTATATGCTATGTGTGTTTTGAGCATGGTTATGATGGATTGGATCCTCTGGATCCTTTCCAGCTATCAAATATACCTTGCTCCAGCTCCTAGACAAAGTACTTTGTTGCTATAGAGGATTTTGCTGGCTGATCTTGATCAACTGGCCCTTCTCCTCCAAGCTCCTGGCTAGTTCTTGACTTATATCACCATGGTTTCTGGTTTGGTGGTGTTTGGGTGGATGAACTTGAAGAACTCTGATGAACTAGTGTTGTTTCTGATGCTGTTGGGTTCCTGGATGGTTGAACTTTATCTACTGTGCACTATGCAATTTATAGCAAGCCAAGGTGGCTTGCTTGGTCGAGAGCAAGGGCTGGGCTTGTGCTATGGTGTCTTCTCCTCCTTTCACCCTTGTGATGATTCACTTGTGAGTGCTGTGTGGGCAGATACATTGCTTTGGTTGGGACTTGAACCCCTGCCTGAGTTTGTCTTCTCCATTTTTTACTTCTTTTTGCTGACCAAGTGGCATTGACACTTGTTCAAGGACAACAGTTGGTTCTTTCTTGCTGTTTATGCAGGTTTCAAAGTTGGCTCAAGATTTGCAGAAAAGAAAATGAAGAATTAAGAAGATTTAGTCTAGGAAAATAGTTTTACTATGTGATTTTCTTTTCTTTCTCATTTCTTATTTGTTTATGATCAATAATGTTGTGATACGTTGCAAACATATCTATAATTTTTGATGCTCCATGCTTGTTTTACACCAATTTCTATATGTTTTGTTTACACTTCATTGCATTTTTATGCATTTTCCAGAACTAACCTATTGACAAGATGCCACACTGCCAGTTCCCTGTTTTCTGTTGTTTTGTATTTCAGAAAAGTTGTACAGGAAATATTCTCAGAATTGGACGAGACAAAAGCAGAAGTTCCTATTTTACTATAACGAAGACGAAGTCCAGAGGAGAGACGAAGAAGTGCCAGGAGGCGGCCACGCCAAGCCTAGGCGCGGGCCACCCTGGCCGCGCCTAGGGGTGGTGTGGGCCCCTCGGGCGCCCACCGACCTCGCCCTTCCGCCTATTTATTCATCTCATCGGGAAAAATCTAAACACCCGAGCCTCCATTCACGAGAAGTTCCGCCGCGGCTGCCATCGCTGACCCTAGCTCGGGAGGGTTCTGAAGCTCTTCCCGGGACCCTGCCGGAGAGGGAGATCATCACCGGAGGCCTCTACATCGCCATGCCCGCCTCCGAAGTGATGCGTGAGTAGTTCATCTCTGGACTACGGGTCCATATCAGTAGCTAGATGGTTGTCTTCTCCACTTTATGCTTCATGTTTAGATCTTGTGAGCTGCCTATCATGATCAAGATAATCTTCATGTAATCCTACATGTTGTGTTTGCTGGGATCCGACGAATATTGAATACTATGGTTGAGATAGATTATATACTTGTCATATGTTATTTGTGATCTTGCATGTTCTCGGTTGCTAGTAGATGCTCTGGCCAAGTATATGCTTGTGACTCCAAGAGGGAGTATTATGCTCGATAGTGGGTTCATGCCTCTATTAATCCAGGGGAGTGACAATAACTTCTAAGGTTGTAGATGTGTTGTTGCTACTAGGGAGAAAACAACAATACTTTGTCTAAGGATAATTCTATTGTTTACTTTACACACTTTGCTTAATGCAATAATCTGTTGCTTGCAACTTAATATTGAAAGGGGTGCGGAATAGAAGGATTATTAGTCATATATTTTCGGCGCCGTTGCCGGGGGTAAGGTAAAAGGTATTCACATCCTCCGACTACTAAGCTATTTCCTAGCACTGTTGCCGGTGTGTGAGTGCTCGAAGCTATTTCCTTTAGATTCTGCAATTATATCTTTTTGTTTCTTGTTTTTATTTCACTAGTTAGGCTTAATGGAAAACAACAAAAAAATTAGAGATCTTTATGAACTTTATATTGAATTAGGACATGATGTGTTTGAAGAGAGAATTAAAAAACCTATGGAAGTTTGTCTGCATAATAGTGGTAGTAATGTTATTAGTATAAATTCTTTGGACACCATTATTTTTAATGCTATGGAAAAAACCCAAGCTTGGGGAAGCTAGTTTATATAAAAATAATCTTTTTTGCTCCCCAGCTTTGGATGAAGTATTTTGCCTTGATAATGCTTTGTCTCCAACATGTGGTAATTCGAATGATGCTTGAGATATTCCAAATCCACCTGTTGAAGTATTCCTTTTAAAATACCTATGAAAATTGTTGAAAGGGTTATGAATGATCAGTATGTAGGGGATGGATCAGTCCATCCAAGTGTTCACTTGTCTAAACTTATAGAACTTTGTGAGTTATTTGAGATTGCAGGTTTATCAAGAGAAAATGTTATGATGAAACTATTTCCATTGTCACTTAAGGACAAAGCAAAGGAATGGTATAGGCTACTGGATGAACAACCATCGAATTGGAAACAGCTTGAATCTCTCTTTTACTCTAAATTTTATCCTCTTCATGAAGTGCATCTAGATAGGAATCGCATTTATAATTTTTACCCTCATGATGGAGAAAGCATTGCTCAAGCTTGGGGAAGACTAAAAACATTAATACTCAAATGTCCTAACCATGAGCTTTCTGAGGAAATAATTGTTACTAATTTTTATGCAAGGCTTTCAAGTCATTATAAGGATTATGTAGATGCATGTTCACAGGGTCTTTCACAAGTAAGAAGGTTGAAGCTAGATGGGATCTTCTTGAAAGAATTCAAAGCAATACTGAAGATTGGGAGAACGACAAAGGTAAAGAATCAGGTATAAACTATGAATATGAATGCATTAAGTCTTTCACTGAAACTGCTGGTTTTCAAAGGCTTAGTGATAATTATGGTCTTGATTCTCAAATTATTTTTGATTGTTGTAGAACCTTTGCTTCTCATATTAATGTTCCTAAAGAAAATTGGGATGTGTATCATGAACCTTTCAAAGACACTTGCATGGAAAATGAAATTGTTGATAATGATTGCAATAAACATGCCCAAACTTCTGAAAATACTATTTCTTATAAGCATGTTAATTTTTGTTGAATGCATAGACCTTGTGGAATTAATCAAATCGAAGATGAATATTGTATCCATCATAGGAATGAAAAAACTAGAATGTGGTACAAGGCTCTAAAAGATCTTGGTGAAAAAGTTTGTGACCTCCATCCTTTTATTTGTGAACTTTGCTATGAAGTGGGTCATTTTAATTTTCAATGTTCTGGTCATGATGATAGTATTTCGAATTTAATGAGTACTTCAAGTGTATATTGTGATAACATGATCACTGCTAATCAGCATGATGAACTTACTTTATTTTTGGGGTGTGAAGAGTTATCAAGAAAAATTTCTTTGTTAGATATGAGTGATCTTGATATGAATAGTGTGTTGCATGGATGTTATCTCTATTGTGTTAATAATTGCCATGCCAACACCTACATACAAAGTGTTATAAAGGATGGGACTTTACCAAAATATGACAGGACTAATATGTGTTTTGTTCTTATTAATGAAAGAGAGGTATCTTCCCAAGTTTCTTCTATTGTTTCTAATAATAAACCAGGTTATGTGGAGAAGCTTCCTTTCAAGCCTCTCCCTCCTAAAGAGGAAAAGAAGAAGAAGAAGGGAACGAAGAAGAATAAGAAGAGGAGTAAAAGGAGAGAGGAAACAGTATATATCTTCTCCCAAACTTGTTGCTCCTATTACAATTGATACTTATAATTCTGAATTCGATGATTCTGAACTTGATGATGAACCTATGCCTGTTATTTATATTGGTGACCATGATTGGGAAAAGCACACTTCTTTTGATATTGAAGATCTCTGGGACACTAATTCTGAAAATGATGATGTTAATAATTGCCATAGTATTAGTACTATCCATGTTTCTTCCCATGATGATATAGAAAGCTCTAAGCTTGGGGATAAGGTATTTGAAAATCCTTTTGCTACTGATGATTATATGTTTGATACATCTCCTTCTAGTAACAATGATGGTATGTTTACAGATGAACACACTTTGGAAGATAACTATTCTATTTCTTATGATGACACTATGCCTCCAATCTTTGACAATTATTATAAAGAATACTATGACATAGGTTATAATTACAGTCATCCTCATGAAACTTGTCATAGTTATGGAGGGATTACCCAAAACCATCTCTCTAATATACAGCTTGTCTATCATATTCAAGTTCGTTATGGTGATTGTGATATTTTCAGTCCATCTACTATTGAGGATAAAATTCATTATGATTATTCTATGCCTCCAATTTATGATGATTATAATGTTGGATGTGATAGTTTTACTCCCACTATTACTAATAAAATTGATTATGCTTGTGTGGAGAGTAATGATACTTTTATGCATGTGGATCATGATAAGAATGCTTTATGCGATAGCTATATTGTTGAGTTTATCAATGATACTACTGAAAATTATTATGAGAGAGGGAGACATGGTTTTATATATCTCAATAATATTAAGTCACCTCTCTTTTTGTTGAAAATTTTGAAGTTGCACTTGCTTTGTCTTTCTATGATAGTAGCTTCATGCTTCAATAATTTGTTTTCTTACAATATTTGTTTACATAGAAAGTGGGTTAGACTTAAATGTGTTCGGTATTTGCTTTTTGATGCTCTCTTATATTCAACTCTCATCTTTATAAGAGCATCATGAAAATTATCATGCCTAGCTAAAAGGCTTTAAAGAAAAGCGCTCTTGGGAGACAACCCATTGTTTTATTTCTGCAATTTTTGTTTTATTTTTGAGTCAAGGTATTGCCTACTACTGTAGCAATACCTTTGTATCTTTATTTTCTTGCATTGTTGTGCCAAGTAAAGTCTTTGATAGAAAGTTGATACTAGATTTGGATTTCTGCGCAGAAACAGATTTTTAGCTGTCACGGTTTTGAGCTTTTCTCTCTGCAGAAAAATCTAAAAATTCTGAAAAATTCATGAGTAATCCTCAGATATGTACGCAACTTTCAATAGTTTTAAGTTTTCAGATCTGAGCATGTTAAGTGCCTCGAAAAAATTCGTCTTTACGGACTGTTCTGTGTTGACAGATTCTGCCTTTTATTTTGCATTACCTCTTTTACTGTGTTTGAGTGGATTTCTTTGCTCCATTAAATTTCAGTAGCTATGGGTAATGTCCAGAAGTGTTGGTAATGATTGTGTCCATGCAGAACATGTGAATTTTTTATTATGCACTAACCCTCTAATAATATTACTTCGAGTTTGGTGTGAAGGAAGTTTTCAAGGATCAAGAGAGGAGGATGATATTACATGATCAAGAAGAGTTAAAAGCCTAAGCTTGGGGATGCCCCCGTGGTTCATCCCTGCATATTTCAAGAAGACTCAAGCGTCCAAGCTTGGGATGCCCAAGGCATCCCCTTCTTCATCAACAAACTTATCAGGTCATCTCTAGTGAAACTATATTTTAATTCTTTCACATCTTATGCGCTTTACTTGGAGCGTCTGTGTGCTTTTATTTTTGTTTGTGTTTGAATAAATTCAGATCCTAGCAATCCTTGTGTGGGAGAGAGAAACGCTCCGCTTTTTCATTTGAACACTTGTGTTTTTCGTTTTACTTTAATATTCATGGCGAAAGCTGAAAGCCTCAGCATTGATTGTTATTTGGTTGGAAACAGAAATGCTTCATGTGGTAGTTGGTATATTGTCTTGAATAATTTTATACTTGGCAATTGTTTTGAGCTCTCAAGTAGATCATGTTTAAGCTCTTGCATCATGTAGTTTAAACCTATTAGTGGAGTACTACCGTAGAGCTTGTTGAAATTTGGTTTGCATGATTGGTCTCTCTAAGGTCTAGATATTTTCTGGTAAAAGTGTTTGAGCAACAAGGAAGACAGTGTAGAGTCTTATAATGCTTGCAATATGTTCTTATGTAAGTTTTGCTGTAGGTTTATACTTGTGTTTGCTTTAAACAACCTTGCTAGCCAAAGCCTTGTACTGAGAGGGAATGCTTCTCGTGCATCCAAAACCTTGAGCCAAAACCTATGCCATTTGTGTCCACCATAACTACCTACTATGTGGTATTTTTCTGCCATTCCAAGTAAATACTTCATGTGCTATCTTTATACAATTCAAAACTTTATTACTCCTTATTTGTGTCAATGTTTTATAGCTCATGAGGAAGTATGTGGTGTTTTATCTTTCAATCTTGTTGGGCAGACTTTCACCAATGGACTAGTGGCATATACATCCGCTTATCCAATAATTTTGCAAAAAGAGCTGGCAACGGGGTGGCCAGCCCCAATTAATTAACTTTCATTAATAATTCTCTTCACATGTTTTGCCCTGATTTATCAGTAAGCAACTTAATTTTGCAATAGACACTCCTCCATGGTATGTGAAATGTTGGAAGGCACCCGAGGATTCGGTTAGCCATGGCTTGTGAAAGCGAAAGGTTGGGAGGAGTGTCATCTATAAATAAAACTAAAATACATGTGTAAACAAAAGAGAAGAGGGATGATCTACCTTGCTGGTAGAGATAACGTCCTTCATGGGAGCCGCTCTTTGAAAGTCTGTTTGACAAGGGGTTAGAGTGCCCACTACCATTCGTTGACAACAACAAACACCTCTCAAAACTTTATTTTTTATGCTCTCTTTATGATTTCAAAACTTAAAAAGCTCTAGCACATGATTTAATCCCTGCTTCCGAAGGGCCTATCTTTTACTTTATGTTGAGTCAGTTTACCTACTTCTTTCTATCTTAGAAGCAAACACTTGTGTCAACTTTGTGTGCATCATTTCTTATGTGCTTGCTTATTGCACTCATCATATTACTTTGTGTTGACAATTATCCATGAGATATACATGTTAAAAGTTGAAAGCAATTGCTGAAACTTAAATCTTCCTTTGTGTTGCTTCAAAACCTTTTATTAAGAATCTATTGCTTTATGAGTTAACTCTTATGCAAGACTTTTTGATGCTTGTCTTGAAAGTACTATTCATGAAAAGTTTTGCTATATGATTCAGTTGTTTAGTCATTATCTTTTTGTTAGCAAACTATAGACCATTGCTTTGAGTCACTTCATTCATCTCATATGCTTTACAATAGTATTGATCAAGATTATGTTGGTAGCATGTCACTTCAGAAATTATTCTTTTTATCGTTTACCTACTCGAGGGCGAGTAGGAACTAAGCTTGGGGATGCTTGATACGTCTCCAACGTATCTATAATTTCTTATGTTCCATGCTAGTTTTATGCCAATAGCTACATGTTTTATATGCACTTTATATCATATTATGGCATTTATTGGACTAACCTATTAACAAGATGCCACAGTGCCCGTTTATTTTTATGTCTGTTTATTGCAGAAAAGGCCCAAAAACCAAAGTGCTCGGAAAAATCCAGAAAAATTACAGAAATTCTATTTCGCGAAGACCCACGGAGCCGAAGGGCCAGGCAGAGTAGGCCCACGGCCTCCTCCCCATCCACTGGCCAGAGGGGGCGGCGCCGCCCTATGGGGTGGGCCCCTCGGACTCCACCGACGCTGCCCCTTCGCCTATATATTGCCCCAGATGCGAAAACCCTAAAAAATGCAGTCATATTCCACCAAGGGTTCCGCAGCGCCACCGCCATCGACGACAAGTTTCGGGTCGACTCTCTCACGCCGCCGACGGGAATTGCCCCGAGTCATCTCCATCGACACCACCGCCATCTTCATCGCCGTCGACTCCCATGATGAGGAGGGAGTAGTTCTCCCCGAGGCTAAGGGCTCTACCGGTAGCTATGTGGTTTATCTCTCTCTCCATGGTGTGATCTTTATGTGATCATGAGCTTTGTAATCTAGTTGAATATGTAGATGTTACTCTTGTCTATTATGCACTCTAGAGGTTACTTTAATATGAACTCCGGAGTCACTCTCCACGGTGTGATGGTGACAGTGTGCGCATCGTGTGTGATTGCTTTATGACGTTGTGGAGCTTGTTTACTCCGGCTTGAGGTGTGCTTTTGCAGTCCTACACAATGAATGGTGTTTGTTATCCAACAAGAGAGTGTTTGAGAGTAGCATTTATTTATTCAATTATGTGATCATTGTTGAGAGTGTCCACTAGTGAAAGTATGATCCCTAGGCCTTGTTTCTAAGCATTGAAACACCGTTTCGAACAAGTTCTGCTACATGTTCGCTTGCTGCCATTTTTATTTCAGATTGCAATTGCTACTTATAATCATCCATATTACTTGTATTTCACTATCTCTTCGCCGAACTAGTGCACCTATACATCGACAAGTGTATTAGGTGTGTTGGGGACACAAGAGACTTCTTGTATCTTAATTGCAGGGTTGCTTGAGAGAGATATCTTTGACCTCAACCTCCCGAGTTCGATAAACCTTGGGTGATTCACTTAAGGGAAACTTGCGATGTTCTACGAACCACTGCTCTTGGAGGCCCAACACTGTCTACAGGAATAGAAGCGTGCGTAGACATCAGATTACAGTCTATGTATTATGTTGTAATGCCCAAATGAATCTCATAGTAATCATCTTGTCATGTATGGTATTTATTCTGTCAATTGCCCATGTAATTTGTTCACCTAGCATGTTATTTATCTTTATGGAGAGACATCTATAGTAAACTGTGGACCCCGGTCCTTTCTTTTACACTAATAAATTCATCTACTGCAAACACCAGTTTTGTTCACTTACTGCAAGCACTGTTCTCTTTATTTCACTGCAAAAAAACATCTCTTTCCACACTATGCGGTTCATCCTTTGTTTTCAGCAAAACCGGTGAGATTGACAACCTCACTGTAAGTTGGGGCAAAGTATTTTGGTTGTGTTGTGTGCAGGTTCCACGTTGTTGCTGACGCCGGTAGTGCGCCCTACCAAAAGTCAGCTAGCAACACCTTCAAAAGTGATTTCTTTCTCCAACTGGTCAATTAAACCTTGGTTTTTTACTGTGGGAAAACTTGCTACTGTCCTCATCATACCTTCCTCTTGGGGTTCCCCAACGGTGTGCTCTACACAACATCATGTTGTAATATTCAAAGATTGTGTAATAAAGACAATGTATTTATGTGTGAATGATCAATAAATCCCAAAGTTTCCTTATTAGCATTTTGTAATAATGATAATCCATTTTTGGAATATGTTGTATAAATCTTTTAATTGTTTGAATTATAAAATATGAGTTCAATTGTATTATAGTTTCTTATACTCTTTTTTGATTCAATATTCAAATTTGAAATGCAAATTCAAACTCCTCTCAGAACCCTAATTTCAAAAGAGGTCATGTCGAAATTCATAGCACTCTCACTACCCTAACCCTAATGGCAACGAGAGAGAAACATTTTTTTTTGACCGTTGTACCGTAGGGGAAGCCCCTACGGTGTAATTTTATATTAATTTTATATTAACGAGAGAGAAACATTGATCCCTCTTATGTGTTATGCAATTAAGCGCGAAAATTTCCCCCGTTTTGCGATGCAATGAACAACCCTTTACTAAATCTACCCCGCGTTTGTCCTAAGTTCTGGGATGTTACAACCTCCCCCCCCCCCTTAACAGAAACTTCGTCCCGAAGTTGTGGTTGAGGTACCTGAACAGCTCGGGGTAGGACTTTCTGAGATCTTCCTCTTTTTCCTAGGTTGCTTCTCGCTCTGGATGATGCTTCCATTGCACCTAACAGTATTTGATTGCTTGTTTTCTTAACCTCTTCCAGTTTTCTTCGAGTATTCTTGTTGGTCTTTCCACATAGGTTAGGTCTGATTGTAGTTGTAACTCTTCATGTGACACTGGATCATCTGGTTCCTTCAAACACTTTCGGAGTTGAGATACGTGGAACACATTATGTATCAAACTCAATCTTTCCAGTAACTCTATCT
Organism: Lolium multiflorum; assembly: GCA_030979885.1. Taxonomy (NCBI): domain Eukaryota; kingdom Viridiplantae; phylum Streptophyta; class Magnoliopsida; order Poales; family Poaceae; genus Lolium; species Lolium multiflorum. The sequence goes on from CM061748.1 coordinate 330,651,988, forward strand.
CAAAGGTTGTCTCTCGATTCTAACTGAGTATCTTGAACGGTCCAATATATGTGGGACTCAGTTTCCCCTTAACTTGAAACCTTTTCAATCCTTTCATCGGCCGGACTAACCTTTAGATAGACCATGTCTCCTACTTTAGGTTCACATAACCTCCTTTTCTGATCTGCATAACTCTTTTGCCGACTCTGGGATATCTTCAGAAGATCTCTGATGAGTTCTATTACCCCTTGTCTTTCCATGATGTAATCTGGTGCAAACCCTTTGTTTTCACCTGTTTCATACCAACAGATTGGTGATCTACACTTCCTTCCATAAAGTGCTTCATATGGTGGCATCTAGATGCTACTTTGATAACTGTTGTTGTATGAAAACTCTGCAAGTGATAGATGATCTTCCCACGAACCTCCGAAGTCTAGAGCGCAAGCTCTTAACATGTCTTCAAGTATTTGATTGGTTCTCTCGGTCTGACCTCTGATTTGTGGGTGATATGTCGTGCTGAAATCCAATTTGGATCCTAGTGCCTCTTGGAGTTGCTTCCAAAATGCTGAAGTGAAGATTGAACCTCTATCTGAGACTTTTTTCTTTGGAACTCCATGTTTGCTGACTATCTCTTTGACATAGATATCCACAAGCTTTTCCGAAGTGTCCTTCTGGTTCACAGCTAAGAAATGTGCACTCTTGGTGAGTTTATCAATGATCACCCATATCATATCCTTCCTCTTACTGGTCATTGGTAGACCGGTAACAAAGTCCATTCCAATACCGTCCCATTTCCATTCCGGAATATGCAAAGGTTTGAGTAGTTTGGCAGGGCTTTGATGTTCTGCCTTCACACTTTGGCATGTATGACATTCCGAAACATACTTGGCTATCTCCCTTCTCATGTTATTCCACTAGAACATCTCTGTCAGATCCATGTACATCTTGGTACTTCCTGGATGTATGGAATAGGGTGTCTCATGGGCTTCCTTGAGTATTATTGCCTTAACCTATGGATCATCAGGTACACACATCCTCTTCTGAAAGTACAACGAATCAAAGTCTCCCACCTGAAATTCAGATGGTTTTCCTTTTTCCATCCGCTTGATTTCTTCCTGGATGAATGGGTCATCCACTTGTTTCCGAATGATCTCATACTTCAGACCGGGATACATCTCATCCATGATCCTCATGGTTGCAATACTTCCTACCGCTTCTCCCTAAATTAACAATATTTGAGCCTGTTCTAACTCCTTCGTGAGCTCCTTTGGAATCTCCCATTCCGTAGGTCGATTCTCCGTACTCTTTCTACTCAAAGCATCTGCTACCACATTGGCCTTGCTTGGTGGGTAGTTGATTGCCAATTCATAATCTTTAATCAATTCCAGCCATCTCTTGTGCCTCATGTTCAGTTCTTTCTGAGTAAAGAAGTATTTCAGGCTTCTGTGATATGTGTATAGCTCACACTTGGATCCATAAAGAAATTATCTCCAACTCTTCAGAGCATAGACTACTGCTGCCAATTCCAAGTCATGTACTAGATAGTTATGTTCATGTGGCTTCAGTTGTCGTGACCCATAAGCTATAACTTTACGGTCCTGCATCAGAACACATCCAAGTCCATTCTTGGAAGCGTCACAGTAAACCGTATAATCCTTTCCTGGTTCTAGAACTGCTAACACAGGTATCGTTGTTAACTTCTCCTTGAGCTTTTGGACACTAGCTTCACACTCATTAGACCATACAAATGGAGTGTTTTTATTCAATATTTTAGTCATTGGTCCTGCAATCTTCGAAAATCCTTCAATGAATCTTCGGTAGTATCCTGCCAGACCAAGGAATCCTCTGATCTCCTTAGCATTCTTTGGTGCTTTCCATTCCAAGACATACTGAACCTTACTTGGGTTAACAACTATTCCCTCCTTACTTATGACATGTCCAAGAAATTCTACACCATGCAACCAAAATTTTCACTTACGGAACTTAGCATAAAGCTGGTGTTCTCTTAATATCTACAAACTTTCTTTCGATGCTTGGCATGTTCTTCTTTGTTATTGGAATATATCAAAATATCATCAATGAATACTATCACAACTTGTCCAAGTACTTCATGAAGATCTTGTTCATCATATTCATGAAAATTTCGGGTGCATTGGTCAATCCAAATGGTACAACCACGTACTCATGGTGTCCATATCTAGAAACAAAAGCTGGTCTCAGAACATCTTCTTTCTTGATCTTGATTTGATGGTATCCTGACCTCAAATATATCTTCGAAAAGACTCCTGCTCCTTGAACTTGATCAAATAAGTCTTGAATTATGGGTAATGGATACTTGTTCTTGACGGTCACATTATTGAGATTTCTATAATCTCCACACATTCTCTTTCCTCCATCTCTCTTATCCACAAAAATGACTGGTGTTCCCCATGGTGATACACTTTCTTGTATGAATCCTTTCTGTTCCAGCTCATCTATCTGTGCTTTTACCTCCACTAACTCCTTCAGACCCATCTTATATGGTAGTTGGGCAATTGGTGTTTTCCCTGGAATCAGATCTATTGTGAATTCTATTTCCCTATCGGGTGGCATCCCCGGTAATTCATTGAGAAACACATCTTGAAACTCATTTACCACTGGAATCTCCTAGATATTTACCTCTTTCAAGCTATTCAAATCCAATCCTATCTCCCATTGGGTATATTTATCTCCTTGGAATACTATCTGTCCTCCCATGGAGTTGCGAAGCGATACTGTTTTCTCTTCACAGTTGATCAGTGCTCCATTCTCCGTTAACCAGTCTTTCCCTAGGATGACTGATATATCCTTCATGGGAATGACAAAGAGATCCACAAAATACACGCAGTCACAAATTTGTGCCTCTTTAACGTGGGTTACTAAGATCGTTCCCTCCGCATATAAGACAGTTATGGGATATTCTAGTTTCGAGCATCTAATCCCGTATTGATGAACAAACTATTGTGCAAGGAATGTAGTAGTTGCTCCAGTATCAAATAATACTTTGCCCGGATGGGTAAGGATGCTGAGCGTACCTAAGACTGCTTGATCTGACTCTCCATCTTGCTCCAAGGTTGTGCAGTTCAGCTTATGCTGAGCGTACCTAAGACTGCTTGATCTGACTCTCCAGCTTGGCTGATGTTCCTGTTGCTGTTGCTGTTGTTGTTGTTGCTGTTGCTGTTGTTGTTGCTGTTGTTGTTGCTGTTGTTGCTGCTGTTTCTGTTGCCAGCTCGTCCTCCTCCAGAGTTCTGTCCACTTCACGACGCCTTATTCGGACACTCAGGCTTCATGTGTCCCTCTTGCCCACAACCATAACATATGATCCTGGGTTTCTCACATTCTTTCTGGATATGTCCTCTCTGTCCGCAGTTGTGACAGATGATCTGGCCTTTCGGATTCGGACCTCCATGGTTGAACTGATTCCCGATAGGTCGGAATCGGGGTTTGAAACTCCTATCTGGGGTTGGTTTGGTAATTAGATACTTCTTTGGCTCGATGCGAGCCATTTTCCTCCTCTCCTCCTAGACTTGTCTATAGTTATCCTCGAAAGTGATTGCCACGTCAATCAGTTCCTGGAACTTTGCATTTCTTGCTAACCGTAGTTGCATCTTCATGTAGGGATTCATTCCCTTCATAAACCTCTTCTTCCTCTTCTCGTCAGAATTCACTTCCTCTGGTGCATACCTAGACAAACTGTTAAACTCACTGACATATTTCTTGATTGGTGTGATGTTCTGCTGCAGCTATATCTGGCCATGGGCAGCCCGGCCCGACGGCCCGGCCCGAGCCCGGCCCGAAAAACTCGGGCTTGGGCCTGAAATGTTGGCCCGACGGCCGGGCCGGGCCGGGGTAGCCCGAATTAACACCGGCCCGGCCCGACGGCCCGACGGGCTTGGTGGGATTTTGGTCGGGCCGGGCCGGGCTTGGGCCGGGTTTTTTTGCGTCGGGCCTACCTCGGGCCGGCCCGAGGCCCGGCCCGGCCCGACACATGCCCAGGTATAGCTGCAGCTCTTCAAACTCTCTTTCCTTCAATTCCACCACACTCTCTGGAACATGTGCATCCCGAAACTTCTTCTTGAACTCTTCCCAACTAATTAAACACCTTCTCTGGTGGATGTACATCGATGAAATTCTCCCACCAAGATGTAGCTGGTCCTGATAACATATAGCTAGCATACCTTATCTTTTCTTCGTCGTTGCATCCAATAGTCCTCAACCTCCTTTCAGTATTAGTTAACCAATCCTCTGCATACATAGTTTCTGGGGCTGATGCAAATGGTAAAGGTCTTGCATTCTGGAAGTCTGATAATGTTACTCCTCTTCCCTCATTGCCTTTATCATTCAGAACTTGAGCAAATAAATCTTGTATGTTCTTGTTCTGACCCTCCTGGTACCTTCTTCGGTCTTCTTCCATAGCCCTCATATATTGCTGGAAGTCTGGGTGCATCATAGGATGTGGTGGTTGTGGCTTGTCTCCCATTCTGGCTTCTGCGTCAGCTTCCTCTTTTTCTTTAGCCTCCCGCTCCTTCGAGCTTCCTCACTCTCGACTAACGCCATGTCCCCCTAGTCCTGTAACAAAGAGTGATACTCATAGTTACACCATGCGAATGTTTTCTGAGCTCAACTCAATGCCCAGAACTAGTCACACAATGAAATCAAGAAGCAAATCCAAAACAAACATATATCATGTATATACACTGTATAACACATAACATTACAACCACTATATTACATGTGGTATGTATAACCACTTATTACGGCTCTAAGCCCAAGCCAACGAGAATTTAAAATACGTTCTAGAACAATACCAATGATATTACATTATTCCACTCGTAGATACTACTCCTCGTCTTCATCGTTGGTCTCCGTGTACATACCAGGAATCCACCCGGTACAACGGCTAGTCTTCCGAACACCGTCCGGAACATAGGTCCTTCCAGTCGGAACATAGTCTGAATCGGACGAAGTGCGGAGACAGAGGTCTATCATCCCAAAGTAACTGGAAACTGATGCATATGGATCCTCAGTAGGATACACACCTTCTTCCTCTACCGCCTGATCTGCGACCCACGGAGGATTCCTCTCAACCTGCACCCTCATCATCATCATCATCATCATCATCATCATCATCTTCTTCTTCTTCTTCTTCTTCTTCTTCTTCTTCTTCTTAACTCCAGAATTCTCCCCTACCTCAAAGTGAGACTTGACTGGACCTTCCATCGATGAGTCAATGACAATGGGGTTCGTATCCTTTTCTCCATGCCCATAGTGACCTGTACGATACTGGTTAACAACGCCTCCTTCTTCCTCCATGTCACACGGAATAGGTTCACTTTCATCCCCGAAGGGTTCTCCGAAACGCCAACCAGTCAAATTCTCTATTGGGGATTCCAGATTGGCCGGGTTTCCTTATTCATCTCCCACCTAACCTATATCAAAGGACTCCGACACATAGGGATAATGTGGAACATAATTTGGTGTAGGAGGAACTGGGTTAGATACCTGGTCACTCAAGTCTATGAAACTCCCGGTAGTGAAATAAGGTGTTGAGTGTTGGGTTTGGTTTCTAATTAAGTTTCTGCATTCGAGCCTGGACTTTTTCAGGGTCCGTGAACTCTTCAAGCATGTGTGTCACTTCTGCCACCATCTTATTTTGAAGTAGGTACAACGTAGTCAACAGGGACTTGCAGCTGTCCATATGTTGTGCTGCTACTTTTGGGTGTTTCTGTGCCATCAACAAGTGGTTTAATGAAGGATCCTCATCTTCCTCAGCATGTGGAACATGATAATACTCGGAACATAGGAAATCTATGGTTTTGTGCTCTCTAAGCTCTGTGATTGCACTAATATTGCCATGTGATATGCCGTTCTGAGGGTTTTTTCTTCTCCGTAAGGCATAACTAGGCTCATTGCTAGTTCTTTGGGTAGTTTCACTCCCACTCTGCACTTGGCCACTACATCTCTGACGTAGTGGATGTATTTCATGACAGGGATTCGGGTTTCACAGCCAAGATCATACAACATCCCACGCAGGAGATTTGTGAGACTCCCTTCATAGTCACCAAGCCATGATCATCCTCTTTGGATAAGTATTCGCCATTCCGATTGTATACATAGGTAAAATATTACGCCCTCCGTCCATTCTATAGTGCCTATAGTTTTTTGGCACGGAAATTAGCACAAGAGTGTTCTTTACACAAGACCCCCTAGATTAACGTTTTGAGATCAGATTAAAATGAGGGAAATCGGTAACTTCCTAAATGAACACAAAAAATCCCACAAATTTCTCTGGTTGACTCTCCATATATGTCCAGCCAGGTTATATTAAGGAAATAAAAACATTGCTTCCTAAATCTAAGGAATCATTGGAGTCATGCATTAGGAATCTCAATTAATTGTTTCCTTTTTGTATGGATTTTTTTCACGCATGTAGAGGGGGTAATTGAAAAAGAGCCAAGCTACAACCTTATATTCTGAAACAAATTTCAAAAATCTATAGGCATTATAGAAAGGAACGGAGGGAGTATTAATGATGATGCATCATAATAGTCATAATAAAAAATTATCGCACTAAAATATATGACCATGTTATCCTCAAGTGAATAAACATCATATTTCTAGAGAATTCTTTACTATCCCTACTTGACTTCTAGAGGTTTGTTCCCTTTACTAGGTTTTTCCAACCTAAGGCTGTAACATTTGCTCTGATACCAGGTGCGGTGACCCAACATACCACTGCATTTTGTAGTATACAAGTCGTTGATATGATACTCATGAAGGGGCTTCTTCACAAATATCACATCCCTCAGAGTGGTACAACAGAAACATTGCAGGTCATAAGCACTTCACATTATTATTACATAACAAAGTTCTCACCCACTTGGTATTCTCGCAGGTTCGATGAGAACACCCTAAGAACATAACTTACTTAAGGTAATACTCCCTCCGTTTCATTCTATAGTGCCTATAGTTTTTCTGCACGGAAATTAGCACAAGAGTGTTCTTTACACAAGACCCCCTAGATTAACGATTTGAGATCAGAGTAAAATGAGAGAAATCGGTAACTTCCTAAATTAACCTAAAAAATCTCACAAATCTCTCTGGTTGACTCTTCATATATGTGCAGGCAGGTTATATTAAGGAAACAAAAACATTGCTTCCTAAATCTAAAGAATCGTTGGGGTCATGCATTAGGAATCTCAATTAATTGTTTCCTTTTTGTATGGATTTTTTTCACACATATAGAGGGGGTAATTGAAAAAGAGCCAAGCTGCAACCTTATATTCTGAAACAAATGCCAAAAATCTATAAGCATTATAGAAAGGAACGGAGGGAGTATTACAACTTGAACCACTAAGTAGACAAGATAAGAGCTCAACAACTTATTTAGGTAAGTCACTACGCTGCACGGCTCTACTATGCCTACGACATGTCTCTACTCCTCTGCCTCCACGTCATCAGTTCCGTAGACTGTCCCATAGTCCACGCCTTCAACTCCTCCGGACAAGTCTGGCTCCTCGTTGACCAACTCATATTACCCTTCTAGTGCTCCGGTGCAGGCCTCTTCTTCGGTATCACAGTATAGCAAGGGTTTAGAAAGAAAGTGAGTAAAGAGGTACTCAGCAAGCTCAAAAGAAAAGGTGTTTGATGCACTAACTAAGACCATTGATCAGAAAATCTCAGGTCAATGCATGTTTCGCAAACATTTCTTCAAAAGGTTTATTTTATTCTGAAAACTATGCCCGCCAGTCTTCATAGGTTGACCAGAACTTCACGGAGTTCCTTTCCTGCCGCGTTCGTAGTTCCCTTGCGGAACATGGAGTGACAATCCAGAATTTGATACACTCTGAAGAGGTGCGTTACTTTTCCCATAAGAGAACTTATCCTTGTTGCCAACCGGGCGTACTTTCCCGTCCACACTTCCTTGGTGTGAGGCCCAGTATAAGAACCAAGCCAATCATTGCCTTCTCCGCGACCCTGCATACCCACCCTTTTGTCCATACCCACATCCCCGGTAGACATCTCCCGAGCATACGGCTTTAACCACGATGTGTCCTGGACAATCCATCATAGACGGTAGAGCGCCCTTCATCCACACGGACGGGGAGATTAAGTCCATCCCAAACTACTGAGTGTTCTCGCAACACACGGCTAGGCTCTATCAAGTCCGTTGTAATGCAGAAGGGAAAATATACAGCAGACTTCCCTAGAGCCATTATAGATCTTATGGTTAACGCGATATGTAGGACGCTAGAATCACTAGACGGCATTGGTGATTAGTCCTAGAAGAGTAGAACCCTTGCAATGGAACCCCCACCATGAACACATACCATGGTTCCATTGCCCTCCACATAGTCATGTTCATAATTGGAAAACTAACATTTTATTTTTAATGCAGGAGTGATAAGTATATTGCTTTGCGAGTAAATTGGTAGAAAATAATCAATATGGCATGAGCAAGAGTGAACTTGCCTGGAGACTGCGAGATAGTGCAGTTCGAGGGTTTGGATGGAACCTGGACCTCGGGTTCTGAAAAGAAGCATCATTGTCCAATAAAGACAATGTTATAAAATTCAAATGATGTATGCATGGTGGATTTCTTTTGGTTGAATCCCTTTCCTCGGTGTGTTAACATAATTTCTTAAGATTTGAATATTAGAGCTTTATTGTAATATTAATTCCTTTAAATAATAATTTATGATGATTTACTTATTATTTCAATAAGGATTTTCCTCAAAAGAGAAAGAATTGAAATAATAGAATTTATCTTTTTGAAAATATTTGTTTTAACAAATATTTAAAGGAATTTTGAATTTCCTTGATTTTTATATTCAAGGAAATATTTCAAATTTAAATTCCAACTTAGAATTCATTTTTAAATTTCTTTAACCAAAATTTATATTATTTATTTTATTTTGGTCAAGAAATATTTTAATGTATTATTCTTATTTTTCTTGAATTTTTGGAGTTCATTTGAATTAATTAGCAATTTTCCAAAGTGGAAAGGTTTAATTCAAAAGTGAAATGTCTAAATTACCCCTGGTCCCACTGGTCAGCCCACCAGTGGTTGAACTAGACTGGGCCGGCCCAAACCGACCAAGCCGGTTCAGTCCACCCCTCTCTCGCACGCGACCCTAACCCTAATCCTCTCACGACGCGGTTGGCGATTCGCGTCGCCGCCGTAGTCGCCCCTACGCTCCGGCCAACTCCGTCCACCCCTGGCCTCGCCGTTGGTTGCAGTCGCCTCCCCTCTCAATGCTCTACAATCCTATCCGCATCGATCTAAATCTCGTCGCCTCCTTCTCTGGATCGCCTCCCCTCTGCATCTAGGGTTCCAACCCGTGGTGGTGTTCTTCATCGATCTGACGCCCCTGGACGAGATGGCGATGCTCGTTGGTGCGTTGGTGTTGTTGTGCTCGATTGGTACCAGCTTGGTCGCGGTATGGCGCCGCCGTGACCTGCCTGTGCCACCGTGCCGCCATGGACGCCGCTCAGCTCTTCACCAGGTACACATCTCACACCTCCTCTGCTCTCTTCTACTCTCTCTTCTCCCTCTAAGCTCTCTCTATCGACCTGGAGAGCTACTGCACACCTCTACTGGCCACTGACCATGCCATGCTATTGCTAGTGCTGCTAGGCTTACTGCTGTTGTTGCTCTGGATTCGTTGCTAGGGTTCATTTCTGATCCTTGTCATGGGTTCTAGCTTGCCCATGACCCTGTAGCTTCATCTGGTGTTCATATGAACACTAGTTGCTAACAGTGACTTGCTATACTGGTAGATTATGGTCGCTATTGTGCTACAGTGATCTCCATCTGCTCCAAAGGTTCCATTTGGAGCCTAAATTGCTAGTGGTTAGTGTACTGACATACTGCTAATTCCTTGCCGTTGCTTGTCTTAAGGTATAGCAACTGTCTATGCCTCTCTGTATTTGCTTACCATTAACTGGTGAGCTACTAATTCTTATTGGAGTGTGCTATACTAAAAAATGTACCTTGTGGTGCTACTAGTTCTATACTAGTGACACTTCTATGATGCTGCTACATGTTGGTGATGGCTACTGTCTACTTATGTCAATTGTTATGATTTTGTGGCTTACTGGATCATGTATATTTGTTGGTTTGTGAAGGTTTACTGCCACTTGTTATTGATGAACCATGTATTGGTGATGATTCAATTTAATTCAATGATGTTAATTTGATTTCCATCCTTTGTTGGAAACAAATCCATGGCCTGAACCTGTACAAGGTAATGAGGACTTGCTCATTGGTATAGCTTGCTTGTTTGTGTTGTGACCTCAGTAGCTATTGCTACTGCCACTGGGTACATCTCATAGTTGGATAATTGCTTGGTTTCGGTGAAAATAGAGGTAAATGAATGCCACTATGGGTATCCTTTGAAGAAAATGGGAAGTTTCTGTTGGTTTTAAAAGACTAGGTGATGTTAGGTGATTAAGTTGGCTGTCAAGGATGGTTTCGTCTGGTTAACTTGGATAAGCTATGTGTTCTTGCTTACTTATGCATATCCATCTCTACTAGATTTACTAGTTCTGGCTTGGCCTCTCGCTTGCCAGCATCACTTGGTTACTACCAAGTGATGAGTAATCCCTGTGGAGCATCTGCTCCATTGTATGTGTGTTTTGAGCATGCTTAATATGGATTGGATCCTCTGGATCCTTTCCAGGTATCAAACATACCTTGATCCAGCTCCTAGACAAAGTACTTTGTTGGTGTAGAGGATTTTGCTGGTTTATCTTGATCAACTGGCCCTTCTCCTCCAAGCTCCTGGCTGGTTCTTGACTTATGTCACCATGATTTCTGGTTTGGTGGTGTTTGGGTGGATGAACTGGATGAACTCTGATGAACCAGTGTTGTTTCTGATGCTGTTGGGTTCCTGGATGGTTGAACTCTATCTACTGTGCACTGTACAATTTATAGCAAGCCAAGGTGGCTTGCTTGATTGACAACAAGGGTTGGGTTTGTGCTGTGGTGTCTTCTCCTCCTTTCACCCTTGTGTTAAGTCACTTGTGAGTGCTGTGTGGGCAGATACATTGCTTTGGTTGGGACTTGATCTCCTGCCTGAGTTTATCTTCTCCATTTTTACTTCTTTTTGCTGACCAAGTTGCATTGCCACTTGTTCAAGGACAACACTTGGTTCTTTCTTGCCGTTTATGCAGGTTTCAAAGCTGGCTCAAGATTTGGAGAAAAGCAAATGAAGAATAGAGAAGATTTAGTCTAGGAAAATAGTTTTACTGTGTAATTTTCTTTTCTTTCTCATTTCTTATTTGTTTATGATCAATAATGTTGTAATATTCAAAGATTGTGTAAAGACAATGTATTTATGTGTGAATGATTAATAAAGCCCAAAGTTCCTTATGAGCATTTTGTAATAATGATAATCCAATTTTGCAATATGTTGTATGAGTTCAATTGTATTAGAGTTTCTTATACTCTTTTATGATTCGGTATTCAAATTTGAAATGGAAATTCAAACTCCTCTCAAAACCCTAGTTTCAAAAGAGGTCATGTCGAAATTCATAGCACTCTCATTACCCTAACCCTAATGGCAACGAGAGAGAAACATCGATCCCTCTTATGTGTTATGCAATTAAACGCGAAAATTTCCCCCGTTTTGCGATGCAATGCACAACCCTTAAATCTACCCCGTGATACGTCTCCAACGTATCTATAATTTCTTATGTTCCATGCTAGTTTTATGACAATCCCTACATGTTTTGTTCACACTTTATATCATTTTTATGCATTTTCTGGGACTAACCTATTAACGAGATGCCTAAGTGCCAGTTCCTGTTTTCTGCTGTTTTTGGTTCCGAAAAGCTGTTCGGGCAATATTCTCGAATTCGACGAAACAAAAGCCAAACCTCCTATTTTTCCGAGGGACACACGGAGCCAGAAGGGCAAGCCTGGGAGGCCCACGGCCTCCACACCATAGGCCGGCGCGGCCAAGAGGGGGGGCGCCGCCAGGTGGGGTGGGCCCCTCGGGCACCCCCTCGCGCCGCCCTTTCGCCTATATATTTCTTCCGTCGAGAAAACCCTAAAGAGATCGATCATACTCCAGAAAGACTCCCGGAGCGCCGCCGCCATCGCGAAACCTAGTTTCGGGGGTCAAGTTCTGTTTCGCACCTCGGGATAGGGATCGACCCCGAGCCTTCTCCATCGACGCCACCGCCTCCATCATGCTCCGTGAGTAGTTCCCCCATGGACTACGGGTTCTAGCAGTAGCTAGTTGGTACTCTCTCTCCCATGTACTTCAATACAATGATCTCATGAGCTGCCTTACATGATTGAGATCCATCTGATGTAATCGGTGTTGTGTTTGTTCGGATCCGATGAATTGTTACATTATGATCAGTCTATCTATAAAGTTTGTGAAGTTATTGTTGCTGCAATCTTGTTGTGTTTAATGCTTGTCACTAGTGCATGATACGTCTCCAACGTATCTATAATTTCTGATGTTCCATGCTAGTTTTATGACAATACCTACATGTTTTGTTCAGACTTTATATCATTTTTATGCATTTTCTGGAACTAACCTATTAACAAGATGCCGAAGTGCGCTCTGTTTTCTTGTTTTTGGTTCCAAATCCTACACAGAAATATTCTCGGAATTGGACGAAACAAAAGCCGAACCTCTTATTTTGCCGAGACGGACACTGAGCCGGAGAGGGGCCAGAGGGGGCCCAGAGGGCCCCACCCCACATGGCGGCGCAACCAAGGGGGGGCGCCCCCTATGGTGTGGGACCCTCGGGACCCCTCCGAGGCCGCCTGATACGTCCAATTTGCATCACTATTTTGTATCATAATTTGCTGTTATTCATTGATATATTTCATATTGGGACACAATACTTATGTTATTTCATCTATTTTGCATGTTTCATCATCATTGGAGGATCAAGCACCGGAGCCAGGATTCTGCTGGAAAAAGCACCGTCGAACGCAATATTTCGGAAGATCAACTGTGGAAGGGAATTTCACGTAAATTCCTATTTTTCCAGATGACGGAGGGAGCCAAAAGGGGAGCAGGAGGAGCCAGTGGCCCAGACCACAGGCGGCGCGGCCCCCGGCCGCGCCACCCCGTGCTCGGGGGCCCCACAGCCCTCTCGCCTCCTTTCTTCGCGTACTCCTTCGTCCCGAAAACCTAAGCCACGAGAGGACCTCACGAAGGCCGCTCGCGGGGCGGAGAACACCAGAGAGAAAAGAGCTCTCCGGCGGGCAGGAATCCGGGAAATTCCCTCCCGAGGGGGAAATCGACGCCATCGCCATCGTCATCGAGCTGGACATCATCTCCATCATCATCATCATCATCTCCACCATCTACACCGCCATCACCACCGCTGCACCTCGTCATCGCTGTAGCAATTCGGGTTAAATCTTGATTGTTTGATAGGGGAAACTCTCCCGGTGTTATTCTATACTTGTTGTAGATGCTATTGAGTGAAACCATTGAACCAAGGTTTATGTTCAGATTGTTATTCATCATCATATCACCTCTGATTGTATTCCATATGATGTCTCGTGAGTAGTTCGTTTAGTTCTTGAGGACATGGGTGAAGTCTAAATGCTAGTAGTGAATTATGGTTGAGTAATATTCAATGTTATGATATTTAAGTTGTGGTGTCATTCTTCTAGTGGTGTCGTGTGAACGTCGACTACACGACACTTCACCATTTATGGGCCTAGGGGAGTGCATCTTGTATTCGGTTGCTAATTGCGGGGTTGCCGGAGTGACAGAAACCTGAGCCCCCGTTAGTATATCGATGCAGGAGGGATCGCATGATCTCAGAGTTTAAGGCTGTGGTTAGATTTATCTTAATTACTTTCTTGTAGTTGCGGATGCTTGCAAGGGGTATAATCACAAGTATGTATTAGTCCTAGGAAGGGCGGTGCATTAGCATAGGTTCACCCACACAACACTTATCAAAACAATGAAGATTATTAAACCACATGAAGCGAAAGTACTAGACTAAAATCCCCATGTGTCCTCGGAACGTTTGGTCATTATAAGTAAACAAACCTTGTCCTTTGTGCTAAAAAGGATTGGGCCACTCGCTGCAATTATTTCTCTCGCATTTTATTTACTTGTACTTTATTTATCTGCAATATCAAAACCCCAATACTTGTCTGTGAGCATTTACAGTGAATCCTTCGAAACTGCTGCCAACACCTTCTGCTCCTCGTTGGGATCGACATTCTTACTTATCGAAGATACTAAGATATACCCCTATACTTGTGGGTCATCAAGACTATTTTCTGGCGCCGTTGCCGGGGAGTGAAGCGCTATTGGTAAGTGGAATTGGTAAGGAAATTTACTGTTTGTGCTGATTTTATTTCTGCCTGCTGCTATAAATCATTATGGAGAGATCCTCTCTTCAATTTCTATTTGGGAAATCTACTACTACTGCAACGGTAGTGGATGAAGCGCCAGGTGAGGAAGTAGTACCATATAAAATACCTATGAAAATTATTGAACGTGTCATGGATAACCGCTATGAAGGGGATGGAACTATTCATCCTGGTGATCATTTATTGTTTTTGCATGAATTATGCGGTTTATTCAAATGTGCAGGTATTTCTATGAATGAAGTTAGGAAGAAACTATTCACTATATCGCTGTCTGGTAAAGCGGCGCACTGGTATAAATTGCTGAAGAATGGTGATTCTATTGATTGGGAGGACATTGTGCCTTTATTTTATTCCAAATTTTATCCTCCAAGTGAAATTCACAAAGATCGGAACCGCATATATAATTTCTGGCCTCATGATGGAGAGAGTATTGCCCAAGCTTGGGGGAGATTGAAGTCTTTAATGCTCAAATGCCCCATTCATGAGCTTCCTGGTAATGTTATTATTGATAATTTCTATGCAAGACTTTCTTTTCAAGACAAGACCTTGCTGGATACTTCTTGTTCTGGATCATTTACACGCAAGAATGAAGAGTTTAAAAGAGACCTTCTTGATCGGATCCAAGAAAATACTGAAGGATGGGAGAACGACAAAGATAGAGAATCAGGTATAATTTATGATTATAAATGCATTGAAGCTTTTATGGATACTGATAAATTTCGTAATATGAGTGCTACATATGGTCTTGATTCCCAAGTTGTTGCAAATCTTTATAAAGCTTTTGCCTCTCATTATGAACTGCCTAAGAATAATTTTGATAAGTATCATGAACCGTATAAAGATAAAGTTGATTCATCTGTAAACAAATGTGTAGTGGTTGAAACTGTTGATAATGTTATTCCTGAAGCTTATATTGAAAAAACTCCTTTCCCTGCTAAAATGAAGGAGTACTCTGTCATATCTAGTGCGGTTAATAAAAGTGAAAAGAAACCTAAAGAACCTGAAGAACAAATTAAAATTGAACCTGCTGTTGCAATAGTTAAAGATCTTGTGACTGAAAATGTGGAGGATGGTCATATTATTTTCTGTGAAGATGCTTCTAATATTGTTTCACATCCTAATAAATCCAAACAAGTTAGTGTTTGATGACCCACAAGTATAGGGGGTGTATCGTAGTACTTTCGATAAATAAGAGTGTCGAACCCAACGAGGAGCAGAAGGTGTTGACAAGCAGTTTCGATGAAGGTTTCACTGTAAATGCTCACAGACAAGTATTCAGGGGTTTTGATATTGCAGATAAATAAAGTACAAGTAAATAAAATGCGAGAGAAATAATTGCAGCGAGTGGCCCAATCCTTTTTAGCACAAAGGACAAGCCGGTTTGTTTACTTATAATGACCAAACGTTCCTGAGGACACACGGGGATTTTAGTCTAGTGCTTTCGCTACATACGATTAATCTTCATTGTTTTGATAAGTGTTGTGTGGGTGAACCTATGCTAATGCACCGCCCTTCCTAGGACTAATACATACTTGTGATTATACCCCTTGCAAGCATCCGCAACTACAAGAAAGTAATTAAGATAAATCTAACCACAGCCTTAAACTCTGAGATCCTGCGATCCCTCCTGCATCGATATACTAACGGGGGCTTAGGTTTCTGTCACTCCGGCAACCCCGCAATTAGCAACCGAATACAAGATGCACTCCCCTAGGCCCATAAATGGTGAAGTGTCGTGTAGTCGACGTTCACACGACACCACTAGAAGAATGACACCACAACTTAAATATCATAACATTGAATATTACTCAACCATAATTCACTACTAGCATTTAGACTTCACCCATGTCCTCAAGAACTAAACGAACTACTCACGAGACATCATATGGAATACAATCAGAGGTGATATGATGATGAATAACAATCTGAACATAAACCTTGGTTCAATGGTTTCACTCAATAGCATCTACAACAAGTATAGAATAACACCGGGAGAGTTTCCCCTATCAAACAATCAAGATTTAACCCGAATTGCTACAGCGATGACGAGGTGCAGCGGTGGTGATGGCGGTGTAGATGGTGGAGATGATGATGATGATGATGGAGATGATGTCCCGCTCGATGACGATGGCGATGGCTTCGATTTCCTCCGGGAGGGAATTTCCCCGGCGGATTCCTGCCCGCCGGAGAGCTCTTTCTCTCTGGTGCTCTCCGCCCGCAGAGGCGGCTGTAACCCTTCGTGAGGATCCCTCTGTGGCTTAGGTTTTCGGGACGAAGGAGTACGCGAAGAAAAGGAGGCGAAAGGGTCGTGGGCCCCCAGCATAGGGTGGCGCGGCCCGGGCCGCGCCGCCCTATGGTCTGGGCCCACAGTGGCCCCCTCTCTTCCCCTTCTGGCTACCTCCGTCATTTGGAAAAATAGGAATTTACGTGAAATTCCTTCCACAGTTGATCTTCCGAAATATTGTGTTCTGACGGTGCTTTTTCCAGCAGAATCCTGGCTCCGGTGCTTGATCCTCCAATGATGATGAAACATGCAAAATAGATGAAATAACATAAGTATTGTGTCCCAATATGAAATATATCAATGAATAACAGCAAATTATGATACAAAATAGTGATGCAAATTGGACGTATCAACTCCCCCCAGACCTCGCTTGTCCCCAAGCGAAACTGAGCTCGAGAAACAAGACCACATGTTTATGGAGTGAAGAGTCGATAAATAAAATACGGACAAGAAGCATCATATTCATTCACACAAGACATTCTAATAAACAACTTCCTCATATAACTCATCTTGAAATAAGTAAAGAGAAATCACAAGTAAAGGTGCATAAGAAATCATAATTGGTGATGGCAAACTTTGTTCTTGGTCAGAGAACTACTAACGGATTGTACTTCTAAGCAAAGCTTTCATATTAGATTTTATAGCTGAACTTTCATATTCAAGCATGACAATCTCTTCATAATCATTGATAACTTCAAAGTCATATTCATTCGGATAAAATTGGTACTAAACAAGAAAGTATAAAAGACATGATCAACTGAATCATAGCATAAATGATTGGTTCACAACAACTCAATTGCTTGCTTAAGATAGAGGGAAATAGGTATACTGACTCAACATAAAAGTAAAAGACAGGCCCTTCGCAGAGGGAAGCAGGGATTAAATCATGTGCTAGAGCTTTTCAAGTTTTGAAATCATATAAAAGAGAATAAAAGTAAAATTTTGAGAGGTGTTTGTTGTTGTCAACGAATGGTAGCGGGCACTCTAACCCCCTTGCCAAACGAACCTTCCAAGAGCGGCTCCCATGAGGGACGGCATCTCTACCAGCAAGGTAGATCATCCCCCTTCTCTTTTGTTTACACATGTATTTTAGTTTTATTTAGGATGACACTCCCCCCAACCTTGGCTTTCTCAATCCATGGCTAACCGAATCCTCGGGTGCCTTCCAACATTCACATACCATGGAGGAGTGTCTATTGCAAAATTAAGTTGCTTACTGATGAATCAGAGCAAAACATGTGAAGAGAATTATTAATGAAAGTTATTAATTGAGGCTGGGAACCTCATTGCCAGCTCTTATTGCAAAGTTATTGGGTAAGCGGATGTGCCGCTAGTCCATTAGGAAAAGTTCGCCCAACAAGATTGAAAGATAAAACACCACATACTTCCTCATGAGCTATAAAACATTGACACAAATAAGAAGTAGTATAGTTTGAATAATTTAAAGGTAGCACATGAAGTATTTACTTGGAATGGCAGAAAATACCATGTAGTAGGTAGGTATGGTGGACACAAATGGCATAGGTTTGGTCTAAGGTTATGGATGTATGAGAAGCATTCCCTCTCGATACAGGTCTTTGGCTAGCAAGGTTTGATAGCAAGCATAAAGGTTGAGGGAAACAAACAAATATACATATGATAGAAACAATCATGCATCTTTCTCATAAGCACAAGCAATTTTAACTTAAGAATACCAAGCATAGAGATAATGGAGTAATGTATCTAAGTGTATTTCTCTCTTTTATTAAACATCAGGATGTTGTTGCTATTGACCAATGCTAAGTTTGCCAAAACCAAATAGATTTACTTGATGCTCCCAAAGTGATATCAATACTCATGTCAAGAGTAATCATATAATGGAGATTGCAAACTAAAATAAGGTGTGCAAAAAGTAAATGATAAGACTTCTCATTAATATTCCATAACGATAACTCACACCAACGGATACATCGATAACTAACTAAGAGAGATACTTCCACATTGCATACTATTCTATATGATAACTTCCCTACTCATGATATGACACTACTTGATAGTAAAAGATAAAAGTGGTGATGATGTGATACCGCGGCACTCCCCCAAGCTTGGAACAAACCAAGGGGATGCCAATACCGATGATGAATTACTCCTTCGGCGATGATGGTGAATCTTTGTCGTCATCAGACTTCCATGGAAGAGGCCCTCCATCAACAAAAGACATCTTGGTTTCCGGAAACCTGAAACTAGCAGCATGACTTATGCGCTTAAACCTGTTTTCATACTCACAGTTCTGATTATGGACATCATAGAGTTGAGCTTGGAGTTTGTTGGTGGTGTCGTGAAGTGAGAAGATATCGTCCCACAGCTTCGCAGTCTCCTTTTTGTGTCCATCAATGAGTTCAGACACAATCTTGTGAAAGATATCCACTTCACGCTCAGCCATCTTCTTGTAGTTGAAAACCTCTTGTTCCAGCTTCTCCATCCTGTCTTCCAAGCTCCCTTCTCCCTTAGGACCCTGGACATCTTTGATCTGCAACTCTCCATCTACGAGCTGCAACTCTTTGGGGTGCATCTTCAGCTCGTTCATGTACGGGTTGACGACGTCCTCAAAGAAGCTGTCCTTCGAGTTCCCGACGAAGACATGATGGATCTAGATCCGAAGCAGATCCTGGCAGAAAACAGCTCGAAACAAAACGCGACGAGAAAACGATATTACGGACCTCCAGGGGTCCGGGGATTATATAGCAAATATTTTTACGACAAAAGGAAGGTTCCAGGCCGAAAACGAGTGGAAACGGGACGCCGAGGTGCCGTCACCATAGGTCGGCGCGGCCAGGGTGGGGCCCGCGCCGGCCTGGCACGCCCTCGCGCGTCTTTTCCACTCCGTTTCGATTCCGTAATTTTTCATATTTTCCAAAAACAGCAAAAATAATGTTCGGAAAGGTAAACGCGGACTTTTTATTACCTATACTGTTACCTATTCAAAGTCCAGTTCTGGCGGACTGTCAATTTGTCCTTCGATGAAAGCCTCCGGTGTTTCCACTTGAATAATATCAACATCAACATTATAAGAATCGCCCGAGATATAATGCTTGAGTCTTTGTCCATTCACCACTTGTGTGGCATTGCCTTGGAGAGAGCTAATTTTAATTGCTCCTGAACGATACACCTCCTCAACAACATATGGTCCTTCCCACTTCGAGAGTAATTTCCCTGCAAAGAATCTGAGACGAGACCGATACAATAGAACTTGATCTCCAACATTAAATTCTCTTTTGATGATCCTTCTATCATGCCATTTCTTAACTTTTTCTTTAAAGAGTTTAGCATTTTCATAAGCTTCACTTCTCCATTCATCTAGAGAACTTAATTGCAACAACCTCTTATTACCGGCTAATTTAGGATCTTTATTTAATTCTCTAACAGCCCAATAAGCTTTGTGCTCTAGTTCTAAAGGTAAATGACAAGCTTTTCCATAATCCATTTTATAAGGTGACATTCCCATAGGATTTTTATAAGCAGTTCTATAAGCCCATAACGCTTCTTTCAATTTGCTAGGCCAATTCTTTCTAGATTTATTAACAGTCTTACCCAAGATAGCTTTAATCTCTCTATTTGATAATTCTACTTGACCGCTAGTTTGAGGGTGATAAGCGAAGCAATTCTATGATTAATACCATACTTAGCAAGAGTTTTTCTAAAACCTCCATGAATGAAATGAGAACCTCCATCAGTCATAATATATCTAGGTACTCCAAATCTAGGAAATATAATATCTACCAACATTTTTATAGAGGTCTCACCATCAGCACTTTTTGTAGGTATAGCTTCTACCCATTTAGTAACATAATCAACAGCGACAAGTATATGAGTGTTACCGTCTGAAGAAGGGAAAGGTCCCATGAAGTCGAATCCCCAACAATCGAATGGTTCAATAACAAGAGTATAATTCATAGGCATTTCATTGCGTCTAGAGATATTACCAACTCTTTGACATTCATCACAAGATAAAATAAATTTCCTTGCATCTTTGAAGAGTGTTGGCCAATAAAAACCTGATTGTAGAACCTTTTGCGCGGTTCTATCTCCAGCGTGATGTCCTCCATAAACACTTCCATGACATTTATTCAATATCTCCTGTTGTTCATATTCAGGAACACATCTTCGCATAATACCATCCACTCCTTCTTTATATAAGTGTGGGTCATCCCAAAAATAATGCCTCAAGTCATAAAAGAATTTCCTCCTTTGCTGAGCTGAAAGGGTTGGAGGCAAATACTTCGAAACAATAAAGTTAGCATAATCTGCATACCAAGGGCTCTCTCGCGAGCTCACCTTTATTACAGCCAATTGTTCATTTGGAAAACTATCATTAACAGGAACAGGATCATAAGCAATATTTTCCAATCTAGACAAATTATCAGCAACAGGATTATCAGCACCTTTCCTATCTATAATATGTAAATCAAATTCTTGCAAAAGAAGTACCCATCTAATAAGCCTTGGCTTAGCATCTTTCTTTGTCATAAGGTATCTAATTGCAGCATGATCAGTATGAATTGTAACTTTTGAATCAACAATATAAGGTCTAAACTTATCACAAGCAAAGACTACAGCTAACAATTCTTTTTCAGTTGTAGCATAATTTCTTTGAGCAGCATCAAGAGTCTTACTAGCATAATGAATAACATTTAATTTTTTATCTACTCGCTGTCCAAGAACAGCGCCTACAGCAAAATCACTAGCATCACACATAATTTCAAAAGGCAAATTCCAATCAGGAGGTTCAACTACAGGAGCAGTTGTTAAGGCTTTCTTTAAAGTTTCAAAAGCTTCCTTACAATCATCATCAAAAACAAAAGGTACATCTTTTTGAAGAAGATTAGTAAGAGGCTTTGAAATTTTAGAGAAATCTTTAATAAATCTCCTATAAAACCCAGCATGACCAAGAACACTACGAATACCTTTAACATCCCTCGGATAGGGCATCTTCTCAATCGCTTCAACTTTAGCTCTATCAACTTCAATACCTTTCTCAGAAATTTTATGTCCCAATACAATTCCTTCATTAACCATAAAATGGCATTTCTCCCAATTAAGAACAAGGTTAGTTTCTTCACATCTCTGCAAAACTTTATCGAGGTTTCGCAGGCAATTATCAAAAGAATTCCCATAGACAGAAAAATCATCCATGAACACCTCTACAATACTTTCGCAAAAACCATGAAAAATAGCAGACATGCATCTTTGAAAAGTAGCAGGAGCATTACATAAACCAAAAGGCATACGCCTATAAGCATAAGTTCCATAAGGACAAGTAAAGGTGGTTTTCTCTTGATCTTTAGCTTTAACAGCAATTTGTGAAAACCCAGAATAACCATCAAGAAAGCAAAAATGAGTATTTTTAGACAACCTCTCTAACATTTGATCAATAAAGGGTAAAGGGTAATGATCTTTCTTAGTAACTTTATTAACTTTTCGAAAATCAATGCACATTCTATAACCTACAACTATTCTTTGAGGAATAAGCTCATCATTATCATTAGGCACAACAGTCATTCCTCCTTTCTTAGGGACACAATGAACAGGACTAACCCATCTACTATCAGCAATAGGATATATAATACCAGCTTCAAGGAGTTTTAATACCTCGTTCCTTACCACTTCCTTCATCTTCGGAATTAGACGACGTTGATGTTCAACAACAGGCTTTGCATCTTCTTCCATATTAATAGCATGTTGGCAAATAGAAGGAGAAATCCCTTTCAAATCATCAAGAGTATAGCCAATAGCCCCTCGGTGTTTCTTCAATATTTCCAATAACCTTTCTTCCTCAATCTCTGAAAGCTTAGAACTAATAATAACAGGATATATTTTCTTATCATCAATATGAGCATATTTAAGATTATCAGGTAAAGGCTTTAGATCAAAAACAGGATCTTCCTTCGGTGGTGGTGTTGTACCCAGATCTTCCACCGGTAAATCATGCTTGAGAATAGGTTGGCGACGAAAAATTTCCTCAAGCTCATCTCTTTCTTTCCTAAAAGCTTCACTTTCACTATTCTCCAAATGTTGCTGCAAAGGGTTATTAGGAACAAGAACAATAGATGCACACTGCTCCATTTTAAAATCATTACTAGGCAAGTCAACTTTATAAGGAGTTTTGGTAAATTTAGAAAAGTTAAATTCATAAGGTTCACCAGCAAATCTAGTCAAAATTTTCTCTTTCTTACAATCTATAATAGCTCCACAAGTATTTAGAAAAGGTCTACCAAAAATGATAGGACAATAATCACTAGCAGCAGAACCAAGTACCAAAAAGTCAGCAGGATATTTAATCTTACCACATAGAACTTCCACATCTCGAACAATACCAATTGGAGAAATAGTTTCTCTATTAGCCAGATGAATAACCACATCAATATCTTCAAGTTCACAAGAACCAATTTCGTGCATAATCTCCGTGTAAAGTTCATAAGGTATAGCACTAACACTTGCACCAATATCACATAAACCATAATAGCAATGATCACCAATTCTAACAGATAGCATAGGGACACTAACTTGTTTGGGTTTATTAGGATGTGAAACAATATTAGAAGCATCTTCACAGAAAATAATATGACCATCCTCCACATTCTCAGTCACAAGATCTTTAACTATTGCAACAGCAGGTTCAATTTTAATTTGTTCTTCAGGTTCTTTAGGTTTCTTTTCACTTTTATTAACCGCACTAGATATGACAGAGTACTCCTTCATTTTAGCAGGGAAAGGAGTTTTTTCAATATAAGCTTCAGGAATAACATTATCAACAGTTTCAATCACTACACATTTGTTTACAGATGAATCAATTTTATCTTTATACGGTTCATGATACTTATCAAAATTCTTCTTAGGCAGTTCATAATAAGAGGCAAAAGCTTTATAAAGATTTGCAACAACTTGGGAATCAAGACCATATGTAGCACTCATACTACGAAATTTATCAGTATCCATAAAAGCTTCAATGCATTTATAATCATAAATTATACCTGATTCTCTATCTTTGTCGTTCTCCCATCCTTCAGTATTTTCTTGGATCCGATCAAGAAGGTCCCTTTTAAACTCTTCATTCTTGCGTGTAAATGATCCAGAACAAGAAGTATCCAGCAAGGTCTTGTCTTGAAAAGAAAGTCTTGCATAGAAATTATCAATAATAACATTACCAGGAAGCTCATGAATGGGGCATTTGAGCATTAAAGACTTCAATCTCCCCCAAGCTTGGGCAATACTTTCTCCATCATGAGGCCAGAAATTATATATGCGGTTCCGATCTTTGTGAATTTCACTTGGAGGATAAAATTTGGAATAGAATAAAGGCACAATGTCCTCCCAATCAATAGAATCACCATTCTTCAGCAATTTATACCAGTGCGCCGCTTTACCAGACAGCGATATAGTGAATAGTTTCTTCCTAACTTCATTCATGGAAATACCTGCACATTTGAATAACCCGCATAATTCATGCAAAAATAGTAAATGATCACCAGGATGGACAGTTCCATCCCCTTCATAGCGGTTATCCATAACACGTTCAATAATTTTCGTAGGTATTTTATATGGTACTACTTCCTCACCTGGCGCTTCATCCACTACCGTTGCAGTAGTAGTAGATTTCCCAAATAGAAATTGAAGAGAAGATCTCTCCATAATGATTATAGCAGCAGGAAATAAAATCAGCACAAACAGTAAATTTCCTTACCAATTCCACTTACCAATAGCGCTTCACTCCCCGGCAACGGCGCCAGAAAATAGTCTTGATGACCCACAAGTATAGGGGGTGTATCGTAGTACTTTCGATAAATAAGAGTGTCGAACCCAACGAGGAGCAGAAGGTGTTGACAAGCAGTTTCGATGAAGGTTTCACTGTAAATGCTCACAGACAAGTATTCAGGGGGTTTTGATATTGCAGATAAATAAAGTACAAGTAAATAAAATGCGAGAGAAATAATTGCAGCGAGTGGCCCAATCCTTTTTAGCACAAAGGACAAGCCGGTTTGTTTACTTATAATGACCAAACGTTCCTGAGGACACACGGGGATTTTAGTCTAGTGCTTTCGCTACATACAGCTGATTAATCTTCATTGTTTTGATAAGTGTTGTGTGGGTGAACCTATGCTAATGCACCGCCCTTCCTAGGACTAATACATACTTGTGATTATACCCCTTGCAAGCATCCGCAACTACAAGAAAGTAATTAAGATAAATCTAACCACACCTTAAACTCTGAGATCCTGCGATCCCTCCCGCATCGATATACTAACGGGGGCTTAGGTTTCTGTCACTCAAACCCCGCAATTAGCAACCGAATACAAGATGCACTCCCCTAGGCCCATAAATGGTGAAGTGTCGTGTAGTCGACGTTCACACGACACCACTAGAAGAATGACACCACAACTTAAATATCATAACATTGAATATTACTCAACCATAATTCACTACTAGCATTTAGACTTCACCCATGTCCTCAAGAACTAAACGAACTACTCACGAGACATCATATGGAATACAATCAGAGGTGATATGATGATGAATAACAATCTGAACATAAACCTTGGTTCAATGGTTTCACTCAATAGCATCTACAACAAGTATAGAATAACACCGGGAGAGTTTCCCCTATCAAACAATCAAGATTTAACCCGAATTGCTACAGCGATGACGAGGTGCAGCGGTGGTGATGGCGGTGTAGATGGTGGAGATGATGATGATGATGATGGAGATGATGTCCCGCTCGATGACGATGGCGATGGCTTCGATTTCCCCCTCCGGGAGGGAATTTCCCCGGCGGATTCCTGCCCGCCGGAGAGCTCTTTTCTCTGGTGCTCTCCGCCCCGCAGAGGCGGCTGTAACCCTTCGTGAGGATCCCTCTGTGGCTTAGGTTTTCGGGACGAAGGAGTACGCAAAGAAAAGGAGGCGAAAAGGGTCGTGGGCCCCCAGAGCATAGGGTGGCGCGGCCAGCCGGGCCGCGCCGCCCTATGGTCTGGGCCCACAGTGGCCCCTCTCTTCTTCCCCTTCTGGCTACCTCCGTCATTTGGAAAAATAGGAATTTACGTGAAATTCCCTTCCACAGTTGATCTTCCGAAATATTGTGTTCTGACGGTGCTTTTTCCAGCAGAATCCTGGCTCCGGTGCTTGATCCTCCAATGATGATGAAACATGCAAAATAGATGAAATAACATAAGTATTGTGTCCCAATATGAAATATATCAATGAATAACAGCAAATTATGATACAAAATAGTGATGCAAATTGGTTAGTGTTCCTATGCTATCTGTTAGAATTGGTGATCATTGCTATTATGGTTTATGTGATATTGGTGCAAGTGTTAGTGCTATTCCTTATGAGCTTTACACGGAGATTATGCACGAAATTGGTTCTTGTGAACTTGAAGATATTGATGTGGTTATTCATCTGGCTAATAGAGAAACTATCTCTCCAATTGGTATTGTTCGAGATGTGGAAGTTCTATGTGGTAAGATTAAATATCCTGCTGACTTTTTGGTACTTGGTTCTGCTGCTAGTGATCATTGTCCTATCATTTTTGGTAGACCTTTTCTAAATACTTGTGGAGCTATTATAGATTGTAAGAAAGAGAAAATTTTGACTAGATTTGCTGGTGAACCTTATGAATTTAACTTTTCTAAATTTACCAAAACTCCTTATAAAGTTGACTTGCCTAGTAATGATTTTAAAATGGAGCAGTGTGCATCTATTGTTCTTGTTCCTAATAATCCTTTGCAGCAACATTTGGAGAATAGTGAAAGTGAAGCTTTTAGGAAAGAAAGAGATGAGCTTGAGGAAATTTTTCTTCGTCAACCTATTCTCAAGCATGATTTACCGGTGGAAGATTTGGGTACAACACCGCCACCAAAGGAAGATCCTGTTTTTGATTTAAAGCCTTTACCTGATAATCTTAAATATGCTCATATTGATGATAAGAAAATATATCCTGTTATTATTAGTTCTAAGCTTTCAGAGATTGAGGAAGAAAGGTTATTGGAAATATTGAAGAAACACCGATTGGCTATACTCTTGATGATTTGAAAGGGATTTCTCCTTCTATTTGCCAACATGCTATTAATATGGAAGAAGATGCAAAGCCTGTTGTTGAACATCAACGTCGTCTAATTCCGAAGATGAAGGAAGTGGTAAGAAACGAGGTATTAAAACTCCTTGAAGCTGGTATTATATATCCTATTGCTGATAGTAGATGGGTTAGTCCTGTGCATTGTGTTCCTAAGAAAGGAGGAATGACTGTTGTGCCTAATGATAATGATGAGCTTATTCCTCAAAGAATAGTTGTAGGTTATAGAATGTGCATTGATTTTCGAAAAGTTAATAAAGTTACTAAGAAAGATCATTACCCTTTACCCTTTATTGATCAAATGCTAGAAAGGTTATCTAAAAATACTCATTTTTGCTTTCTTGATGGTTATTCTGGGTTTTCACAAATTGCTGTTAAAGCTAAAGATCAAGAGAAAACCACCTTTACTTGTCCTTATGGAACTTATGCTTATAGGCGTATGCCTTTTGGTTTATGTAATGCTCCTGCTACTTTTCAAAGATGCATGTCTGCTATTTTTCATGGTTTTTGCGAAAGTATTGTAGAGGTGTTCATGGATGATTTTTCTGTCTATGGGAATTCTTTTGATAATTGCTGCGAAACCTCGATAAAGTTTTGCAGAGATGTGAAGAAACTAACCTTGTTCTTAATTGGGAGAAATGCCACTTTATGGTTAATGAAGGAATTGTATTGGGACATAAAATTTCCGAGAGAGGTATTGAAGTTGATAGAGCTAAAGTTGAAGCAATTGAGAAGATGCCCTATCCGAGGGATGTTAAAGGTATTCGTAGTGTTCTTGGTCATGCTGGGTTTTATAGGAGATTTATTAAAGATTTCTCTAAAATTTCAAAGCCTCTTACTAATCTTCTTCAAAAAGATGTACCTTTTGTTTTTGATGATGATTGTAAGGAAGCTTTTGAAACTCTAAAGAAAGCCTTAACAACTGCTCCTGTAGTTGAACCTCCTGATTGGAATTTGCCTTTTGAAATTATGTGTGATGCTAGTGATTTTGCTGTAGGCGCTGTTCTTGGACAGCGGGTAGATAAAAAATTAAATGTTATTCATTATGCTAGTAAGACTCTTGATGCTGCTCAAAGAAATTATGCTACAACTGAAAAGGAATTGTTAGCTGTAGTCTTTGCTTGTGATAAGTTTAGACCCTATATTGTTGATTCGAAGGTTACAATTCATACTGATCATGCTGCAATTAGATACCTTATGACAAAGAAAGATGCTAAGCCAAGGCTTATTAGATGGGTACTTCTGTTGCAAGAATTTGATTTACATATTATAGATAGGAAAGGTGCTGATAATCCTGTTGCTGATAATTTGTCTAGATTGGAAAATATTGCTTATGATCCTGTTCCTGTTAATGATAGTTTTCCAAATGAACAATTGGCTGTAATAAAGGTGAGCTCGCGAGAGAGCCCTTGGTATGCATTATGCTAACTTTATTGTTTCGAAGTATTTGCCTCCAACCTTTTCAGCTCAGCAAAGGAGGAAATTCTTTTATGACTTGAGGCATTATTTTTGGGATGACCCACACTTATATAAAGAAGGAGTGGATGGTATTATGCGAAGATGTGTTCCTGATATGAACAACAGGAGATATTGAATAAATGTCATGGTAGTGTTTATGGAGGACATCACGCTGGAGATAGAACCGCGCAAAAGGTTCTACAATCAGGTTTTTATTGGCCAACACTCTTCAAAGATGCAAGGAAATTTATTTTATCTTGTGATGAATGTCAAAGAGTTGGTAATATCTCTAGACGCAATGAAATGCCTATGAATTATACTCTTGTTATTGAACCATTCGATTGTTGGGGATTCGACTTCATGGGTCCTTTCCCTTCTTCAGACGGTAACACTCATATACTTGTCGCTGTTGATTATGTTACTAAATGGGTAGAAGCTATACCTACAAAAAGTGCTGATGGTGAGACCTCTATAAAAATGCTTGTAGATATTATATTTCCTAGATTTGGAGTACCTAGATATATTATGACTGATGGAGGTTCTCATTTTATTCATGGAGGTTTTAGAAAAACTCTTGCTAAGTATGGTATTAATCATAGAATTGCTTCTGCTTATCACCCTCAAACTAGTGGTCAAGTAGAATTATCAAATAGAGAGATTAAAGCTATCTTAGGTAAGACTGTTAATAAATCTAGGAGGAATTGGGCTAGCAAATTGAAAGAAGCACTATGGGCTTATAGAACTGCTTATAAAAATCCTATGGGAATGTCACCTTATAAAATGGTTTATGGAAAAGCTTGTCATTTACCTTTAGAACTAGAGCACAAAGCTTATTGGGCTGTTAGAGAACTAAATAAAGATCCTAAATTAGCCGGTAATAAGAGGTTGTTGCAATTAAGTTCTCTAGATGAATGGAGAAATGAAGCTTATGAAAATGCTAAACTCTTTAAAGAAAAAGTTAAGAAGTGGCATGATAGAAGGATCATTAAAAGAGAATTTAATGTTGGAGATCAAGTTCTATTGTATCGGTCTCGTCTCAGATTCTTTGCAGGGAAATTACTCTCGAAGTGGGAAGGACCATATGTTGTTGAGGAGGTGTATCGTTCAGGAGCAATTAAAATTAGCTCTCTCCAAGGCAATGCCACACAAGTGGTGAATGGACAAAGACTCAAGCATTATATCTCAGGTGATTCTTATAATGTTGATGTTGATATTATTCAAGTGGAAACACCGGAGGCTTTCATCAAAGGACAAATTGACAGTCCGCCAGAACTGGACTTTGAATAGGTAACAGTATAGGTAATAAAAAGTCCGCGTTTACCTTTCCGAACATTATTTCTGCTGTTTTTAGGAAATATGAAAAATTACGAGTTCGAAACGGAGTGGAAAGGACGCACGAGGGGTGCCACCATAGGCCGGCGCGGCCTGACTGGGCCCGCGCCGACCTATGGTCTGGCCGCCTCGTCGCCCCTTTCCGACTCGTTCGATCTGGTAGTTTCCTTTTGTCGTAAAAATATTTGCTATATAATCTCCCACGGAGGTCCGTAATATCGTTTTCTCGTCGTGTTTTGTTTCGAGCTGTTTTCCAGGATCTGTTTTCAGTTTAGAAGCGCCATGGTCTCCAAGAACAAGGGCAAGGAGTTTCCGGAAGAAGATGATCGAGATCTTGGGCGGAAAGAGGAAGACAAGGACGTCAAGGAAGAGGATGAAGAAGAGGTGGATGAAGATTCGCGCACACACCCGCGTGCTACTATCGCAAGCATCAAGGTGGTGGACAACCCTTTTAGCGCAAACAAGAGCGCAAGAATTCGCACTGGAGGAGCGGTTCCACGTCATTACCTAGCTCCAAAGTCATCTTTATCAGGCACTCATCACCCCTTCCACAATCTAATTTTCAATAATCAAATTGAAGGGACTCCCAAGGCAGCATTGCCTAGCCAGTGGGATATAGATCGCTCTAACTCTGCAGGAGAGAAGGAGCCTGAGGCTGAAGAGTGGGGAAATAACTCCAAGAGCTGGGACTCACCGTCGGACTCCTTAACCGCGTCGAGCACAATTCAGAGATGATTCGCAATCTCATATACAGGATTGACGAGCTCCAGGAGCTTATTGAGAAGCTTGTCAGGAATTCATCACCACCATCACCGAAGGAGTAATTCATCATCGGTATTGGCATCCCCTTGGTTTGTTCCAAGCTTGGGGAGTGCCGCGGTATCACATCACCACCTTTATCTTTTACTATCAAGTAGTGTCATATCATGAGTAGGGAAGTTATTATATGGAATAGTATGCAATGTGGAAGTATCTCTCTTAGTTAGATATCTATGTATCCGTTGGTGTGAGTTATCGTTATGGAATATTAATGAGAAGTCTTATCATTTACTTTTTGCACACCTTATTTTAGTTTGCAATTTCCATTATATGATTACTCTTGACATGAGTATTGATATCACTTTGGGAGCATCAAGTAAATCTATTTGGTTTTGGCAAACTTAGCATTGGTCAATAGCAACAACATCTTGATGTTTAATAAAGAGAGAAATACACTTAGATATATTACTCTATTATCTCTATGCTTAGTATTCTGAAGTTAAAATTGCTTGTGCTTATGAGAAAGATGCATGATTGTTCTATCATATGTATATTTGTTTGTTTCCCTCAACCTTTATGCTTGCTATCAAACCTTGCTAGCCAAAGACCTGTATCGAGAGGGAATGCTTCTCATACATCCATAACTTTAGACCAAACCTATGCCATTTGTGTCCACCATACCTACCTACTACATGGTATTTTCTGCCATTCCAAGTAAATACTTCATGTGCTACCTTTAAATTATTCAAACTATTACTCCTTATTTGTGTCAATGTTTTATAGCTCATGAGGAAGTATGTGGTGTTTTATCTTTCAATCTTGTTGGGCGGACTTTCACCAATGGACTAGCGGCACATCCGCTTATCCAATAACTTTGCAATAAGAGCTGGCAACGGGGTTCCCAGCCCCAATTAATAACTTTCATTAATAATTCTCTTCACATGTTTTGCTATGAGTTATCAGTAAGCAACTTAATTTTGCAATAGACACTCCTCCATGGTATGTGAATGTTGGAAGGCACCCGAGGATTCGGTTAGCCATGGATTGAGAAAGCCAAGGTTGGGGGAGTGTCATCCTTAATAAAACTAAAATACATGTGTAAACAAAAGAGAAGGGGGATGATCTACCTTGCTGGTAGAGATACCGTCCCTCATGGGAGCCGCTCTTTGAAGGTTCGCTTAGAGTACCCGCTACCATTCGTTGACAACAACAAACACCTCTAAAAATCTTACTTTTATGCTCTTTATATGATTTCAAAACTTGAAAAGCTCTAGCACATGATTTAATCCCTGCTTCCCTCTGCGAAGGGCCTATCTTTTACTTTTATGTTGAGTCAGTAAATCTATTTCCCTCTATCTCAAGCAAGCAATTGAGTTGTTGTGAACCAATCATTTATGCTGTGATCCAGTTAATCATGTCTTTTATACTTTCTTGTTTAGTACCAATTTTATCTGAATGAATATGACTTTGAAGTTATCAATGATTATGAGGAGATTGTTATGCTTAAATATGAAGGCTCAGCTATAAATTCTAATATGAAAGCTTTGCTTAGAAGTACAATCCGTTAGTAGTTCTCTGACCAAGAACAAAGTTTGCCATCACCAATTATGATTTCTTATGCACCTTTACTTGTGATTTCTCTTTACTTATTTCAAGATGAGTCATATGAAGAAGTTGTTTACTAGAATGTCTTGTGTGAATGAATATGATGCTTCTTGTCCGTATTTTATTTATCGACTCTTCACTCCATAAACATGTGGTCTTGTTTATCGAGCTCAGTTTCGCTTGGGGACAAGCGAGGTCTAAGCTTGGGGGAGTTGATACGTCCAATTTGCATCACTATTTTGTATCATAATTTGCTGTTATTCATTGATATATTTCATATTGGGACACAATACTTATGTTATTTCATCTATTTTGCATGTTTCATCATCATTGGAGGATCAAGCACCGGAGCCAGGATTCTGCTGGAAAAAGCACCGTCGAACGCAATATTTCGGAAGATCAACTGTGGAAGGGAATTTCACGTAAATTCCTATTTTTCCAGATGACGGAGGGAGCCAAAAGGGAGCAGAGGAGCCACTGTGGGCCCAGACCACAGGGCGGCGCGGCCCAAGGCCTGGCCGCGCCACCCTGTGCTCTGGGGGCCCCACAGCCCTCTCGCCTCCTTTTTTCGCGTACTCCTTCGTCCCGAAAACCTAAGCCACAGAGAGGACCTCACGAAGGGTTACACCCTCTGCGGGGCGGAGAACACCAGAGAGAAAAGAGCTCTCCGGCGGGCAGGAATCCGTGGGAAATTCCCTCCCGGAGGGGGAAATCGACGCCATCGCCATCGTCATCGAGCGGACATCATCTCCATCATCATCATCATCATCATCTCCACCATCTACACCGCCATCACCACCGCTGCACCTCGTCATCGCTGTAGCAATTCGGGTTAAATCTTGATTGTTTGATAGGGGAAACTCTCCCGGTGTTATTCTATACTTGTTGTAGATGCTATTGAGTGAAACCATTGAACCAAGGTTTATGTTCAGATTGTTATTCATCATCATATCACCTCTGATTGTATTCCATATGATGTCTCGTGAGTAGTTCGTTTAGTTCTTGAGGACATGGGTGAAGTCTAAATGCTAGTAGTGAATTATGGTTGAGTAATATTCAATGTTATGATATTTAAGTTGTGGTGTCATTCTTCTAGTGGTGTCGTGTGAACGTCGACTACACGACACTTCACCATTTATGGGCCTAGGGGAGTGCATCTTGTATTCGGTTGCTAATTGCGGGGTTGCCGGAGTGACAGAAACCTGAGCCCCCGTTAGTATATCGATGCAGGAGGGATCGCAGGATCTCAGAGTTTAAGGCTGTGGTTAGATTTATCTTAATTACTTTCTTGTAGTTGCGGATGCTTGCAAGGGGTATAATCACAAGTATGTGTTAGTCCTAGGAAGGGCGGTGCATTAGCATAGGTTCACCCACACAACACTTATCAAAACAATGAAGATTATTAAACCACATGAAGCGAAAGTACTAGACTAAAATCCCCATGTGTCCTCAGGAACGTTTGGTCATTATAAGTAAACAAACCGGCTTGTCCTTTGTGATAAAAAGGATTGGGCCACTCGCTGCAATTATTTCTCTCGCATTTTATTTACTTGTACTTTATTTATCTGCAATATCAAAACCCCCGAATACTTGTCTGTGAGCATTTACAGTGAATCCTTCATCGAAACTGCTGCCAACACCTTCTGCTCCTCGTTGGGATCGACATTCTTACTTATCGAAGATACTACGATATACCCCCTATACTTGTGGGTCATCACCGCCCTTCCGCCTATATATCATCTCCGTCGCGAAAACCCTAAATCATCCAGCCACGAGATGAGAAGAGTTCTGTAGCCGCCGCCATCGCGAAGCCAAGTTCGGGGGACAGTCTCTCCGCACGCCGCCGGACGGGAATTGCCCCGGAATCCATCTCCATCGACACCACCGCCATCTTCATCGCCGTTGCTGTCTCCCATGATGAGGAGGGAGTAGTTCTCCCCCGAGGCTGAGGGCTCTACCGGTAGCTATGTGGTTCATCTCTCTCTCCCATGATGTGATCTTTATGTGATCATGAGCTTTGTATCACTATTAATATATGTGCTACTCTAGTGATATTATTAAAGTAGTCTATTCCTCCTCCATGATGTAAAGGTGACAATGTGTGCATCATGTAGTACTTGGCGTAGGTTATGATTGTAATCTCTTGTAGATTATGAAGTTAACTATTACTATGATAGTATTGATGTGATCTATTCCCCCTTTCATAGGTATTGGTGACAGTGTGTATGCTATGTTAGTACTCGGTCTAAATTGCAACGGTCTATTATGCACTCTAGAGGTTACTTTAATATGAACTCCGGATGTTGTGGAGCTTGTTTACTCCGGCTTGAGGGAGATCTTGTAGCCCTACACAATGAATGATGTTTGTTATCCAACAAGAGAGTGTTTGAAAGTAGCACAAGTGAGGAGAAGTTATTTATTTATTATGTGATCATTGTTGAGAGTGTCCACTAGTGAAAGTATGATCCCTAGGCCTTGTTTCCAAATACTGCAAACATCGCTTATTTACTGTTTTACTGCATCTTTACTTCCTGCAATATTTACTTCAGATCGCAAGTACCGTTTACCACCATCTATATCATCTGCGTTTTAATATCTCTTCGCCGAACTAGTGCACCTATACATCTGACAAGTGTATTAGGTGTGTTGGGGACACAAGAGACTTCTTGTATCTTAATTGCAGGGTTGCTTGAGAGGACTATCTTTGACCTCTACCTCCCTGAGTTCGATAAACCTTGGGTGATCCACTTAAGGGAAACTCTGTTCTACAAACCTCTGCTCTTGGAGGCCCAACACTGTCTACAGGAATTGAAGCGTGCGTAGACATCAGTGCACGAGTGGCATGATCTTAGATTTAAGCTCTATAATTATTGCTTAGATTGTATCTACAAGTTTTTTGCACATGTCTATGTCCGGAACCCGAGGCCCCAGAGTGACAGAACTGGGATAACTGAGGGGATGGCTTAGATATGAGGATCACATGTTTTCACCAAGTGTTAATGTTTTGCTCCGGTGCTCTATTAAAAGGAGTACCTTAATTACCAGTAGATTTCCTCGAGGCCCGGCTGCCACCGGCTGGTAGGACAAAAGATGTTATGCAAGTTTCTCATTGCGAGCGCGCATGACTATATATGGAAAACATGCCTACATGATTAATAAACTGGATGTTCTGTCTTAATGCTATAGTAATTATGTCAATTGCCCAATTGTAATTTGTTCACCCAACACGTGTTATTGGAGAGTTACCACTAGTGTAGATAGCTGGGAACCCCGGTCCATCTTTCATCATCAAATACTCACTCGGTCCTATATGCCATTAGAAGTAGTATCAACTATTTTCTGGTGCCATTGCCTCTGTGTTACTGCTACTCTGTGTTACTGTTACTATTGCTCTCATATTACTGCTACTTTCACATCACCCCTGTTACTAGTGCTTTTCCAGGTGCAGCTGAATTGACAACTCAGTTGTTAAGGCTTATAAGTATTCTTTGTCTCCCCTTTTGTCGAATCAATAAATTTGGGTTTTACTTCCCTCGAAGACTGTTGCGATCCCCTATACTTGTGGGTTCTCACCCCGCATTTGTCCTAAGTTTTGGGATGTTACACGGTGGTGGCTCAAGCCAATGGCTTCCGTCCTCGCCGTCCATCTCCAGTCCAATTTTGGAAGCCTTGTGGTTACGGTGTTTGGTTGGGCGAAAGCCCTGCTCGTGGTTATGGAGCACATCGACACCTGCGGGCGTTGTTTCCTTCTTGAAAGCATGTTTATGGCCTTCACCGTGCATCCCCTCCCATCAGATGATGGGGAAACCCTAGGTCTGGTGCCCGGACCAGGTGACAGTGGCACAACAATGTGGTTATTTCTTGAAGACGTCGCATTGGCCATTAGGGAAGTGTCTGATGCGACAACTAGACGCTGGGGGCAATGATGTGCCACCAGTGTTGGCCGCAACCCTGGGCTTGTGCCTCACGCGCGCAATGTATGACATTGCGACACATTTTCATCGAGGTTCGGCAGGGATGATCTGGTCCTATTGACGACGGCGTCGGTGAAGCGGCTCCGACAGATGGACGGATGAGGAGGTTGCGGTATCGAGGGGCGTCGGGTAGGCCAGAGAAGTGCGGCACGGATGTTCCGGTACGGTGGTTGTGGAGGTGAGGGAGATTTGCTTGGGAAGTTCCGGTGGATGGCCTTGGAGGAGAGACTTAGGGAAATGAGTTTTTTTTCGGTAGGATTCTGCTGCTATGGAGGTGGTGAACCAAAAAAGGACGAGCAGACCCCCACCTACCGACCTATAGGTGGCCATTCCTGTCATCTCTTCGAGGGTAGAAGGGGAATTTGGTAGCGTGTGAAATATTTGTATTTAGTAGGCGGGAGGTCTTGCCGCCGTAATGAGATTTTGAGTTTGGCTACGGTCCAAGTATGATAATACAAAAATGTGAGACCGTACTAGTACCTCTATTTAATAATTCAAGGTTAAGTGTCACAGCAAATCATCATCACGTTGAATATCGGTTACCATGATCATGATCTATCTTCAAAATCCCAGTAAAAATACATTTGGAATATTTCTTGATTGGCGGAAGATTTTGCTGCCTGATTTTTGCCGTCTGACTAAGATTTGATTTTGAATATGGATATGGTCCAACTAATATAATACTGGAGTAATATAAAACGATAGACCATGTCTACGTAGTAGTAGCTCTCCTCAGGAATTTAAGGCCAGGGGTCACATGCATCATCACAAAGAAATCAGTTACTCCCATGTTCTCCAAACTCAAATTCAAAAAACGCATCTGAAAAATTCTGGATTTAATTGTCGGGAGGTTTTGCTGCTCGACTGAGATTTTGATTTTAAACTTGGTTACACTTGAAGCAATAATAATAGAAAATGATAGACCTACATGGTTAGTGTCTGTTCAGGAATCCAGGGCCTAGGGTCACATCAAATCATAATCACACTTGAAATCAGTTCCCATGTTCTCCAAACTCCAATTCAAAAACGCGTACTAAATATTTCAGGTCTTCCTTTGCAATGTGTGAGAAAATTACTTGTATTACGTCTTTTATTTTTTGGTTGATACATTTGGATTTGAGTGGATGTGTCCATCCTAGTTATGTAGAGGCCATGTCTAATGCTTAAACCATTTTATTAAAAAAGCATCATTTATCAACAAAAAACATCAATTTGAAAACATGTACGGCATATTCTGATTTGGCGGTGAAGTTTTACCGCTTGTATGAGATTTTGATTTTGGCTACAGTCAAAGTTATAACAAAAAATCTTATTATACCAATGCATTTCAAGGTAGAACTTTGACCAACAATTTGACCAACATAATATGAGTTATATGTCACCAAAAGTATACCATTGAATTCACATTTCAAATATGTTTCCAGCAATGAGCTCTTGGTATTATATGAATTTTTTATCATTCAAATTGTTAATTAAAATTTTGGCACGGAATACTTAGTGACCTAATGTATAAAAACAAAGGGAGTAACATAGTTTTACCCTATATTAATTAACAGTTGCCTCAACACATCCATTTTTTTTTGCAGCCATAGTGGGAACATAAAACCCAAATAGATAAGGCACTGAACTTCCAATATGTACAAGCAAGTGCAACTTGTATTCAACTTCCAGGAACATCCAGTTAACCAATGTATTCCACCTAGTCACCCTAACACCTTCTTCCGAAATCCTGTATGACCCTATAACCACAATGTTAGGATGCCACATAAGTGTGATGTCACAAGACAATGGAACACCTTCAGGAACAAAAATGGAGGGGATATTCTGTTCCAACAAAAATAATTGTGAATATAGTTTTAGGCACAGGTCGAGGAAGAACAAATATATACAACAAAATAGTGTTCTTACCAAATAACGTTCGTCGATGGACTTCAAAGTGTGCAACAATACCCAACATGGTGCACCTGGCCTTGTAGCTTTGTGAAAGGGCACATATTTTTTCACAATATCGCACGTGATTAGCCACATGTTGCATCCTCCTCGAGTTCACTCCGGCACATCATCAGAATCACCGAGAGAATCAAATAGTTGACATTGTATCTTTGACATATCATAATATGCTGACAAAATTTATTTTGGGTATTTTACACACTGGTAGAATACACAATTGATTTCATCCATGTTTGTTTGTAGTTTTTTTGACACCTCTTAATATTGTTTTCATTTTAACAAAAGAAATAGATATACTGTGTATGTGTAGCCTAAGTTCTAATGGCAATTTCTAGGTGCACATAGAACGGATCATAGCCCACATGCCCTGTCTCTTTAATGCGTAGGTCCGAACCCCACCAGATATTGAAACATGTGTGAATTCATGGGTACGTAGCTTCGTTCCTCCAAGACACACGTATTTATCTCCTCACTGACACTGATTTATCATTCTCACAACCCCTCATGTTCAGATATCCCCAGATCTCTCGTCCTCCATCTAAAAAAGGAAAGTCCTCCCTATATCACCGGATGGTAATATGTTATCCCTAGCGGTTACACCTTTATTATCTCTAAACTGTTATTGTTGGTGTCTTAGCATTGTTTGCTATATATTTATCTCACCTAGGGTATATATTAATCCTTTTGTAAAGACTCAGATTACACATGCAAGCTAGGCTTGAGGCTAGATCTACTATTTCCAGTAAGAATACGTTCAAATATTATATTGTTCGATCCACGACTGATGATCACATGTGAGGACACTGATCATGTCTGGATTTGTGCAATCTTTAGGCCGATGTTGTTTTATTATTGTTGTTTGCTTGGTTGATATGTACGATGATTATTTGCACTTGTAGTACTTTGATGCTACACCCAGCCAGCAATATGCATGCATGACTCATGCTAGCTAGATTTCTATTCCCATATCTATTGTTCATATCCATTTGGCTTCAGTGATACACAATGCCAAATAATTTGATGATACAATGTCATACATATCAGCTTAGCTAGATTTAGAAGCTTAATGTTCAGATTGTGTGTTTGATATGAACAATGCTCCACTTACTTTGTTAGGTGCCTTTGATTAGGCATTTGTTTGGAATTACGGTCAGAAGATAGATATATTATCTAATTGAGGCCTTTTGTTTGCAGTGTTCAAACAAAAATCTCAAGCTTGGAGATAGCTCATCATGGACGGGGACATCTGGAGAGCCAGCCCCAGTGTGCAAGGTGTTTAGGCACATCGATGAGGAGAATACCCCTGGCAGCTTCTGCAAGGTACTGTGTACATCTGAGTTAGAGGTGATTAGCATCACCAGTCGCGTTCTACCCTGGTTTTACGGTTAGTGTCCTGAGACCATCAAGTTGAACATGTCCACTGCATGCATCTGGGATGTGGACCTGAAGCAACAAGATGTCAATGTTTTGTATGCATGATAACCCGAGTTGTCAAAGGTATGATACCTCCTGACCTTCAAGAAGCTTGACACCAAATCATTGGAGGTTCTCATATTTGGCTATAATTTTTGTGAAAATCTGGATCTGGCACTGCGCACCTACATGGGACCCTGTATTTTATTAAATTCATAAAGTAGATTTAATTTTTTTCATAAATTCTAGAAAAGTCAAATATGTATTCTATTAGCTTGCAAGATTTTAGAGTGTATGTACTAACCGAAAATATATTGAATGGAAGGGAGCGTAAAAAAGGCAAGTAGCCCTAGTATCATGAATAAAAAAACAAAGATATCACAAGTTTTTGCACAAGGAGGCTGACATCGGGGACCCATTAGCCAGCAGCGTCCCTCAACGTTTGAATGGTAAATTTAAACTGAAGGGATTGAAAAAAAAACAACTATCCTTCAATATAACAGTTAAACTTTATTGAAGATATCTCAAGTTTCTTGTACAGGGATGCTGACATTGGGAACCCCCATCAGCCAACAACGTTCCTCAACGTTTAAAAGGTAAAATCAAACAGAAGGGATAAAAAAAGGCAAGTACCCCCAATTTAATAGGTAAAAAGTAATCGGGATATCACACGTTTTTGTATATAGAGGCTGACATCGGGGACCCATCAGCTACATCGTCCATCAAAGTTATAACAAGGTAAGATTAAATAGAAGGGGTCGAAAAATAGGCAACTAGCCCTAATATCACTGGTAAAAAAAACCAAAGATAACACAAATTTCTTATACAAGGAGGCTGACATCGCGGACCCTTCATGCATTAACATTCCTCATTTAAAAGGTAATCCAACGGAAGGGATTGAAAAAAGGGAAGTATCCCGCAATAACACGGGTAAAAAATTCAAGATATCTCAACTTTCTTGTACAAAGAGGCTGACATCAGGACCCATGAGGCATCATCGTCCCTCAATGTTTAAAAGGTAAAATCAAACGGAATGAAGTATAATGGATAAAAAATAATCTAGAAATCACACATTTTTATACATAGAGGCTGACATGAGGGACTCATTAGCCAACATCATCCCTCAACGTTTAAAATATAAAATTAAACGGAAGGCATACAAAAGGCAAGTATCGAGCAATATCAATTGTAAAAAATAATCGAGAACATTAGGGACCCAAAAAAAGTCAAGTAGACAAAAATTAGGGGTAAAACAAAATCGAATAAAAGAAACATTTATCGTTCACAGAGGATGACATGTGGAACCCATTTTGCAGCAGCTTCCTCAGCGTTAACAAGGCGGCAGGGGATCAAAAGAAAAAGTTAAATAGGCAGGAAATCACGGGTTAAAAATCCAAAAAAAGAAAGATTTATCGTTCAAAGAGGATGACATGCGGCACCCATGAGACAACATCGTCGTCAACGTTAACCATGCGGCAGTAGATCGAAAGAAAAGGCAAGTAGCCGGAAATTAGGGGTCAAAAAAATCCAACAAAAGCGGTGTTTATTGTTCATAGAGGATGACATGAAGGATCCATGAGCCAGCATCATCCTCAACGTTAACCATGTGTTAGGAGATCGAAATAAAAAAAGGCAAGTAGCCAGAAATTAGGGGTCAAAAATAAATCCAAGAAAGGAAACATTTATTGTACATAGAGGATGACATGTGGGACCCATGAGCCAACAATGTCATCAACGTCTTAAAGGCAACAGGGGATCGAAAGAAAAATTAAATATCTAGAATTTAGGGATAAAAAATCCAAAAAAGGAAACGTTCAGAGATGATGACATGCGGGACCCATTAACCAGCAACATAAACGGCTCGATCGGAGAACGTGAACGAGAGGGTGCGATCGAAAAAAAACATCGCTAGTGACGCCGCCTTCTGGGCCCTACCCTCCGCGGGGGTGCGGATTTGCATTGACTTTGCAGCGCACCCGAGAATTCATCATGCACCACGTCCCGGGCCACCATGCCTAACATTTTTCCAGATTCCGTGGTGCTAGATGGCGTCAAAAAGGAGAAAACAAGGTTTGAGAAGCACCACGGAAAGATCAAAAATTATCAGGGATAGTGCATCCACAACCACGGTCGGACCTCAACTTTGTAGCCCATGGCGACTTTTTTGTAGTGTAGGTCTGTGAATGATTGAGGACCCGCTGAATATAAAAGGGTGGGTGTGTGAGTACAAGATCCAAGCCAATGGAACCATGCATGATTCGAGTTGATGGAAGTATGGATGGGAAGGTGCGCCCGATTGTGCAACAAGGATAAGCATGTCTTAAGGAAAAATAACACACCATTGTAGAGTGTATTGAAGTGTGGCTTGTTACTCATTGTTCTGGGAAATAATTGTGAACGCGGAAGGAAAGAAATTCCATGAAGTTCTAGAACCTTGTGAATGCTGACAAACATAGCTTTTCAGAATAAAATAAACCCTTTTGAAGAAATATTTACGAAAACCTTCATTACACTACGACTTCCTGGTCCATCCATGGCTATAGTTAGTGCGTGAAACACATATCTTTCGATATATTAAAATTCTTGAGTACGCTCGTACTCACCCGTTCCCTTTTAAACCACTGATTAGATTGGAAGATCACCGAAGAAGAATCTTCCGTGAAAATCGAAGATGGAGAAGTCAACTTCTACAAGAAGCATCACTCAAGGAGTAGAGTCAATAAAGTCAACTTCTACATCAACCATGGTGGAAATATAGACTAGAAGTTAGAGGGAACTAATTCCCTAATCCTAGAACCTAAATAGCTAGAGTGTAGTTACAATTTCATTAGCAATTCAAGTAATTATATAGGTAGAGATAGTGATAAGTCGAGTCTACGAGTTGTTTTTTTGGAGTTTTATTTGTTATTTTACCTCATTGTTACTAGGAGGTTGTGAAAATCTTCTGTAAACAGTCAAAGTTTTAATTCTATTAATATACCTTGGACCCCTAGTATTTCTATTGTACCACTCTGAGGGATGTAATACTAGCGGATAATATTTCATTGGTGTTATGTCAACGACTTACGTACTACAACATCCAATGGTATGCCAGACCACCTCGATAGAGTGACTGGGTCTGTTGTTGTCTATAACTTGATCTACTCCCTCCATTTCTAAAGAAACTTCTTAACTTTGTCTAGATAAAAAGGTATATAGACATGTTTTTAGCTACAGATTCATCCGTATCCGGAAAACGTTGCGATGCTTTTTTAGGAACGGAGGGAGTATATGTTATTGTGTATAGCTTGATCTATATTTTTGCTATACATTTCTATTTTCTCATATGTTTCACATAGTTAACTTCAGCAATCATCTTATAACTGGTATGGTATTTTCGTGACACTGCATAGAATTTGCATGGCTGATTAGGGCCAACAAAGTCTCTTGTTCCCCTCCCAATCAATGAGAACAAATCATTTTTACTTAAAACGGTTTAAGTTCCAGCATCACATGTTTAGTATTTGTTTGTTTAGTATTTAATGATTCAGACGATTTACAGGGTTGCATGTTACGAAGGGCCCAGTTACGCTCTCTCATAAGACTCCATTTCATATGGATTGCAATCCACGGGATGTGCCTCAAAACGCCGGTACTGTGATGTTTTGATCCACTGGATAAAAAACTTTTTAAAGTTAAGAATGTCCTATGCAGTATCACCGGCTAAAATATCACACAGTTGACCAGAATACTACACTAACGGTTCTCAACAAATGTTGAGCATTGGAAATAGATCCTTCTCATCGAGAAATCGATGGAACGAAAAATATTTATGTAGATCTCTCGTTATATATCTAGTAATTAAATTTATATCGAAATACATGTATACACGTGGTATATGAAAATGTACAATCAAATAGAAAGTTTTGCTAATACATTTGCATGCAATGTTGAATTATAAGCTACTGGTATAGCTGAGTAATGCTTGTGGCATACATAAATCATCTGTGATATTTACAGAAATCATATGGCTGGTTGAAATAAACGCGTGCTATTTAAGGTAAATACATACGACTGCCTGAAAGTCATTGTCTCTGATCTTATAATTGGCTTACGGTCGGGTGTACAAAAACGTTTGTGCTGGTCTTTGTATCACAAACGACTATGAAAGCAAAATCTTGTGTGAAAGGAGGTCCATCACACGTGGTTTGTTTAACCATGTGGCGCTGTGAAAAAGCATCATCCATCTTTAATTAATAATATTAATAAGATTTACCATGTGCGACCGGCTATTAACCAGCGTGAAAGTTTGTTCTATACTGTGTGTTTTGGCGACGCTTACACTCAAAATGCAGAAGATAAGCTATCCGGGGTAGTTCCATCAACCAACACTCTCCCCCTCCCGCTCCCTCTCTTGCTCCCCTCCAGTTGAGAGTCTTCTCTGAGAAACCGGGCCGCCCCCAAGCCCTCTCCGGCGGCGCCGCCGGCCGGAGATGGCGAAGGGGAGGTGCCGGTGTAGTTGGTAGGTCTAGTTTTAGGTTTTATTGCAGTTTGCCCGTAGATTGGAGTAGGGCACTAGATCGGTTGGGCCAGATCTGGTGCATCCTGAGCAGGTGGATCCTCCTCGTCGAGCTCCGGCGGTCGGAGACGGCAAGCTACTCCACCCCAGGGATCTCCATTAATAAGGTCCATCTTTGCTTCTGCTGCTTTGGGATTCAAGCCGTTGTGCTGCTCTGTTTTCCTCCTCTGGCCGGCCATGAAGGCGAGGGAAGGAGGGAGACGAAGGCTAGCACGACGGACTCTCGAAGCAGCTGGGAGTCATCTTCTTCCCTGGCGCTTCGACGCGGTGCCATGCAATCGTGGGGTGGCCAATAGAAGATCACCTCAGATGTGAGGCCCCCATTCAATAAGCGTCTCCGCCTCCTCTGCATCGGAGGCCAATTGAACCCGCTGCTCCTCTCGGCCGGCCTCGGTGGCGAGGGAGGGGAGTATGCGTGCGTTCGTCTGGTGGCCATGCAGAGGTGGTGTCCATGGAGTTCTCCTTGTGCGGAACACACGACGGCCATCGTCGTCGCCGTGATCTTCGGCCGAAAGGGTGGCCCGTTCTCAACCTCCTGTGCGGAGGCCCTCAGGATCCATCGTCGGAGCTCGCCACGCTCAGGAGGTCAAGTGGTGCGTCCCCGGCTTCCTAGGTGTTGCCGCGACTGGATCCTCTCGCCGGAGAAGAGCATGCGAGCAACCTCCTCTTTGATCTCGCCTGCAAAGCCTGGAGGTCACCGGCGTTTGGTGGTGGGGCACCCGACGGACTCGATTGCGTTTTCTATCTTTCTTTCAGGGTGTTTCTGCAAAAAATAGGCCTTATCTTCAAATGTTAGGTTTTTAGGGAAGTGATGTAAAGGGCCTCTTTGTAATATTATACCCGCCACGTGTTTTAATATAGCTCCATCGGGTCTTCCAGACCCCTCTACTGTTCGAAAAAAAAAAACACTCAAAGTGCAGA
Source organism: Lolium multiflorum (assembly GCA_030979885.1). Classification (NCBI taxonomy): domain Eukaryota; kingdom Viridiplantae; phylum Streptophyta; class Magnoliopsida; order Poales; family Poaceae; genus Lolium; species Lolium multiflorum. The sequence continues at coordinate 330,696,706 of CM061748.1, forward strand.
AACTGATCCCGGTAGTGTACAGCCGCCAGTGCACGGTATCGCGGATCACTACACCGGCAAACGGTCCACACCTCGTGAGGGACGAAGCCCTCACGACACCTGATGAGCACGCTCCAACTGTCCGCGGCAGAGGAGTACGTGTACAATGATGTATAGGTGGCGTGATGTCAAACAAAAAGGGATGTGGAGCCAACGCGCTACACACGGTGATATCTGGCAGCAGTGGTGCTTACCCATTAAAAGTTCGACTTTTCGAGGCGTGCCGTCAAGGAGTTTCTGCCGTAGTAGTGCTACACAGAAAGGATTAGGATAGAAAAAGGGGCTTTGCCACGCATATAACTTCCATTAGATTCTAACTAACGGGTGCGTGCTGGCTATCAGGGTTGATCCGGCTACTACATCCATGTAACCTCATAACCCGGTTCGACCCAGCCTGGCTCATCGAAAGGCTCTAGGAGGGTAGCTACCCACCCTCCTTTGTAGCCAGTAATTTTTAGTGTAAGAATTACCCGCAAAAATTACTATTAATATAAACGCTACCTGCAAATTAAAAATGTTATTCCTACTAAATATATCACCATATGGAACCACACGTTTTTTTACATAGCCAATTGAGGTCTACAATTTATGCAGTACGAGCATCAATTTATTTTCCAAAGCCAAAAAAAAGATCAACACTATTATGTGTATAAAATGTTCAATAAAATAAATACATGCCTTTTACAGGATACTAACATATAACTTGCGACAAATCAAAATTAAGGAACTTGCAAGATTAATAAATTAACTTGCACAATTCTTGTAATTTTCAGGTCTACAAATTTTCCATAAACTTCATAATATGCAACCATTTCTATAGCTATGAACATTAGAGAATTAAACACTAGACATAAACGAGAGCATACCATTTTTGAAAGAGGAGGGTGTACCTCTTCCATGAGCTCGGGGAAGCTCGAGGATGGAGCCCGACGAAGAGGACGGTGGACGGTAACGAGGATGAACGCCCACGACTGCAAACACCAAGCCGTTGCGGAGAAGGTAGAGGTAGAGGGACAACACAACCCCGACCGCAGCGGGTAGGTGCGAGTAAAGTAGAGCTACAAGATGATGGCAACACGCCAACTGGCCAGCCCATAGAAAGGGAGCCGCAGGCGTTGTTCCCGAAGTGGGAGGGCAGCGACCGTGGGGCGGGAGGTAGGGGTCGGGGTATGGTCAGGTGGGGGTGATTGTGTGAGGTACATGAGGACAACTCGGGTTCTGCATGTTAATTAGTAACCCTATAGTTCAGCGTCATAACCAAAGGCGTGATTCCTGCCTAACTGAATCAAGTTTCTAGATACTTTGGTGTCAGACTAGTCCACGTGGATTTTAGGGTCCCACGATAGAGGGTTTGGAACTCGCCGACTTGCATGACATTTGCGTCATTTGTAGTGGCACCAAGCCATGGTGAGATTTTAAAATAGTTTGGTAAATACTTGCTATCCTAATCTGATACGAGGAAACCGACCGCACGCCTAGACTAGGGTCAATATATGCTCGTTTAATCCAACAATAACAACGATATTCTATAGGATTCCCTCCCACCTTCCCGAAATCCCTAATTTTTTCCCACCCCAGGTGCCCACACCGCTCATGGACCCAGTTCACGCCAAGTCCCCACACTGCTCATGGCCGCCCCTGGTTCTAGTGCTTCAGCTCTCTACTCGTCTCCCGCTCCACGTGGGTGCTAGCCTGCTCGACACCGCATAACCCACAGTTTTGAGATGGCGCCGCTGCACTCCCGATACCTCTCATGTGGTTCGCTGACGCCAACCCCCACAACTTCCCATTTGTGTAAGAAGAGAAGGTCATCGAGTTTAGGGTGTTTGCGGCGGACAGAGCAGAGAACAATAGCGATAGAGGCCGCACCGTGCCGAAGCGATGGAGGCGCACCCACTGGGCTGCTGGTCGCCATAGCCACTATACCGCTGGCCATGATCTGCCAGTATCGACGGGACCCTCGATTGTGGTCATATGGATGATGATGCTAAGGTTATGATTTTTTTCAAGAGCACACGTATGGCGTGCCTTTTCTTTATAGAGGATAGGCGAAACATTTTACAAGATTAGCCGAACCATTTGCACATAGTTGGATCGACTAGAACTTCACTCATACCTAAGCCTGCTTCTGCACTATATGTTCTCTTTCTCCGGATGCCGCTAACTCCGGAAGGTTGAACTCATCTCCATTTGCACACAAGGTTATGCTTCTCAACATCTCATGTTTCAAAAAAGCGGAACGGGGTGCTGCGCTACAACAATGACATCAAGCCGCTGTGTCAGTGAGGCCGAAGACCACATTCCCACTAGCTCTAAAAACAGGAAAGGAAACACAACACAATTACTAGTAGTGTAAATCACAACTACTCCTTTCGTCCCAAAGTATGTTGTGTAGTATAAAATTTTAGTCAAAGTTAAGGGTTTTAAAGTTTGACCAAATATATACAAAAAGTATCAACATCTATAATATATTAAACTTATATTATGAGAGCTACCATGAAATATAATTTGAAGATGTCTGTATTAGATATTGTAAAAATTAATGTGTTTGTTTTTGTACACGATCAAACTCTTTACCTTGACTAAAAATTATGTGGAATACATTTAGGGACGTACTAGGAGTAACTATCCACGTACTCTTTTTATTCGGCATATCGGACTCTGTACATTCCTTAACTGAATCCAACGGAAAATTACGGCGAAGGAGTGGTCCGATGGACGGAAATATCGGATGCGGATCCTAGTCGTGCCCAAATAGTTAGTTCGGCCAGTGGGCGTGGCTATAAATACGCCGACACCTCTGCAGTGTGATTCGGGGTGCTGACATCTACTGAGAGTCTCATATCTCAATCCGCATTCGAAAAGGAGAAGCTGGTTGGGGTTCGTGGTGGGCAGGAAGCAAAGGACAGGAGTTCGATCCGGCGGTTCTCTTCTACTTCCGGTGGTTCCGCATCATCAGCCAGGCGAGTTTCTCTTAGATCACGGTGCTTTTCCAAGTTTCCTTTACTGCAGCGGAAAATGCAAGGGAAAAAGTGCTACTCCCCCAATGTAAATTAATTGATTTAACTTAATCTAGATACGGATGTATTATTGACTAGATACATCTATATTTAAAAAAATTAAATTAATTAATATGAATCGGAGGAAGTACATTAGTTGCGGAATAAAGGCACAGAAGGGGCCGTGTAGATGTAAAGAATCTAATTATTTAGTGGGGAAAATTATAGTAATCGGTTGGATTTGATTTGGGGTACATGTGGTAGAATTTAGGGGAAATGTAGAAGTTGCTACTGTTACCATTATTTGTGGGAACGATGATATACTGTTTCATTGTTTGTGGTGGAGATGGAGCTTTAGTTAGAATAAAACAACAGAAATCTCTAGAAAATGCTAAGGAGATGTAGGGAAGCTATGGAAGACAGCTTAGTATACTTCTTAAGGTTAAAGATGTGGTGTTCTGCAGGTATTTGTGATATTTCCCACTAAAGGTTAAAGAAGCCGCTGATTTTTTTTCTTCTTCTGTAGGTATTATGTCGATGCCAGATGAATTTGTGATCTATCGCGCCGAAGGAATGATTTCGAATGGACCTAATGGGGCGCAAGTGAATCCTGCTTGCCCATCTGTGGTCAAACGGCTGGCAGAGCTGAATTACAAGTCGTTCCAACACGTGCGACGCGCTATAATGGAGATGTTTCAGCTGAATGAAGCTACGCATGAGCTCACTTTGCAGCACATTGTGTATGTAGGGAGCAGTCCCCCGGGTTCTCCTTACAAAGTGCTGATTGATATAGTAGGGCAGGATTCCTGGGTGGCATTTCTGGATGTGGGACTCCGTTATCGCTGTCTCAGACTGTATGCCAGATGGAACGACAAAGGAACAAGCTCTATTTCTACTGAAATCAACATCAGTAACACGACAGTTTCAGACAAAGAGACTGTCATAATAATTGATTCCAATCATGGGAGCTGGCCAAATTGCAAGCACGAAAAACCATGCACCATAGAAACTTCGAGGGATAGTGAAGATCCAGGCCGAAGGTTCTACCGCTGCCCTTTCTACAAGGTTAGTTTCCTTGCGAAAATGTTTATCATGGTTGTATAATCTCTACATCAGTCTACAATGACACCTTTTTTTAACAGCCCGGAGAACGCTGCGATTTCACCAAATGGTTGGACAATAGGTTCCCTAAAAGGGCAATCGAGCTTATAAACAAACTCCAGGGTAACGAGAAGGTCCTCCAGCGGCAAGTTGACAACCTAGAGTGTGAGATAGAGGAACTTCGTCGCCGTCAGCGGAAACGACCCACCAAAGAAGCATCAGTTAGTATTGGAAACAGGTGCTCGTGTGGCAAGAGCCCTTGCGAGGTGGCTTGTCACACCTCACAACCAAGACGAACCGAAACACCCAATCCAAATTCCCAAATTGGCTAAGGACAATTGGTGCTCCAATAAGCAGAGTGGTCTCTAACTCCAGGCTACTCATTTGTATTATGAATCTTGTTGTCTTTCGTGTTGTTCAGTCATTAGTACTCCCTCTGGTCTTTTTTAATTAACTTAAATTTAGTACAAAGTTTTGTACTAAATCTGAGACAATTAAAAAATTCCGGAGGGACTATGAAGAAAATATGCCTCAAAGACAATAATAAAGTTATATTATTTATATTTTCTAATTTATAATTAAGTTTACGGTTCTATAATACAACTGTATTTGGTTCCTAATATCGTGCTTTGATTGTGATTTGGATGAGAACCTAATTACACATGTGAAATTATGAACAACAATAGATATCCTTAGTCTCACCTCTAAGACTAGTTTGTATATTATTGATGGTCTTATTTTCCTCACTATGGACAAAATTCAAGTGTTACGATGTTGCCAATAATATATGAGAACAACATAGTTGGGGAAACAATAGTGTTCAGTGGACTTCGTTGATATAGCATGAAACATGTCGTCAATATGGTAGTTAATCAAAGAAAATTTCTACCATTTACTAAGATTCATTTGACCATGATACTAGTGTAGACTTGGCTACCGAATGGTTAGTATGAGAGCATCAAACGTTGTCACGTAACTGGGTAACTATAAAAGTGTTCTTCATACATATCAGAAAATATGCCGTTGCTCTATATTATGTTGAGATGGAAATTGCTACGATGGAGAGATACAATATGTCGTCATCATCTAGCTGGATATGAGACTAAGTCGTTAGTGACAATGTAACATCAATGATAGGGAAACGAATAAAAGAGTACATGTCGGGTAACGAGGGTAACATAAAAGTTTCAGCTCGTGCTGTAAAGTATCAAGTAATACAAAAGTTTCACATGATAAAGATTTTCGTGTTATATGTGGAAATCATCGTGGTCATCAAGCGCTCGACATCAATTATTATCGCGAAAGGTGTTCCATACATTCCACATATATCCCAATCCATAGGATCAAACACTTAACGATTTTATGACATTTAGAATGTAAGTGTGATAGACGATATGAACACTACAACACTACACGCGGGCCTTGAGGTTTTTAAACATCTAGGCATGCCTGTAATCGTCGCACTCAACTATCATGGCCAAAAAAGCCGCCAAATAAAACTGCGTCGGGTAACCGAAGACCCGACGCTTTTTTTGGGCCTGTATGACGATACACCGAGCTTGTTCTAGCACGATAGATAGTGTTAACACAAAGCGCTACCAATGTGTGATATTGCACACCATATGTGCCATGCCATGCATTTTTGGGCTGGCACTACTAGTGTCTCCAATGATCTTTTTCGACGCGAGTTTTTGCCTAATACTTTTATTTAATTAAAGTTTAATTAGTAGAGGTCACAGGAATAAACAATAGAATTACATAAATCCCAGTACAAATTCAAATATATCACATAACATATATAGTATCGGACTCATACATCATCATAGCACCACGAAATGAAGATACGATCCTAATAAGTTTGGATGCGTACGCCCATCACATAATTTTTCATGTCAAAATGTGAAGTCACAGAGTTTAACTCACACAATCTCTCGACAACCATTAAACTCATTTTGTCCAGGGTAACAAGTGCTACGATGATGATGTGCCGATTGTTAGGTAAAGAACTCCTGATGAACAAGGAATAAATGGAGTGTATATCACTTTGTTGCAGTGAAAGAAACATGTATGCCTGGTATCTGTACTAGCTAGAGGCCCAGACGTGCGTTACCATAATCCAAGAGTAGAAGTAGTTTTCATGTTCAACCCAGGAGCTTCATCTGCCTTCTGAACCTACAAGTCAATAAATGACACAAGTATCAAATATGCATTCCTGTAAGCAAGCATACATACTCCAATAGCCACACATATAATTTCAACTACATACCACCGAAATAGCTTCGCGGCATTCTTCCAAATGGATTGTTTTCTCCTTCGATTATATCCTCTCTTCCTTCTTCAGAAGGTGAGGTCAACCATTCCTTTAGCTGTCTATCATTCCATTGTTCAACCTCTAAAACCTTGCTTCCTCTTCCTTCTCGCATATGATTCTTTTTTTTAGAGCTTTGGAAGAGGAGATCTAGATCTAAAACCCCACCAAACAAATCCTCCTCTAAGTGAGGGAAATTCCTTGGATCTAGATCTTGCAGGCATTTGTTGGTCTCGACATTTTTTTCCTCTCTAATTCATTTCTAACATTTGTTGCTTTGGTGGAATTCGAGTGTGAAGGATATGAACGTGTCCTTGTTTTGCATACTTGCATAGTATTGATATCTTCATTATGATTTGACCGAGTGAGAGACCGTGAGCTTATTACTTTTGGAGGGTGACCTCCTAGTTGGCTTGGCGGTTGGTGCTTCGGTGACCTTTTCGTGGAAGATTGTGAAGAGGTCAGAGGTTATCCTTCGTGGAGGTTATGAAATGGTTCTGGAGATTGTCATCTCTGGAGTGGAGGAAGCTAGCCATAAGGAAAGAGAATTTGTCCATCTTGAAATTAGCTTGGAGAAAATTATGAGCCTTTGTGGCGTTCGGGAGTCCTTCGTATCTCTCCAACATGGCATACATTACCTCGTATATGGGAACACGGGAACGCATTTTCACCTCCGCGTGTCTCGGTTATCTCTATACTTGAGTTTACTTCCTTGCGATAGCCATCATGCTTGCAGTACTTATATCTTGCTTATCAGTTGTGCTATATATATATCTTGTGCTGTCTTGCCTAGCTTAACTTATTACTGGTGCACTTAGTTGAATCTACCTTATTTAAGTTTTGTATTTGTAAAATAAACTTTTGTTCAATTACACATTCTAATAAGTAAAATCTATAATTATTTTTAAACAGTTACCCCCTTCGTAGCTTGGTGTGGACATCCATCTCACTCACAATTCTATAGAACATTTGGACTCGCGTAATGTGCTTTACTTTAGAAACGAGAGTGCAACTAATCTCTCCAATGTCATCTCTCATTTATCTCTTTGGATGTACCGCTTTAAAAATCAGTCTCATAAGGATGATTCCCTTTGCTAGCTGTCGTGGATATGTGATACGTTGATACGTCTCCAACGTATCGATAATTTCTTATGTTCCATGCTACTTTATTAATGATACCTACATGTTTTATGCACATTATATGTCGTATTTACGCATTTTCTGGAACTAACCTATTAACAAGATGCCGAAGAGCCAGTTGTTGTTTTCTGCTGTTTTTGGTTTCAGAAATCCTAGTAACGAAATATTCTCGGAATTGGACGAAATCAACGCCTAGGGTCCTATTTTTGCACGAAGCTTCCAAGACCGAAGAGGAGTCGAAGTGGGGCCACGAGGTGGACGACAGGCGGCGCGGCCCAGGCCCGGCCGCCGGCCTGTCATCTGGCCCTCATGCCGCCTCTTGACCTACCCTTTCGCCTACTTAAAGCCTCCGTCGAAACCCCCAGTACGAGAGCCACGATACGGAAAACCTTGCGAGACGCCGCCGCCGCGAATCCCATCTCGGGGATTCAGAGATCGCCTCCGGCACCCTGCCGGAGAGGGGATTCATCTCCCGGAGGACTCTTCATCGCCATCGCTCCGGAGTGATGAGTGAGTAGTTCACCCCTGGACTATGGGTCCATAGCAGTAGCTAGATGGTCGTCTTCTCCTAATTGTGCTTCATTGATTGGATCTTGTGAGCTGCCTAACATGATCAAGATCATCTATCTGTAATTCTATATGTTGTGTTTGTCGGGATCCGATGAATAGAGAATGCTATGTTATGGTGATTATCAATCTATTGTTTATGTGTTGTTTATGATCTTGCATGCTCTCCGTTATTAGTAGAGGCTCTGGCCAAGTTTTTACTCTTAACTCCAAGAGGGAGTATTTATGCTCGATAGTGGGTTCATGCCTTCATTGATACCTGGGACAGTGACAGAAAGTTCTAAGGTTGTGATGTGCTGTTGCCACTAGGGATAAAACATTGATTCTATGTCTAAGGATGTAGTTGTCGATTACATTACGCACCATACTTAATGCAATTGTCTGTTGCTTTGCAACTTAATACTGAAAGGGGTTCGGATGATAATCAAGGTGGACTTTTTAGGCATAGATGCATTGGATGGCGGTCTATGTACTTTGTCGTAATGCCCGATTAAATCTCACTATATTTATCATATCATGTATATGCATTGTTATGCCCTTTTCTATTTGTCAATTGCCCGACTGTAATTTGTTCACCCAACATGCTTTTATCTTATGGGAGAGACACCTCTAGTGAACTGTGGACCCCGGTCCTATTCTTTACATCGCATACAATCTACTGCAATACTTGTTTTACTGTTTTCTTCGCAAACAATCATCTTCCACACAATACGGTTAATCCTTTGTTACAGCAAGCCGGTGAGATTGACAACCTCACTGTCTCGTTGGGGCAAAGTACTTTGGTTGTGTTGTGCAGGTTCCACGTTGGCGCCGGAATCCCTGGTGTTGCGCCGCATCACATTTCGCCACCATCAACCTTCAACGTGCTTCTTGACTCCTACTGGTCCGATTAAACCTTGGTTTCTTACTGAGGGAAACTTGCCACTGTGCGCATCATACCTTCCTCTTGGGGTTCCCAACGGACGTGTACATCTACGCGCATCATACGTCTCAAACGTATCTATAATTTCTTATGTTCCATGCTACTTTTATGACAATACTTGAATGTTTTATACATACTTTACAACATTATTATACATTTTCCGGCACTAACCTATTAACAAGATGCCGAAGTGCCAGTTGCTGTTTTTTGCTGTTTTTGGTTTCAGAAATCCTTGTAAGGAAATATTCTCGGAATTGGACGAAATCAATGCCCAGGTCCTATTTTTACACGAAGCTTCCAAGACCGAGGGGAAAGGAAGTGGGGCCACGAGGCGCCGACACGCAGGGCGGCGCGGCCCGGCCCTAGCCGCGCGGCCCGTTGTGTGGGGCCCTCGTGAGCCCCCGACCTACCCTTCCGCCTACAAATAGCCTTCATCGCGAAACCCCTGTACCGAGCCACGATACGGAAAACATTGAGAGGCCACCGCCAATGCCATCTTGGGGGATTCAGGAGATCGTCCGGCACCCTGCCGGAGAGGGGAATCATCACCGGAGGGGCTCTACATCATCATGCCCGCCTCCGGATTGATGCGTGAGTAGTTCATCCTTGCACTATGGGTCCATAGCAGTAGCTAGATGGTTGTCTTCTCCGCTTGTGCTATCATTGTTTAGATCTTGTGAGCTGCCTAACATGATCAAGATCATCTATTTGTAATGCTACATGTTGTGTTTGGCGGGATCCGATGAATATAGAATACTATGTCAAGTTGATTATCAATCTATCATATATGTGTTGTTTATGTTCTTGCATGCTCTCCGTTGCTAGTAGAGGCTCTGAAGTTGATACTTGTAACTCCAAGAGGGAGTAATTATGCTCGATAGTGGGTTCATGCCTCCATTTAATCTGGAACAGTGACAAAAAGTTCTAAGGTTGTGGATGTGCTGTTGCTACTAGGGATAAAACATCGATGCTTTTTCTAAGGATATTTGTGTTGATTACATTACGCACCATACTTAATGCAATTATCTATTGTTTACAACTTAATACTGGAAGGGGTTCGGATGATAACCTGAAGGTGGATTATTTAGGCATAGATGCATGCTAGATAGCGGTCTATGTACTTTGTCGTAATGCCCTGATTAAATCTCATAGTAATCATCATTGATATGTATTGAATCTTTATTTGTCAATTGCCCGCCTGTAATTTGTTCACCCAGCATGTTAGTTATCTTATTGGAGAGACACCTCTAGTGAACTGTGGATCCCGGTCCATTCTTTTACATCTGAATACATTCTACTGCAATTATTGTTCTTTACTGTTCTTTGCAAACAAACACCATTTTCCACTCGATACGCTTAATCCTTTGTTTTCAGCAAGCCGGTGAGATTGACAACCTCATTTACGTTGGGGCAAAGTACTTTGATTGTGTTGTGCAGGTTCCACGTTGGCGCCGGTTTCACCGGTGTTGCGCCGCACTACATTCCTCCACCAACAACCTTCACGTGCTTCTTGGCTCCTGTTCGATAACCTTGGTTTCATACTGAGGGAAACTTGCTGTGCGCATCATACCTTCCTCTTGGGGTTCCCAACGACGTGTACATCTACGCGCATCAAGCTAAATTTCTGGCGCCGTTGCCGGGAGATCAAGACACGCTGCAAGGGGAGTCTCCACTTCCAATCTCTTTACTTTGTTTTTGTCTTGCTTTATTTTATTTACTGTCTTGTTTGCTTCATAATAAAAACACAAAAAAATTAGTTACTTTACTTTCTGTCTTATTTACTAGTTCTATATCAAAACACAAAAAATTAGTTACTTGTCTTTACTCTATTTGCTTAGTTACTTTTACTACTGTTATAATGGGTACTCCTGAAAATACTAAGTTGTGTGATTTCACTAGCATAAATAATAATGATTTTATATGTACTCCTATTGCTCCACCTGCTACTACAACAGAATTCTATGAAATTAAACCTGCTTTACTGAATCTTGTTATGAGAGAGCAATTTTCTGGTGTTAGTACTGATGATGCTACTGCCCATCTTAATAATTTTGTTGAACTTTGTGAAATGCAAAAGTATAAGGATATAGATGGTGATATTATAAAACTGAAATTGTTTCCTTTCTCATTAAGAGGAAGAGCTAAAGATTGGTTGCTTTCTTTGCCTAAAAATAGTATTGATTCATGGACTAAATGTAAAGATGCTTTTATTAGTAAATATTATCCTCCTGCTAAGATTATATCTTTGAGAAGTAGCATAATGAATTTTAAACAATTTGATAATGAACATGTTGCTCAAGCATGGGAGAGAATGAAATCTTTGGTAAAGAATTGCCCAACCCATGGACTGACTACTTGGATGATCATCCAAACCTTTTATGCAGGATTGAATTTTTCCTCGAGGTACCTATTGGATTCAGCTGAGGTACTTTTATGTCCATCACCCTGGGCGCCGCGACTAAACTACTTGATGATATGATGATTAATTACTCTGAATGGCACACTGAAAGAACTCCTCAAGGTAAGAAGGTAAATTCTGTTGAAGAAACCTCTTCTTTGGGTGATAAGATTGATGCTATTATGTCTATGCTTGCAAATGGTAGATCTCATATTGATCCTAATAATGTTCCTTTAGCTTCATTGGTTGCTCAAGAAGAAAATGTTGATGTGAATTTCATTAAGAACAATAATTTCAACAACAATGCTTATAGGAATAATTATGGTAACAACAACTATAGGCCATATCCTTCTAATAATGGTAGTGGTTATGGTAATTCTTATGGTAATTCTTACAACAATAATAAGAGTGTACCCTCTGGTCTTGAAGTCATGCTTAAAGAATTTATTAGTACACAAACTGCTTTCAACAAAACTGTTGAAGAAAAGCTTGGTAAAATTGTTGTTCTTGCTTCTAAGGTTGATAGTCTTGCTCTTGATGTTGATCTTTTAAAATTGGAAGTTATGCCTGAGGAAGTTAAAGATGCTAGGTTTGCTAAAACAAATGCCATCCAAGTTCGAATTAATGACAATATTAGAATGTTGGCTGAATTGCATGCTAGGTGGGATAGAGAAGAAAAAGAAAAACTTGCTAAAGAAAATAATGTAGCTAAAGTATGGACTATTACCACCACTAGTAATGTTGATTCTTCACATGTTGCTACACCTCCTACTATCAATGGTAAAATAATTGGTGTTGGCAATGTTTCTACTCCTAGTGCAAAGCGTACAAAATTGCCTGAAACTGCTGTTTGTGATAAAACTGCTGAAATTTTTCAAAATATTGGTGACAATGATTCCATTGCTGTAGAACATAATGGTTTAGATTTTGATGATTGTCATATTACTGAAGTTATAAAGTTCTTACAAAAACTTGCTAGAAGTCCCAATGCTAGTGCTATAAATTTAGCCTTTACAAAACATATTACAAATGCTCTCATTAAAGCTAGGGAAGAGAAATTAAAACTTGAGGCTTCTATTCCTAGGAAGTTAGAAGATGGTTGGGAGCCTGATGCGCGTAGATGTACACGTCCGTTGGGAACCCCAAGAGGAAGGTATGATGCGCACAGTGGCAAGTTTTCCCTCAGAAAGAAACCAAGGTTTAATCGAACCAGGAGCCAAGAAGCACGTTGAAGGTTGATGGTCGCGAAATGTGATGCGGCGCAACACCAGGGATTCCGGCGCCAACGCGGAACCTGCACAACACAACCCAAGTACTTTGTCCCAACGAAGTGAGGTTGTCAATCTCACCGGCTTGCTGTAACAAAGGATTAAACGTATCGAGTGGAAGATGTTTGCAAAGAAAATAGTAAAACACAATTGCAAGATTGTATGCTATGTAAAGAATAGGACCGGGGTCCACAGTTCACTAGAGGTGTCTCTCCCATAAGATAAAAGCATGTTGGGTGAACAAATTACAGTCGGGCAATTGACAAATAGAGAAAGGCATAACAATGCATATACATGATATGATAAATATAGTGAGATTTAATCCGGCATTACGACAAAGTACATAGACCGCCATCCAACTGCATCTATGCCTGAAAAGTCCACCTTCGGTTATCATCCGAACCCCCAGTATTAAGTTGCAAAGCAACAGACAATTGCATTAAGTATGGTGCGTAATGTAATCAACAACTACATCCTTAGACATAGCATCAATGTTTTATCCCTAGTGGCAACAGCACATCCACAAGCTTAGAACTTTCTGTCACTGTCCCAGATTCAATGGAGGCATGAACCCACTATCGAGCATAAATACTCCCTCTTGGAGTTAAGAGTAAAAACTTGGCCAGAGCCTCTACTAGTAACGGAGAGCATGCAAGATCATAAACAACACATAAACAATAGATTGATAATCACCATAATCATAGTACTCTCTATCCATCGGATCCCGACAAACACAACATATAGTATTACAGATAGATGATCTTGATCATGTTAGGCAGCTCACAAGATCCAACAATGAAGCACAACAAGGAGAAGACGACCATCTAGCTACTGCTATGGACCCATGGTCCAGGGGTGAACTACTCACTCATCACTCCGGAGGCGACCATGGCGGTGTAGAGTCCTCCGGAGATGAATCCCTCTCCGGCAGGGTGCCGGAGGCGATCTCCGAATCCCCGAGATGGGATTCGCGGCGGCGGCGTCTCGTAAGGTTTTGTATCGTGGCTCTCGGTGGGGGTTTCGCGACGAGGCTTTAAGTAGGCGGAGAGTCAACGCGGGGGCCACACGAGGGGCCCAGGGGGCAGGGCCGCGCGGCCAAGGGCCTGGCCGCGCCGGCCTCCCCTCTGGCCGCCTCGTGGCCCCACTTCGTTATCTCTTCGGTCTTCTGGAAGCTTCGTGCAAAAATAGGACCCGGGCGAAAGTTTCGTCCAATTCCGAGAATATTTCTTTACTAGGATTTCTGAAACCAAAACAGCAGAAAACAACAACTGGCTCTTCGGCATCTTGTTAATAGGTTAGTTCCAAAATGCATAAATATGACATATAATGTGCATAAAACATGTAGGTATCATCAATAAAGTAGCATGGAACATAAGAAATTATCGATACGTTGGAGACGTATCAGCATCCCCAAGCTTAGTTCTGCTCGTCCCGAGCAGGTAAAACGATAACAAAGATAATTTCTGAAGTGACATGCCATCATAATCTTGATCATACTATTTGTAAACATATGTAATGAATGCAGCGATCAAAACAAAGGTAATGACATGAGTAAACAACTGAATCATAAAGCAAAGACTTTTCATGAATAGTACTTCAAGACAAGCATCAATAAGTCTTGCATAAGAGTTAACTCATAAAGCAATAAATCAAAGTAAAGGTGTTGAAGCAACACAAAGGAAGATTAAGTTTCAGCGGTTGCTTTCAACTTATAACATGTATATCTCATGGATATTGTCAACATAAAGTAATATAACAAGTGCAATATGCAAGTATGTAGGAATCAATGCACAGTTCACACAAGTGTTTGCTTCTTAAGGTGGAAGGAGATAGGTAAACTGACTCAACAATAAAAGTAAAAGAATGGTCCTTCAAAGAGGAAAGCATCAATTGCTGTATTTGTGCTAGAGCTTTTATTTTGAAAACATGAAACAATTTTATCAACGGTAGTAATAAAGCATATGAGTTATGTAAATTATATCTTACAAGTTGCAAGCCTCATGCATAGTATACTAATAGTGTCCGCACCTCGTCCTACTTAGCTTGGACTACCGGATCTTTGCATGCCATGTTTCAACCAAGTGTCACAAAGGGGTACCTCCATGCCGCCTGTACAAAGGTCTAAGGAGAAAGCTCGCATTTTGGATTTCTCGCTTTTGATTATTCTCAACTTAGACATCCATACCGGGACAACATGGACAACAGATAATGGACTCCTCTTAAATGCATAAGCATGTAGCAAAGTTATTATTCTCATATGAGATTGAGGATATATGTCCAAAACTGAAACTTCAACCATGGTTCATGGCTTTAGTTAGCGGCCCAATGTTCTTCTCTAACAATTTTGCATGCTCCAACCACTAAAATGATAGATCCTTCAGACAAGACGGACATGCATAGCAACTCACATGATATTCAACAATAGTTGATGGCGTTCCCCAGAAGCATGGTTATCGCAACAAGCAACTTAATAAAATATAAAGTGCACAAGTACATATTCAATACTACGATAGTTTTTAAGGCTATTTTGTCCCATGAGCTATATATTGCAAAGGTGAATGATGGAATTTTAAAGGTAGCACTCAAGCAATTTACTTTGGAATGGCGGAGAAATACCATGTAGTAGGTAGGTATGGTGGACACAAATGGCATAGTAGTTGGCTCAAGGATTTTGGATGCATGAGAAGTATTCCCTCTCGATACAAGGTTTAGGCTAGCAAGGTTATTTGAAGCAAACTCAAGGATGAACAAGTGCAGCAAAACTCACATAAAAGACATATTGTAAACATTATACGACTCTACACCGTCTTCCTTGTTGTTCAAAACTCAATACTAGATATTATCTAGACCTTAGAGAAACCAAATATGCAAATCAAATTTTAGCAAGCTCTATGTATTTCTTCATTAATGGGTGCAAAGCATGTGATGCAAGAGCTTAAACATGAGCACAACAATTGCCAAGTATCACATTATCCAAGACATTTTAGAATTACTACATGTAGCATTTTCCAATTCCAACCATATAACAATTTAACGAAGAAGAAACTTCGCCTTGAACATTATGAGTAAAGCCTAAGGACACATGTGTCCATATGCAACAGCGGAGCATGTCTCTCTCCCACAAAGTGAATGCTAGGATCCATCTTATTCAAACAAAAACAAAAACAAAAACAAACCGACGCTCCAAGTAAAGAACACAAGATGTGATTGAATAAAAATATAGTTTCAGGGGAGGAACCTGATGATGTTGTCGATGAAGAAGGGGATGCCTTGGGCATCCCCAAGCTTAGACGCTTGAGTCTTCTTAAAATATGCAGGGGTGAACCACGGGGGCATCCCCAAGCTTAGAGCTTTCACTCCTCTTGATCATAGTATATCATACTCCTCTCTTGACCCTTGAAAACTTCCTTCACACCAAACTTCAAGCAAACTCATTAGAGGGTTAGTGCACAATTAATAATTCACACATTCAGAGGTGACACAATCATTATTTTCACTTCTGGACATTGCATAATGCTACTGGACATTAATGGATCAAAGAAATAAATCCAACATAGCAAAAGAGGCAATGCGAAATAAAAGGCAGAATCTGTCAAAAACAGAACAGTCCGTAAAGACGAATTTAAAGCTGGCACCAGACTTGCTCAAATGGAAAAACTCAAAACTAATGAAAGTTGCGTACATATCTGAGGATCACGCTCGTAAATTGGCAGATTTTTGAATTTTCTACAGAGAAATGTGCCCAGATTCGTGACAGACAGCAATGCTGTTTCTGCGCAGCGATCCCAAATATAACATCAACTTTAACATAGAAACTTTACTTGGCACAAAAACATGATAAGGAGAGGTTGCTACAGTAGTAAACAACTTCCAAGACTCAATAAAACAAAAAATTGCTGTAGGTAAAAACATGGGTTGTCTCCCATAAGCGCTTTTCTTTAACGCCTTTCAGCTAGGCGCAGAAAGTGCAAATCAAGTATTATCGAATGAAGAAGCATCAACATTATTACCTTGAGAGCTGGGAGTTTTCTCAACAATGCATTGTATCTGGTCTATATAAGTTTTAGCGTCTCCCTTTTCATTAGTCTTAGGCTTGCTACTCTCATCGAACAAATTTTCGGAACAAGCCAAGCATAGTTATTTTCTAGTGCATCATTCATAGCTAGGAGTTTACATGGTATTGGTGCTTTGATTTCCCCACCATCATTAATGTTATTAGTGTACCTTATTCTATCCATGTCCATTTTTTCAAGGAGACCAATAAAATTGGTATGAGAACCTAGCATATTAAATTTAGCAAAAACCTTTCTAGCCTCTCTTGCTAGACCACCAAATTCTCTAAGAAGGGTTTCTAAAACAAAATCTTTCTTTTCCCCTTCTTCCATATCGCCAAGTGTAAGAAACATGTGTTGGATTATAGGATTGAGATTAACAAATTTAGTTTCCAACATGCGAACTAAAGCAGCAGCAGCAATTTCATAGGTAGGTGCAAGTTCTACCAAGTGTCTATCTTCAAAATCTTCAGTGATACTAACATGATTGAAAAATTCTTCTATATTATTTCTCCCAACTATGGACCCACGTCCTACCGGTATGTCTTTCGTGGTAAAATTAAAAGGAAACATAATGCAATACGCAAAAAGTAAACAAGGCGAAGACAAGTAACTAATTTTTTTGTGTTTTTGATATAGAGAGCAAGACAGTAAATAAAGTAAAACTAGCAACTAATTTTTTTGTATTTTGATTTAGTGCAGCAAACAAAGTAGTAAATAAAATAAAGCAAGACAAAAACAAAGTAAAGAGATTGAGAAGTGGAGACTCCCCTTGCAGCGTGTCTTGATCTCCCCGACAACGGCGCCAGAAAAGTGCTTGATGCGCGTAGATGTACACGTCCGTTGGGAACCCCAAGAGGAAGGTATGATGCGCACGGTGGCAAGTTTTCCCTCAGAAAGAAACCAAGGTTTAATCGAACCAGTAGGAGCCAAGAAGCACGTTGAAGGTTGATGGTCGCGAAATGTGATGCGGCGCAACACCAGGGATTCCGCGCCAACGCGGAACCTGCACAACACAACCCAAGTACTTTGTCCCAACGAAACAGTGAGGTTGTCAATCTCACCGGCTTGCTGTAACAAAGGATTAAACGTATCGAGTGGAAGATGTTTGCAAAGAAAATAGTAAAACACAATTGCAGTAGATTGTATGCTATGTAAAGAATAGGACCGGGGTCCACAGTTCACTAGAGGTGTCTCTCCCATAAGATAAAAGCATGTTGGGTGAACAAATTACAGTCGGGCAATTGACAAATAGAGAAAGGCATAACAATGCATATACATGATATGATAAATATAGTGAGATTTAATCCGGGCATTACGACAAAGTACATAGACCGCCATCCAACTGCATCTATGCCTGAAAAGTCCACCTTCAGGTTATCATCCGAACCCCTATTAAGTTGCAAAGCAACAGACAATTGCATTAAGTATGGTGCGTAATGTAATCAACAACTACATCCTTAGACATAGCATCAATGTTTTATCCCTAGTGGCAACAGCACATCCACAACCTTAGAACTTTCTGTCACTGTCCCAGATTCAATGGAGGCATGAACCCACTATCGAGCATAAATACTCCCTCTTGGAGTTAAGAGTAAAAACTTGGCCAGAGCCTCTACTAGTAACGGAGAGCATGCAAGATCATAAACAACACATAAACAATAGATTGATAATCACCATAATCATAGTACTCTCTATCCATCGGATCCCGACAAACACAACATATAGTATTACAGATAGATGATCTTGATCATGTTAGGCAGCTCACAAGATCCAACAATGAAGCACAACAAGGAGAAGACGACCATCTAGCTACTGCTATGGACCCATGGTCCAGGGGTGAACTACTCACTCATCACTCCGGAGGCGACCATGGCGGTGTAGAGTCCTCCGGAGATGAATCCCCTCTCCGGCAGGGTGCCGAGGCGATCTCCGAATCCCCCGAGATGGGATTTGCGGCGCCTCGAAGGTTTTCCGTATCGTGGCTCTCGACGGGGTTTCGCGACGGAGGCTTTAAGTAGGCGGAGAGTCAACGCGGGGGCCACACGAGGGCCCAGGGGGCAGGGCCGCGCGGCCAAGGGCCCGCCACGCCGGCCTCCCCTCTGCCGCCTCGTGGCCCCACTTCGTTATCTCTTCGGTCTTCGGAAGCTTCGTGCAAAAATAGGACCCTGGGCGAAAGTTTCGTCCAATTCCGAGAATATTTCTTTACTAGGATTTCTGAAACCAAAAACAGCAAAACAACAACTGCTCTTCGGCATCTTGTTAATAGGTTAGTTCCGAAAATGCATAAATATGACATATAATGTGCATAAAACATGTAGGTATCATCAATAAAGTAGCATGGAACATAAGAAATTATCGATACGTTGGAGACGTATCAGAGCCCATCATTAAGATGAAATTCAATGATTTTGAGTGTAATGCTTTATGTGATCTTGGTGCAAGTATTTCTGTTATGCCTAAGAAAATTTATGATATGCTTGACTTGCCACCATTGAAGAATTGTTATTTGGATGTTAATCTTGCCGATAATGTTAAAAAGAAACCTTTGGGGAGGATTGATAATGTTCGTATTACGGTTAACAATAACCTTGTCCCCGTTGATTTTGTTGTCTTAGATATCGAATGCAATGCATCTTGTCCTATTGTGTTGGGAAGACCTTTTCTTCGAACCGTTGGTGCTGTTATTGATATGAGGGAAGGTAATATTAAATATCAATTTCCTCTCAAGAAAGGTATGGAACACTTCCCTAGGAAGAGAATGAAGTTGCCTTTTGATTCTATTATTATAAAAAGTTATGATGTTGATGCTTCTTCTCTTGATGTTACTAGCTTTGCACTTTCTGCGCCTAGCTGAAAGGCGTTAAAGAAAAGCACTTCTTGGGAGATAACCCATGTTTTATTTTATTTACTGTATTGTTGAGTCTTGGAAGTTGTTTACTACTGTAGCAACCTCTCCTTATCATGTTTTTGTGCCAAGTAAAGTTTCTATGCTAAAGTTGATGCTATATTTGGAATTGCTGCGCAGAAACAGCATTGCTGTCTGTCACGAATTCTCGCAGAGCTCTCCGTAGAAAAATCTAAAAAATCTGAACATTTACGAGCGTGATCCTCAGATATGTACGCAACTTTCATTAGTTTTGAGTTTTTCCATTTGAGCAAGTTAAGTGCCCCTGCCAGATTCATCTTTACGGACTGTTCTGTTTTTGACAGATTCTGCCTTTTATTTCGCATTGCCGCTTTTGCTATGTTGAATGAGTTTCTTTGTTCCATTAACTTTCAGAAGCTTTGTGCAATGTCCAGAAGTGTTAAGAATGATTGTGTCATCTCTGAATGTGTGAATTTTTGGTTATGTACTAACCCTCTAATGAGTTTGCTTGAAGTTTGGTGTGGAGGAAGTTTTCAAGGGTCAAGAGAAGAGTGGTCCTAATGTGGTCCCGCATATTTTAAGAAGACTCAAGCATCTAAGCTTGGGGATGCCCAAGGCATCCCCTTCTTCATCGACAACATTATCGGTCACTTCTAGTGAAACTATATTTTTATTCCATCACATCTTATGTTCTTTACTTGGAGCGTCGGTTTGCTTTTATTTTTGTTTTGTTTTGAATAAAGTTGGATCCCATCATTCTTATATTGGAGATATTACGCTCCACTTTTTCATATGGAACACTTGTGTTCTTAATTGTGCTTTAATGTTCATGGCGAAGGCTGAAATTGCTTCGTTAAATTGCTATTTGGTTGGAATCAGAAAATGCTGCATATGGTTTGGAATAACTTGGCAATTGTTTGAGCTCTCATAGATCATGTTTAAGCTCTTGCATCATGTAGTTTAATCTATTAATGAAGAACTACCGTAGAGCTTGTTTAATTTGGTTTGCATGATTGGTCTCTCTAAGTCTAGATATTTTCGGGTAAAGTGTTTGAACAACAAGGAAGACAGTGTAGAGTCTTATAATGCTTGCAATATGTTCTTGTGTAAGTTTTGCTGTACCTGTTCATACTTGTGTTTGTTTCAAACAACCTTGCTAGCCCAAACCTTGTACTGAGAGGAAATGCTTCTCGTGCATCCAAACACCTTGAGCCAAAACCCATGCCATTTGTGTCCACCATATCTACCTACTATGTGGTATTTTTATGCCATTCCAAAGTAAACTACTTGAGTGCTACCTTTAAAATTTCATTCCTTTACCTTTACAATATATAGCTCATGGGACAAATAGCTTAAAAACTATTGTGATGATGAATATGTAGTTATGTGTCTTAGTTCTTATAAGTTGCTTGTTGAGCGGTAACCATGTTTCTGGGGACGCCATCAACTTTTACCTTTGTTGGATATCATGTGAGATGCTATGCATGTTCGTCTTGTCTGAAGTAAGTGCGATTTCATGATCAAATGGTTTGAGTATGCATATGTTAGAGAAGAACATTGGGCCGCTAACTAAAGCCATGTATCATGGTGGAAGTTTCAGTTTGGACATACAACCTCAATCTCTTATGAGAATATTATTTGTTGTTAAATGCTTAAGCATTAAAAGAGGAGTCCATTATCTGTTGTCTATGTTGTCCCGTATGGATGTCTAAGTTGAGAATAATCAAAAGCGAGAAATCCAATGCGTGCTTTCTCCTTAGACACTTGTACAGGCGGCATAGAGGTACCCCTTTGTGACACTTGGTTGAAGCATATGTCATGTGATGATAATCCGTGTTTCCGAGCTAAGTAGGACAAGGTGCGAGCACTATTAGTACTCTATGCATGAGACATGCAACTTGTAGGAAGTATTATGCATAGCACATATGAATTATTACTACCGTTGACAAAATTGTTTCTATGTTTTCAAAACAAAAGCTCTAGCACAAAAATAGTAATCCATGCTTCCCTCTGCGAAGGGCCAATCTTTTACTTTATTGTTGAGTCAGTTTACCCACTTCTTTCTATCTTAGAAGCAAACACTTGTGTTAACTGTGTGCATTGATTCTTACATGTTTACTTATTGCACCTGTTATATTACTCTATGTTGACAAATATCCATGAGATATACATGCTACAAGTTGAAAGCAATTGCTGAAACTTAATCATCCTTTGTGTTGCTTCAATTCATTCTACTTTGAATCTATTGCTTATGAGTTAGCTCTTATGCAAGTCTTATTGATACTTGTTTGAAAGTACTATTCATGAAAAGTTTTGCTATATGATTCATTTGTTTAGTCATTATCTTTGTTAGCAATCTTTTGTTCAGATCACTCCATTCATCTCATATGCTTTACAATAATGTTGATCAAGATTATGTTGGTAGCATGTCACTTCAGAAATTATTTGTGTTATCGTTTACCTACTCGAGGGCGAGTAGGAACTAAGCTTGGGGATGCTTGATACGTCTCAAACGTATCTATAATTTCTTATGTTCCATGCTACTTTTATGACAATACTTGAATGTTTTATACATACTTTACAGCATTATTATACATTTTCCGGCACTAACCTATTAACAAGATGCCGAAGTGCCAGTTGCTGTTTTGCTGTTTTTGGTTTCAGAAATCCTAGTAAGGAAATATTCTCGGAATTGGACGAAATCAACGCCCAGGGTCCTATTTTTACACGAAGCTTCCAGAAGACCGAGGGGGAAAGGAAGTGGGGCCACGAGGCGCCGACACGCCAGGGCGGCGCGGCCTGGCCCCTGGCCGCGCGGCCCTGTTGTGTGGGGCCCTCGTGAGCCCCCCTGACCTACCCTTCCGCCTACAAATAGCCTTCGTCGCGAAACCCCCTGTACCGAGAGCCACGATACGGAAAACATTACTGAGAGGCCGCCGCCGCCAATCCCATATCGGGGGATTCAGGAGATCGCCTCCGGCACCCTGCCGGAGAGGGGAATCATCACCGGAGGGGCTCTACATCATCATGCCCGCCCCGGATTGATGCGTGAGTAGTTCATCCTTGGACTATGGGTCCATAGCAGTAGCTAGATGGTTGTCTTCTCCGCTTGTGCTATCATTGTTTAGATCTTGTGAGCTGCCTAACATGATTAAGATCATCTATTTGTAATGTTACATGTTGTGTTTGGCGGGATCCGATGAATATAGAATACTATGTCAAGTTGATTATCAATCTATCATATATGTGTTGTTTATGTTCTTGCATGCTCTCCGTTGCTAGTAGAGGCTCTGGCCAAGTTGATACTTGTAACTCCAAGAGGGAGTAATTATGCTCGATAGTGGGTTCATGCCTCCATTTAATCTGGGACAGTGACAGAAAGTTCTAAGGTTGTGGATGTGCGTTGCTACTAGGGATAAAACATCGATGCTTTGTCTAAGGATATTTGTGTTGATTACATTACGCACCATACTTAATGCAATTATCTGTTGTTTACAACTTAATACTGGAAGGGGTTCGGATGATAACCTGAAGGTGGATTATTTAGACATAGATGCATGCTGGATAGCGGTCTATGTACTTTGTCGTAATGCCCTGATTAAATCTCATAGTAATCATCATTGATATGTATTGAATCTTTATTTGTCAATTGCCCGCCTGTAATTTGTTCACCCAGCATGTTAGTTATCTTATTGGAGAGACACCTCTAGTGAACTGTGGATCCCGGTCCATTCTTTTACATCTGAATACATTCTACTGCAATTATTGTTCTTTACTGTTCTTTGCAAACAAACACCATTTTCCACTCGATACGCTTAATCCTTTGTTTTCAGCAAGCCGGTGAGATTGACAACCTCATTACGTTGGGGCAAAGTACTTTGATTGTGTTGTGCAGGTTCCACGTTGGCGCCGGTTTCACCGGTGTTGCGCCGCACTACATTCCTCCACCAACAACCTTCACGTGCTTCTTGGCTCCTACTGGTTCGATAACCTTGGTTTCATACTGAGGGAAACTTGCTGCTGTGCGCATCATACCTTCCTCTTGGGGTTCCCAACGGACGTGTACATCTACGCGCATCAATATGCTAACTAGGTATACCATGATAGAACCTTGATTCTGGTTATCCCGGGTGGCCCACAGATGGTGGTGAGGTCTATGGCCCATTTGCCGGAAAACAACAAAGGTGGGATCTGGCCCAAAGGCAAGTTGTCGGATCCGGCCCATGGTAAAGACCAGTCAGATCCGCATAGGGTTAAGGTTAGAGTTAGGGTTAGGGAATAATGCAATATGCGCGACAGGATCTATTGCCTTTCTGTGGTGCATAAGGCAATATGCACCACAGATGTTTCGAAATTCTATGGCGCATATCAACATGCGCCACATAAATTAATTTTTGTGGCGTGACTTCTATGGCACATGGATATGCGCCATAGAAACCAAAAAATGTGCATCGCGGATGAGGGTTTTCCTAGCAGTGGTAACATGCACGATAAAGAATACTTAGCGTAGTTTAGGCTTAGTCGTATCGGGTAGGATATCTACCCTTGTAACTCTAGATCCGGGGCCTTTATGAGATGGATCCTGGGAGCCCTTGAGGCACAACTCAAATCATTGTAATCTCGCACACGTTGCCCAATAATTTCACACAAGCAATAGTAGGGCCTAGCCATCGTCATGAGTTTTCCAAAGCTCGGTATCTCGTGTGTCCCGTCCTGGTGACTCCTCTCCCTATTGCTCCTTCTCTCTCCCAACCGTGAGGATCCTCTCACCGGAGTATCATCGAATACACAACTACACTAGTGAAACCACCTATCCTTGTGTAATTCCGGCTCTGGAAATTTTAAATGAATGAAATTCATGTGAGGCCACCTATCCTCGTGTAACTCCGACTCTTGAAATTTAAAATGAATGACATTCATCTTAGAACCCTAACCGACCCCTCGGTGGACGTTTAAAGAAAACAGCAAACACGAAATAGAAATTAGGGATTTTTTGTGAAACATTGTATAGATGCATACGTTCATTAATAAGTACATACACTCACACATATGAATGCACACACACACATCCTAACCCTATGAGCACCTCCGAAAGACTGAGTCCAAAAAACTAATTTGACGGGTCTTCAAACTGACGAAGTCACCACAAACGCCTTGCTATCTTATGAGTGCATTTTTGGAGTGCTTTTACTCCATTATTTCATATATTTATTTATTTATTTATTTCATTGCGCTTCCGCGCACCTTTTATGATTGTTTACGCACGATCTCAAAATATTATTGCAATGAGGAAATATCAATAAAAAACTAGCATTTTATGGTATTTTGACGTGATAAAAATCATCTAAGCACTTAACCACGCGCCTGGGCCAAAGGAGAATGCGAGGACGGGATCAGAGAGTTTAGCGGACATCAGTACAGGGGGACCCCACCCTTACTGTCCGCCCATATGCAGCACCAGGAGATCCTCCTCGTCAAATACTTTCACCTCGCGCAGACGGAAGAGAGATCCGAGATAAATAGCCGCCAGAAACACCACCCCCTGGAATAGATCTGGAGGAGGAACTTGGGAGAAGACATCATCCGGGCTGCTTGGTTGGCCAACTAAAGATACTATCAACTAACTTACATACGATTCCACCATGAGGCCCACCATTTAAATGACTGGACCGTCACACAAACATCAACCTTCATATTTTAAAGACACTGAAAGAACATGTCCATTACCCCATGTGTGGTTTTGGTAATTGATGACAATCCCTATGGACTAACGGTTGCATTGAGAATCTATCTTAGGTCAAGTTCATAGCCATGTGTTGGTCTCAAGGTTGCAAGATGGAGAAGATGGAGTACAATGACGAAAACGGTGTCGAAGAGAGACGAAGACGGTGTTGAAGTGGAAGAGAGATGAAGACTGCGTAGAAGATGGATGAAGACGGTGGCGTGCATACAAGATGGATGAAGACGGTGGCGTGTATGTTGGAGGAAGACGGTGGCATGTACAATGATGAAGAGGGTGAAGACGGAGCTTTCCGACTCGAGAGGAACACGCAAGGATAAGGTTTGTGCTCGATAGGATAGTGGATCGCATCATCGGAGAGAGCTCAAACCTTGCATGCATTGCATCGTGTTTCTTGGTTGTTCTTGGTTCTTATCCATGAGATGGGTTAGAGCTTGTGTTCATTCTCATGACAAGCTCTAGCTCATCGGAAACGGATTCCGGATGCATCGCATGTTGCATGTGCGAGAGTGATGATTTTCCCGATATACCATATTGAGAGGTTACACCTTTATGACCATGAGAAAATCATCACTAACTCTTTTCCATGATTTCATCATGTGAGAAGGTATCTCTTGTCGCCCTCTTTCCAACAAAACTGGTTTCATGTCATTCCGAATTTCCTAGCTCAAGTTATTGCGTTTTCCGTGTTGCATATTATTTGGAAAAGAAAAAAAAACAGCACATATGGGCCGCGGTACTACCGCTTGCAGTACCGGCCCAGTACCGTAAGACTCTCTGTGAGGTACTGGACCCGGAGCGGTACCAGGCCGGTACCAGCCCCGTAGTACCGTATTTTATACGGTACCGAGCCCGGTAGTACCGGCCCACCTCCATCTTCCTCCAACCAGATCTGGCACAGCCAGCACCAACCACCGCCCAGCCCCGCATGGGCTGCGAGTTTACGCGCCCGCCTTGGGCCGCTGCGCGCCAGGCCGCCCCCGCTCGCTGCACGCGCGGCGTGGAGGGCGTTGACCCGCGGGGAGAGCTCGGCTCGATCCCGCGCGGGATTCGCTCGCCGCGTCGCTCGCCCTGCCGCGCCGTTCGCTGCCAGGCCCCACGTGCGCGCGCCCTGCTGCTGCATGCCATGCTGCCTGGCCCCACCGCTCGCATGCCCTGCCTTTGCTCTGATTTGCTGCATGCTGCGTCGCTGTCCCCTCCTCTCAGATTTCAGTTTTGCACCGATTTTAGCCACAAGCGGTAGTACCGCTTTGCGCAGCGGTACTACCGGTTTTGGGCCGATTTTCAGATCTGACTTTTTGGGAAAAGTGGTAGTACCGTTTTGACAAGCGGTAGTACCGGTTTGCGTGAATCTGACCGTTTTTCCAGCCCCCAACAGCTATATTTCTGGGCCCCTATTTATACCTCTCTTCCACCCCCCGACCCAAACACTTCTTCCCCTCCATTCTCTCTCCTCCATTGTTGACCTTGAAGAGTTTGATCCTCCTCTTGATCCCTCCACTATTTCTTGCATATTTTTGGGGGAAAGGAGAGAGGAGATCTAGATCTAGAGCTTCACCAATTGAATCCCTCTCCAAGTGAGGGGATCTTGCTAGATCTAGATCTTGGAGTAATTTGGTGTTCCTCCTCATATTTGTTCTTCCTCCCTTATTCCCCCAATAGCTTTTGTAGCTTTGTTGGAATTTGGGGGAGAAGAACTTGGGCATCTTAGTGGTGTTCTTAGCCATTGCATAGGTGCATCGGTTTGGGTTCTCTACGGGGTTTCGGTCTCGTAGAGGGCATGTTGACCTTGGTGGTGTTGTTTCCTTAGTGGTCTTGTTGCCTTTGTGGTGTTGTAGCCTTAGTGGCCTTGTAGCCTTTGTGGCCTTGTCGTTTTTGTGGCGTTGTAGCCTTTGTGGGGTTGTTGCCTTTGTGGAGTGTGGTAGCCTTTGTTGTTTTGGTGCCGGTTGTGGCGCGTTGGTGTCTTGGTGGCCTTGTCGCCGGTGTGGCGTGTTGTAGCCTCTTGTGGCCTTGTACTTGAGAGCCTCCGTGTTGTGGAGTTGTCTCAAGCTTGATACTTGGGAGTTTGCCCAAGCTTGTACGGGTTCGGTGACCACCCTCAAGGGTCCCTTAGTGGATCGAGGCTTTCCACTTGGTGGAAGGACTTGAGGAGAATACGGTGGCCCTAGTGGCTCATTGGAGTGCCTCGTGCCTCCACACCGCTCCAACAGAGACGTAGAACCCTTGGGTGTGAACTTCGGGATACATCACCGTCTCCTCGTGCACCGGTTACTTCTCAACCCGAGCTCCTTTACCTATGCGTTTTACATTGTGATATCTATCTTGCTTGATGTGCTATACCTAGCTTGTTATCACCTTGTTGCTCATCATGCTAGCATAGGTTGTTGGTGCACTTAGGCAAACCACTAGTTGATAGGCTTTGAGCTAAACTAGTAAACACTTAGTAGTTTTATTCCGCCTAGTTTAGCTCTCAAGTAGAAGTTTTTATACACCGCCTATTCACCCCCCCCCTCTAGGCGACGTCCTTGTACATTCAGACACATAGAAATATAATTATTCGTCATTGAATATGTGCAAAGTTCGCAATAACAAACATAATGGGATGCATAGACTTTTATTCAAAGCTACTATATCTCAATCAAGTCTAAGTAATGTTCCTCAATAGTATTTCATTTGCCACATATATAGCGACAAGAACACAAACATAGTAAACATCTAGTATCACTTCCCTAAGTATTGATGAAACTATGCACAAGTACTTGCTATTGTTAAATTCCATACATACAAAGGTGTCATACCTCTTTCATCAATTTTCACATACTGATTAATCATTGTTGTTCTTCCTCTCCCAACTTGAACTACACAATATGCTCACATATAGAGTTAAGAGACTTTAACTTGGTTCACTCAGGACATCATTTCACGTAGTATAAATCTTAGTAGAATGGTGTTAATATGGTGGTTCATGGTGGCTATGATCCATAAATATTCATAGCATTCATTTTTGGATCATTTGCAAGTTCAACGAGCCACTTTTAGCGATAAAATTAAAAATCTGCCAAAAAATTACAGCAAATATGCATCTACGTTTTGCACTACTTAAACATTCCAGGAAATTTTGCCAAGTTTTATCAGTGTGGAGGATGAAATGTTGTAGTTGCTGCAGAAAATTCAGCCCAATCGGAGTTACAGGTGAAGAATAAAAATAAAATGGTGAGCAACATCATGCATATTTCTGTTACTCCTTCTACGTGCTTTACAAACGAAATGTTGTAACTCATAATGATACCAAACCTGAAGGTGGCGAGGAAGTCTCAACTTATGTCAGCATAAGTCTTTTGGGGATAGCTTGCAAAGCCTCCCAACCTTGTTTGATTCAAGAATTGGAAATCTTCTTTTATGTGCAGCACACTTAGAATGCCAGGATCTTGCCATCTTGTGGTATGCACCCCCAAGCCTTCTGCCTTGCTAATCATATCATCTTCCCGTTGATGTTCGTCATCAAGATTAATGGAGACTTTTGAGTTTCTCCTTGACCTTAGCCCATTAAAGAGGCCCTTTCCCTTATTTTTTTGTAAAGGAATACGGTAGGAGAAGCCCCTACAGTGTTTTTTTTAATAATAAGAAACCAGTTCTGTGTCCGTAGGGACTTGAACCTGGGTGGCTGGGTTGTACATCCACTTCCCTAACTGAATGAGCTAGGCTCACTTCTTTATCCATGGTGGATGAAACCTTGCTTCACCAAAATCACAAACCACTAAACAATTAGAGGTAGCAAGTTATAACTACTTAGGGATACTCACAAAGGCTCTACCAAGTGAAACTATAGGTTATTTCAACCTAAAATTTGCAAATCCATGGATTTCTCAAGCATAATATGTGACACCAAGAGAAGCATTTTCTTCAAAATATAAAACATTGTATCAAGAACAAATTGGATGGGTGGAGGAGTCACATACCAAAGAGTAATCCCTCCAAAGGGATTTGAAAATGGTTGCCCAAACTTGGAGATCAAAAATTGAGAAGCAAGGGAGCAGGATAAAAAAAATTGAGTGGTACCTGGTCGGAGGTTGAGTCAAGGGGAAGAACCTAGGACCTTGCTCCTCACCTAACTCTATCTGTGGGGCCCACAAGGCCAGGTGGCGCGCTCTACAAGGGTGGGCGCGGCACCAGGGCTCATTTCTCCCCTGTTTGTTGTTTTGCCATGTACTTTTGCCCGGTGGATCCTCTGTGCGGAAAAATGGCCTGGGAATATTTTGGTGAATTTTGAAGAACATTTTTTGTGTAAAAATTTTCAGAACTAAAAAATTGTCAAAACATGCATAAAATAATTAAAGAAACTTAATATTGAATAAAAGAATTCAAATTACTTTGGTACTACTTCAACAATAATTCAACGGGAACCATCACCTTATCATTATCATATAAAGAATGAGGTTGATCAAGTCTCATTATCACTATGATAAAGATAGAAACAATGATTGGATAATAATAATAAGGAAATTTTCAGCGTACCTCATATTGGATTGGAATTGTACCAACCATTAATGTTTAGTACTTGGATTTTGGAGGAGGAATGGGTATTTCAAATGTTTCAACTTTAAGAACCCTTGGTTCAATGACATTGACAATATCTTTCATATATTTAGAATAAGGAGGGATCTTATTAGCATCAACTAAAGTAATTTGCAAGTATATCAGTTCAATAAAATTTTCAAACCTTTCACTGTCTAAAGTTTTCATTACCTCTTGAGGATATGGTATGGGTCTGTGCCAGTTGCTGTTTTCTGCTGTTTTTGGTTTCAGAAATCCTACAAAGGAAATATTCTCGGAATTGGACGAAATCAACGCCCAGGTCCTATTTTTCCACGAAGCTTCCGAAGACCGAAGGGATAACGAAGTGGGGCGACGAGGCGCCGCCAACATAGGGCCGCGCGGCCGAGGGGGCCCGCGCCGCCTATGGTGTGGGCCCCCGCGCCGCCTCCGACCTACCCTTCCGCCTACTTAAAGCCTTCGTAAATACCCCGTACCGAGAGCCACGATACGGAAAACCTTACCGAGACGCCGCCGCCGCCAATCCCATCTCGGGGATTCAGATCGCCTCGGCACCCTGCCGGAGAGGGGAATCATCACCGGAGGGGCTCTATATCATCATGCCCGCCTCCGGATTGATGCGTGAGTAGTTCATCCTTGGACTATGGGTCCATAGCAGTAGCTAGTTGGTTGTCTTCTCTGCATGTGCTATCATTGTTTAGATCTTGCGAGCTGCCTAACATGATCAAGATCATCTATTTGTAATGCTACATGTTGTGTTTGGTGGGATCCGATGAATCTAGAATATTATGTCAAGTTGATTATCAATCTATCATATATGTGTTGTTTATGTTCTTGCATGCTCTCCGTTGCTAGTAGAGGCTCTGGCCAAGTTGATACTTGTAACTCCAAGAGGGGGTATTTATGCTCGATAGTGGGTTCATGTCTCCATTTAATCTGGGACAGTGACAGAAAGTTCTAAGGTTGTGGATATGCTGTTGCTACTAGGGATAAAACATCGATGCTTTGTCTAAGGATATTTGTGTTGATTACATTACGCACCATACTTAATGCAATTATCTGTTGTTTACAACTTAATACTGGAGGGGTGCGGATGCTAACCCGAAGGTGGATTATTTAGGCATAGATGCATGCTGGATAGCGGTCTATGTACTTTGTCGTAATGCCCTGATTAAATCACATAGTAATCATCATTGGTATGTATTGAATCTTTATTTGTCAATTGCCATCTGTAATTTGTTCACCCAGCATGTTAGTTATCTTATTGGAGAGACACCACTAGTGAACTGTGGACCCCGGTCCATTCTTTTACATCTGAATACATTCTACTGCAATCATTGTTCTTTGTTCTTTGCAAACAAACACCATCTTCCACTCGATACGCTTAATCCTTTGTTTTCAGCAAGCCGGTGAGATTGACAACCTCACTGTTACGTTGGGGCAAAGTATCTTGATTGTGTTGTTGATGACCCACAAGCATAGGGGATCACAACAGTCTTCGAGGGAAGTATTACCCAATTTATTGATTCGACACAAGGGGAGACAAAGAATACTTGTAAGCCTTAACAGCGGAGTTGTCAATTCAGCTGCACTGAAAACAGACTTGCTCGCAAGAGTTTATCGTAGTAACAGTTTTATAGCAGTAGGAATAGTGAAATAACAGTGAAATAAAGACAGCAAGTGATTATAGTAAACAGCAGGATTAAAATACTGTAGGCACAGGGACGGATTTAACGGGTGTTGCATGGATGAGAGAAGCTCATGTAACAATCAAAGCAGGGGCATTTGCAGATAATAATAAAACGGTATCCAAGTACTAATCAATCAATAGGCATGTGTTCCATATTTAGTCGTACGTGCTCGCAATGAGAAACTTGCACAACATCTTTTGTCCTACCACCGGTGGCAGGGCCTCTAGGGAAACTACTGGAAATTAAGGTACTCCTTTTAATAGAGTACCGGAGCAAAGCATTAACACTCCGTGAACACATGTGATCCTCACATCACTACCATCCCTCCGGTTGTCCCGATTTCACTTCGGGGCCATTGGTTCCGGACAGCGACATGTGTATACAACTTGCAGGTAAGATCATAAACAACGAATATCTTCATGAATCAATAACATGTTCAGATCTGAGATCATGGCACTCGGGCCCTAGTGACAATCATTAAGCATAACAAGTTGCAACAATATCATAAAAGTGACATCTACGGATACTAGGCACTATGCCCTAACAATCTTATGACTATTACATGACCAATCTCATCCAATCCCTACCATCCCCTTCAGCCTACAGCGGGGGAATTACTCACACATGGATGGGGGAATCATTGCTGGTTGATGGAGAGGCGTTGGCGGTGATGGCGGTGAAGATCTCCTCCAATTCCCCGTCCGGCGGAGTGCCGAACGGAGACTTCTGGCTCCCGCGACGGAGTTTCGCGATGTGGCGGCTCTCTGGAGGGTTTCTGGCGACTCGACTTCTCCCCGTGCGTTTAGGTCGAACCCGATAAGTAGTCCGAAGGGGGCGTCGGAGGCCAGCCGAGGGGCCACACCACATGGCCGCGCGGGCCCCCGGGCCGCGCCGCCATATGGTGTGGGGCCCTCGGGCCTCCACCTCTCTTGCCCTTCTTGCTCCGTCAATATTCTGGTAAAATAGGGCCTTCTGCATAAATTCCGAGGATTTTCCCGAAAGTTGGATTTCTGCACAAAAACGAGACACCAGAGCAGTTCTGCTGAAAACAGCGTTAGTCCGTGTTAGTTGTATCCAAAATACACAAATTAGAGGCAAAACAATAGCAAAGTGTTCGGAAAGTAGATACGTTTTGGACGTATCAACTCCCCCAAGCTTAGCTTATTGCTTGTCCTCAAGCAATTCAGTTAACAACTGAGCGATAAAAGAACTTTCACGAACACATTTGCTCATATGATGTATATATTCTCATGCTATGGCTAATTCATAATAAGATACATGCAAATAAGATCATCCAACAGCTATGTCAATCATGGAGAGGTACCAACAATTAATAATAAGCACCATGAATCATGTATATAAGCAGGATTGCAATGTTCATAAGGGAATATGATAAAGTGGTATCTCGCTTGCCCGTATTTGATCGGCAAAACATAAATGCCGAGGCACCTCTTGAGTTCATAGAAAGACTAGAAGTAGTGATTGTCAAAGATAAAAGCATCAAAGTTATACCACAATCAATCATATTTTGAGACAAGCATATTATACTAAGAATGACAGTTGTGCTCTCAAGATAGTGCTCAAAGAAAGAATGGAGACACAACATAAAAAGTAAAAGATTGACCCTTCGCAGAGGGAAGCAGGGATTAACATGCGCTAGAGCTTTTCATTTGTAAAGCAGAGTAAAATTATTTTGAGAGGTGTTTGTTGTTGTCAACGAATGGTAATGGGTACACTAACTACCTCATCAACCGGACTCACAAGAGCGGCTCCCATTTTATTTTTGGGTGGCACTCCTTCCAACCTTTCTTTCACAAACCATGGCTAACCGAATCCTCGGGTGCCTGCCAACAATCACATACCATGAAGGAGTGCCTTTTATTTAAGTTTTATTATGATGATGACACTCCCCCCAACCTTTGCTCACACAAGCCATGGCTAACCGAATCCTTCGGGTGCCGTCCAACAATCACAAACCATGGAGGAGTGTCTATTTAAGTTAATTAATTTGGGACTGGGAATCCCATTGCCAGCTCTTTTTGCAAAATTATTGGATAAGCGGATGTGCCACTAGTCCATATGAGAGTCCGTCAAAAGTAAATGACAAGGTTGAAAGCTAAACACCACATACTTCCTCATGAGCTATGAAACATTAACACAAATTGAGAAGCATTTTGAAAGTTTTAAAGGTAGCGCATGAGAATTTACTTGGAATGGTTTGAAATGCCATGCATAGGTATTTATGGTGGACACTTTTGGAACAACTTGGTTTTCAGGTGTTTGAGCAGCGTTCCCGCTCAGTACAAGTGAAGGCTAGCAAAAGACTAGGAAGCGACAAATCAAGAGAGCAAAACTGTCATAATCATGCTTGCGGCAAAATAAATTAACGGAGGCATAAAAGTGATACAAGAACTCTGAAGCAATATAAATCATCGAGGCTTAATTGACTTTTTGTTCAGTCATATGCATGCGTGAGCATGTGCCAAGTCGATATAAATGAATTATTCAGAGGAGGATACCACAATGCCATACTTACTTATGAATAAAGCAATGCAAGCAAACATCCATGACATGCTACTCATATTAATAAATTGGAACTAAACATGAGAGATCATGAAATACTAGACTTTCTCAAATAACATATACCTCACATGAACCAACTAAGCATGCTCATATGGATGAGTATATGTACAAAAATGAAAACAAATAGAGTTCATACCAGCCTCTCACCACAATCAGATTGTCGTAGATCGTCATTATTGCCTTTTCACTTGTGTAGCTTGGATAATATGAAATGAAAACCACGCTCCAGCCACCGAAGACCATTGAACTCATGATGAACTTTACAAACCAAAGAAGAACAGCAAATATTTTTGGTGTTTTCAAATTAGAAACAAGAACGAAAGAAAACAAGCAAACAAAGTAAAATCTTTTTGGGTTTTCTCATAGCAAACCAAAGATAGCAAACGAAATAAACTAAGAGCAAAGAACCAAATAACCAAATGGTGAAGAGAAACAACAGAAATATTTTTGGTCTTTTTGTGTTTTAGGAAAGAAACAAAGCGAAAACAAAAGAATGCAAACTAACAGAAACACAGAAAAGCAGGATGATAGAAATCTGCCAAATCCTGACAGCAGTACAGAAATCGAAATTAACAAAAATCTTCCATTGCTCAGACCAAAAAGTGTTCAACTAATGAAAGTTAGATAACAACCTGGGGAACATGCTCAAAAATTGGCAACTCAAAATAACGTTCTGGCTGTGCGTACGAATGTTTTTGGTAACAGCACAGAATCTGTTTTTGGACAGCACTTCCCCAAATATCATCTCCCTCTCATTAGAAAACCACTCTAGAGACTAAACAAATATGTACAAGTATCCAGCAACCATAATATGCAAAGAATGAGTGATGCCGGTATACCTCCCCCCAAGCTTAGGCCTTTGGCCTAAGTGGAGTTCATTCCCAACGAGGGTCGGAGTTCCACGCCGGTGGATCATACATGGAGTGGTAATAGGGCCCCTGTGCAGAAGAATATCGTGGAGGTTCCACATGCCCATGATGTTGATATGAGGAGCTCGCTGCATCGGATGAAGAGTCGGGGTGCTCCTCGGCCTCCTCCACATCTTCCCTTGCACGACGGCTTTCCCTTTCTATGTATGCGTTTAGCTCATTTTCCGTGATCGACCACCCGTCCCTGGCATCAAGGTTAAACAAAGCAGGTGCAGGCAAGCGTACTAGTTTTTCAATTTTCTTAGTTATACTCCAACTTTTCTTATACAAAGTTATCCTATAATGCAGGTTGTTCAAATTAGATGCATCTGAAATAAACTCATGTCTGATCATGGAGACAACATCAAGTTTCTCTATAGAAAGCGGAATATCTAAATGGTGAGGTCCTACACCATGCATAGCTAATAAGCGAGAGGCGATAAGACCTCCACAAATTCCTCCTTTCTCACGGTTAGTAGCAAGTCTACAAGCTATTAAAGCACCCAAATTATAATTCCTATCCTGTTGCAAAGCAGCAGCTAAGAAAGCCAAATCTTGGATAGATAATTTACCTCCAGTCCTTCTCGCAAGAACGCACTTTGTAATGAAATAGGCAAAGTAGCGGATGGCTGGCTGTTGAATGCTACTAATCTTACCACTATCATTGGAGAAGCTCCTCCCATTACAAATCCTTGTATAAAGATTTGAGAGCTCCCGCGGTGTTCCCCTGATCTTCTCGCAAGATCCCCATCGCGGCACTCTAATTGCTGTACAAAAATCACTGAAAGGCAAGTCGATAGTTTTGTTATAAATCTTGTACCGGACCATGGGGTTAGTTTGAGACCGGTGAAATTCGAAATCCTGCACAACCGACACCGTTAGTTTAGCATATTGGTGAGGTTCACCAACAGTAAAACCTTCCAATCCTGCATTGGAAATTAGTGTTTGAACGTCTTGCAGGATTCCTGCATTCCGCATAAAGTCCGTGCATGGGTAATAAGAGGGGTATACTCCCTCTTCACGATGAACTCTCATGACTTGCTGTACCTCCAACTCTTCTTGGTTAAGTTGGTGCATACTTCCTTCCATTTTCTGAAATTTTTCAACAATCATTATAAAATTTGATTTCAAGGTATGTAATTGAAGGGAACTACTATAGGAACTTGCTAGAGTACTAATCATGCATCAAAACTAATTTCTTCCACTTAGAACAAGCATGCAAGCTCACTAAACATGTTATCTACAGCAGCAAAATATTCAAGATATACTCAACCAAATGAAATTCTAATTGGACAATCAAAGGAGTCACATACCAAGGAGTAAAAGTGCCAAATTTCAAACAGAAATCTGGGCTGAGCAAGGAAAAAAAATCGCGAGTTCTTGAGCAGAAACACGAGTGAGAGAAACTTGCTACGAGTTTTTTCGGGAGAGAGAAGATGCTGGGAGGAAGAGATGATGTAGTGGGGCAAGGGGTGGCCCACACCACAAGGTGGCGCGGCCCCCTTGCTGGCCGCGCGGCCTATGGTGTGGCACCTCCTGGTGCCCCACAGGTCATCCTCTGGTGCTCCAAGGTGCCTCGTCGAAAAATAGGACCAACGGTGTAATTTTTGTAATTTTTAGAGAACTTCAGAAAATGCACATTTCTGGGTATTAAATTAATGATTACTGCGCAGGAAAATGATTTCTAAAATCTTAAATAGCTAAAGCATATTGCAAAACAAAAGGTGCTACAGCAAATAAAATAAGTGGAGGGAGAAAGAAAGAAAGAAATGTTGTTTAGCTCTCTTATGCATTAAAATATACTTGTTAACAAGGTTGATCAAGTCTTGCTACCAAATAAATTTTATATGACATAAGAAGAAATAAACCTCAAATCAATCATGTTACCTTATATTGAATTGATATGGATCCAATCACAAGAGTTTGATATTCTTCTTTAGGCTCATATATAGGACAATCAATGGATCCCACTTTGATAGTTTTCACATTAAAAATTGTATTAACTCCACATACTTTATCGATCCTCTTGGGAAAATAGACAGTGTGTTCCTTATCATCAACATTGAAAGTAACCATGCCTTTATTGCAATCAATAACAGCCCCTGCAGTATTAAGAAAGGGTCTTCCAAGAATAATGGACATATTATCATCTTCAGGCATTTCCAACACAACAAAATCAGTTAATATCAAGCAATGCTGAGTAACTTGAACAGGAACATTTTCACATAAACCAACAGGAATAGCAGTAGATTTATCAGCCATTTGCAAAGATATATCAGTTGGTATTAACTTATCTAAATCAAGTCTCTTATAAAGAGAAAAAGGCATCACACTAACACCTGCTCCCAAATCACATAGAGCAGTTCTAACATAATTATTCTTGATGGAACAAGGAATAGTCGGTATACCTGGGTCGCCCAACTTCTTTGGAATCTTACCATTGAAGGAGTAATTAGCAAGCATAGTGGAAATTTCCTCATTGAGGACTTTCCTTTTGTTAGTAACAATATCTTTCATATACTTTATATAAGGAGGCAATTTAATAGCATCAGTCAAAGGGATTTGCAAAAATAAAGGTTTCATCCAATCACAAAATTTATTATAATGTTCCTCCTCCTTTGATTTTAGTTTCTTAGCAGGAAAAGGCATTTGCTTTTGAACCCAAGGTTCTCTTTCATTACCATGTTTCTCAGTAATAAAATCTTCTTTAGTGTACTTTTTATTTTTAGCAGGCTTTTCAGGTTCTTTTTCAATTTCTTCTTTATCGGAGTATCATTCTTATCATTATCTTTATCATGTTCATTACCACTTTCAGTTTCAGCATCAGAAATAGAAATACTATTAGGATCATTAACAGGTTCAGAGGATTCTACAACATTCTTATGTTTCTTTTTCTTTTTCTTAGATGGGGCACTAGTTTTAATTAGTTGAGAATCTTGTTCAACTCTTTTGGGATGCCCTTCAGGATATAGAGGATCCTGGGTAGAAACACCACCTCTAGTTGTTACTTCATAAGCATGTTTTTCTTTAGAATTATTTCCCAACAAGTCATTTTGCACTTTAGTAAGTTGATCAATTTGAGTTTGAACCATTTGAAAATGCTTAACAAGTATCTTAACATCATTGGAGGTTCTCTCCACAATACCATGCAATTCACTAATAGCTCGGGAATTTTCCATTAAATGATTCTCTACTCTCATATTAAAGTTTTCTTGCTTAACAATGTAATTATCAAATTCATCTAAGCATTGAGCAGGAGATTTTGAATACGGAATATCTTCCCTAGTAAAGCGTTGAAGAGAGTGTACCTCAATTATGGATGAAGGGGAGTTATCTCACATAAATCTTCTATAGGAGGTAAATTCTTCACATCTTCAGGTTTAATACCCTTCTCTTTAAGAGACTTCTTGGCTTCCCTCATATCTTCATCATTTAATTTAATCATACCCCTCTTCTTCACTATCGGTGTCGGGGTTGGTTCAGGTGTAGACCAATCATCATGATTCCGGCCTATTTTAGCCAATAATTCTTCAGTCTGGAGTTCTTTTCCTGAAAACACAACCAGCACAACTATCCAGGTATGCCCTAGACTCAATGGTTAGTCCACTATAAAATATATCAAGTAAATCATGCTTTTCCAAATCATGGTCAGGCTGAGCTCTAATAAGAGAGCAAAATCTAGCCCAAGCCTCAGGCAATTTCTCTCCATCTTCCTGGTCAAAATTATAAATTCTCTGCAAAGCAGCATGTTGAGCACTAGCAGGAAAGTATTTGCGGAAGAAAACATCAAGCAATTCTTTTGGACTTTTAATAGAACCAGGAGGCAAATTATTATACCAAGTTTTAGAATCATCCTTTAATGAGAAAGGAAAAATTTTAGCGACAAAATAAGTACGCATCTTAATATCATCGGAAAACAAGCCACTAAGAGTAGATAACTCAGTCATGTGTTCAACAGCACTTTCTTTTTCAGTACCACAAAAGGGTGTTTTCTCAACAATAGCTATATGAGATAAATCAAGAGAAAAATCATAATCTTTATCCCTAATGTTTATAGGAGATGTGGCAAATTTAGGATCAGGAGATAATTTATATCTAACAGCATGTTCTGCAAGCAACTTTTTAATTTTTCTTGCATCAGTAGTAGCATTGCATTTTTCAATGAAATCATCATCAAGCTCTACATAATCTTCATCAAGATCATCACTAGAATATTCAACAGACTCAGGTGAATTAACAGGTGTAGCAGCATTTTCATTAGGAGTTTCAGTATTTTCAATTTGTCTAGACTTAGCAATTGTAGCATCTAGAAAAGATCCTAACGAACCATCATTATCAAGCACAGCAGAAGCATCATCACAATTATGAGAGGAATTTTCAGATTCAGCAGAAGTACCAGCATTTGAAGTTTGTGGTGGTGAAACAAGTTTACTTATCACAGATGGTGAATCAAGAGCAGCAGAGGTACTAAGAGTTGTACCTTTTCTTGTAGTGGATGGTAATATGGCGATCTTAGTATCGCGAGGTTTACCCATGATGGAGAATTTGCAGCGAACAATATCAATCCAAGTGAACTTCCAAATAAAGCTATGCTCCCCGGCAACGGCGCCAGAAAATATTCTTGATGACCCACAAGTATAGGGGATCGCAACAGTCTTCGAGGGAAGTATTACCCAATTTATTGATTCGACACAAGGGGAGACAAAGAATACTTGTAAGCCTTAACAGCGGAGTTGTCAATTCAGCTGCACTGGAAAAAGACTTGCTCGCAAGTTTATCAAGTAATTTATAGCGTAGGAATAGTGAAATAACAGCAGTGAAATAAAGACAGTAGTGATTATAGTAAACAAGGATTAAAATACTGTAGGCACAGGGACGGATTTAACGGCGTTGCATGGATGAGAGAAGCTCATGTAACAATCAAAGCAGGGGCATTTGCAGATAATAATAAAACGGTATCCAAGTACTAATCAATCAATAGGCATGTGTTCCATATTTAGTCGTACGTGCTCGCAATGAGAAACTTACACAACATCTTTTGTCCTACCAGCTGGCAGCCGGGCCTCTAGGGAAACTACTGGAAATTAAGGTACTCCTTTTAGAGTACCGGAGCAAAGCATTAACACTCCGTGAATACATGTGATCCTCACATCACTACCATCCCCTCCGGTTGTCCCGATTTCCACTTCGGGGCCATTGGTTCCGGACAGCGACATGTGTATACAACTTGCAGGTAAGATCATAAACAACGAATATCTTCATGAATCAATAACATGTTCAGATCTGAGATCATGGCACTCGGGCCCTAGTGACAAGCATTAAGCATAACAAGTTGAAACAATATCATAAAAGTGACATCTACGGATACTAGGCACTATGCCCTAACAATCTTATGACTATTACATGACCAATCTCATCCAATCCCTACCATCCCCTTCAGCCTACAGCGGGGTTACTCACACATGGATGGGGGAATCATTGCTGGTTGATGGAGAGGCGTTGGCGGTGATGGCGGCGAAGATCTCCTCCAATTCCCGTCCGGCGGAGAACGGAGACTCTCCCGCGACGGAGTTTCGCGATGTGGCGGCTCTCTGGAGGGTTTGCGACTTCGACTTCTCCCCGTGCGTTTTAGGTCGAACCCGATAAGTAGTCCGAAGGGGGGCGTCGGAGGCCAGCCGAGGGGGCCACACCACATGGCCGCGCGGCCCCCCGGCCGCGCCGCCATATGGTGTGGGGCCCTCGGGCCTCCACCTCTCTTGCCCTTCTGGCTCCGTCAATATTCTGGTAAAATAGGGCCTTCATAAATTCCGAGGATTTTCCGAAAGTTGGATTTCTGCACAAAACGAGACACCAGAGCAGTTCTGCTGAAAACAGCGTTAGTCCGTGTTAGTTGTATCCAAAATACACAAATTAGAGGCAAAACAATAGCAAAAGTGTTCGGGAAAGTATATACGTTTTGGACGCATCAGTTGTGCAGGTTCCACGTTGGCGCCGGTTTCACTGGTGTTGCACCGCACTACACTCCTCCACCAACAACCTTCACGTGCTTCTTGGCTCCTACTGGTTCGATAACCTTGGTTTCATACTGAGGGAAACTTGCTGCTGTGCGCATCATACCTTCCACTTGGGGTTCCCAACGGACGTATATATCTACGCGCATCAATGTCCCTCTGGATAATCAGGGTCCTGAGTGCTAGATCCTCCCCTAGTGTTAACTCCACAAACTTGCCTCTTGTCAGTAAGAAGCTTCTCGTATAATTTATTTTAAAGAGAAATCATTTGCACCACTTGATTGTTCATCATTTGATAATTCTTAGTAGTCATTTTAATAGAATCTACACAATAACTCAATTTTTCATGAATAAGTTCTATATTACGAGAGTTTTCCATTATATCCCTTTTAATATAATGCTCAAAGACTCTTTGATGATAGGTGGAATCATCTAAACGATCAAC
Organism: Lolium multiflorum; assembly: GCA_030979885.1. Lineage (NCBI taxonomy): Eukaryota > Viridiplantae > Streptophyta > Magnoliopsida > Poales > Poaceae > Lolium > Lolium multiflorum. The sequence goes on from CM061748.1 coordinate 330,738,301, forward strand.
ACAAGATATCTCAGTAGGAGGTGATACCTTTTCATTACCTTCAGTAGAACATATAGCATGTACTTGGATAGGAAAAAATGGTTTATCATAGGGAGCTTCACACCCATTTCAGGAAGTTCCTTCAAGTGAGAAGTTTTAATACCCTTTCTTTGATAGACCTTGAAGCTTCTTTCATGTCTTCATTAGATAATTCAAGAGTGCCTCTCTTATTATGGTTCACTTATATCTTCTCTTCTTCCTCAATATGCTAATCATTATAATTCTGGTGAATGGTGTTCAGTAATTCTCTAGCTTCCTCAACAGTCTTGTGCATGAAAATATTACCTGCAACACTATCTAGATAAGATCTAGATTCCTCAGTTAGCTCATTATAAAATATGTCAAGTAACTCATTATTTTTAAGAACATGTGTAGGGCACCTCCTCTCAAGGGCACATTACCTCTCCCAAGCTTGGGTAATACATTCTTATTTACTTTGAGTAAAGTTACTAATTTCAGCAACCATAGCATGTACTTTACTAGCAGGGAAATATTTATTATAAGATAGGTATATGCATACCTCTTTGATAGTGATTGACTTTGGTGCTAAATATTTATACCAAGCTTTTGCCTTTCCTTCTAAACAGAAATGAAATAATTTCAAGAAGTAATAGCATTGTTGGATTTCAGTTTTCCCAAATAGGCAAGATAGATCATTAAGGTTTATGAAGTGTTCATAGGGAAATTCTTCTTCTCTACCATAGAATTTAATTGCTTCAACCTTTTCTATTTTTCAATATCAGCAATGAACTCGTAATCTTTATCTTTAATGTATATAGAAGGTGCTTCACTTTCACTAGCCACAGGGAATAAATCTCCTAAACAAGTACTCAGACTAGCATCAAATTTATCCAAATCATCTAAATCAATGTTCATGAAAGCTTTAGTAAAAACAATATCTTCTTCATAGAATGTTACTTTAGGACTAATTGCAGTATCATTTTCATCATAAAGTTTATCTTCTTCATTTTTAGATTCTATTTCATCACTAGACAAAGGCTTAGATAAATTAGGCGTCCCCTCTTTATCCTTGCCATCATCCAACAAATATTTTTCAGTACTAGTAGAAATCCTAGATAATGGTGAATTTCCTAGGATAGAAGTTTTCTTTTTGGTAACTGAAGTAGTAGAAGTAGGTGAAAAATGTGGCCTAGAAGGTAGATTTGTACCTCTCCTTGTAGTGGAAGGCACAATATTGTTATTAGCATAATTCTTATCCTTTCCCATAATGAGAAACAAATAAGTACAACAAGTAAATAATAACAAGTGGTCTTACCAATAAAGCTAGGTTCCCTGACAACGGTGCTAGAAAATGTCTTGATGCCCACAAGTATAGGGGATCGCGAAATCTTTGATAGAAAGTATTACCCAAATTTATAGTTCAACTCAAGGGGAACACAAGAATACCAATAAGACTTCAGCAATTGAGACGTCACTGTCAACCACACATGTATATCAATAAACTCACAAAGAAAGCGGTGATTTGTAGTTGTTGATTCAAAACAGTAAACAAGTAGTAGACAATAGCAGCAAATTTTCAGATTTCACCGGAAGTAGAGATGTGTAACTTTCAGTGACTAAAAGCATAGGCATGAGGTGATAGAGGGATGTTGCATAAATGATGTTGATCATATAATTTAATCCTAGTAACATAGCAGTTATCTCTAATTCAGCTGTGTGTAGGTGTGTGATCCAAATATAGTTATCGATACTAACAAGACAATTTGCATAACATCTTTTGCCCTGCCTGCCCATTTCACCGGGGCCAACTTGAAACTACAGGCAATTAAGGTTCATCCTTTTGAATATCCTGAAATAAATGATTAAACTTCATGAACACACAATATCCTCGAACTATCAGATATTCCCTTTATTTTTCCCTAATTGTCACTTTAGGGATTAGCGGGTTCAACATAATAATAAGCAATAAATCTTACAGATAAATACCAAGCTCATATATATGATAGAGCAATATAGGTTCAGTAGTGAAATCATGTCACTCGGGCCCTAGCAACAAGCATTAAACATAGCATAAGTGTACCAACACTCATACATGAATATCCTCAAGACAAACACCTCAAATCTCTATACATATGGATGATTACATTGATCAATCTTATCCAAACCCCATCCACCTCATATGCCTACAGAGAACTACTCACAAATGGTGATGGAGAGTGAGCACATGGTTGTTGGTGATGACCTTGGTGGCGGTGATGGTGAAGAAGCCCTCGAAATCCCCCTCTCCAGGGTGCATAGCAGGATCAATATGATCCCCAAAACGAAGACCGTGGTCGTGGAGGCATTTCGCGAAAAACTCTGTGCTTTTAGCAGGGTAGGTTTTTAGGGTATATAAGGCGGCACACAAAGGGAGGAGGCAAGGCGATGCTCAAGGGCCAAACGGGCCCTAGTGGCGCGCCCTATGCAAGTGGGCGTGCCACGGTCCTCGTTTGGGCCTCGTGGATCCTCCCTTGTGATTCCAAGCTCCAGGACCCATGTTTTGATGAAAAACTTTCGTGATATTTTTCCTTGATTTTATTTCCTGTGAAAATAGACAAAAAGAATGCATTTGCTAAAAACATCGTTATTCTGCAGTTTTATCGAAGTATGGTAAGATTCCGGAGAAAATCCAGCGGTGGTCTCCTTGAGCGCGGAGGGAAGCAGGAGGGCGTGAAGCAGCTGCCGTGCCGGAGGGAGCAGGGGCGATGCATGGGGAACAAGCAGGGACGTAACCCGTGGGGAAATAAAAAAAGAGGAGAGGAGAGGAGAGAGGAGAGGGAGTGGAGGGTGGGTCACAGGTGGGGTAGGAGAGAGGGGATATATGTGAGCAGGCGTCAAAGAAGGTATCGTTCGTGTTCTCTTCGCCGCAAATCAACCGGAAAATTGCTCCCATTACGCGGCTGAACAGACAAAAAAGGGGACCAATGTCCGTTTGCTCCTACGGTGGGACTCGTTTTTATGTGTGTAGACAAAAATGAACATGGTTTTTTTCGTTTGGGGATCTCCATTGGAGATGGTCTTAGGCTGAATAGGTAGTACTCCCTTCGTTCCTAAAAAAAACTTTGTAATCTTTTCTAGATACGATAAATCTATAGCTAAAATATGTCTATATACCTTTGTATTTAGAGAAAGTTGGAAAGCTTTTTCAGTAACGGAGTAGGATATATCTTATTCCCGCATGATTTTGAAGGGAAAATGTGTCCCCGTTCCAGATGTGGCTACGCCTTTTTTTAGCGAAACGATTGAAGCTTTATTAATTATTTAAAACGTTCACAAAAATCCCCAAATGATCGGGTGGGACTGAAAACCATACATGCCTACCAAAATATATGGTTGTGGATGATCGAACTAGGCGATGCGTCTCCCTATTAGTTTTTTTGAAAGTTGTCTCCCTATTAGCTTTACGTCATTCATGACTAAATGTAGCCAAAACAAAATCTTACTTCTTCGCCAAGATTTCTCTAATTTTCATGCATTGCTAACCTTTCTGGGCTCCCTTATTTACCTCCTTGATGATGTTCAAACAGTCTGATGCCACCAGAACTTGCAATACATGGATATCCTCTGCTAGTGCCAAGGATTCAGAGCACGCTAGGGCCTTTAGTACCTTAGGGTTTTGACAATGTTCCAAGAAACATCCCCTGGGAATCTCTACAAGCACATGCTACTGCACCCTTTATCTCTGATCTGGTCACTGCTCCATCACAATTAAGTTTTGCCATGCCTACCAGTGGTGCTGTCCATTTCGACTTTGGTTCATTAACCACGCGAGAAACTGTGATAATTCTTGGTTTAACGATGCCTTGGACTCGGCTTGGTTCCATGTTTATATAGGCCAACATCGGCTGAGATTTACAGAGTTGTTACAAGAGATAGAGAGAGGGAAAACCGCACAAGATCTTTATCTACAGATGCTTGGCATGAACATGAAGATAGAAACAACTTAGCTTTATCTAACTAACTATTATATCTCTAACACCCCTCCTCGATCACAACCTTTCCTAAGGTTGAGATTGTATTTAAAAGCTTCAAACTACCGTGTTGGTAGAGCCTTTGTGAATCCATCTGCCACCTGGTCTTGAGAAGGGATAAATCTGATCTCGAGCAATTTCTTTGCTACTCTTTCCCTTACAAAATGAAAATCTATTTCTATATGTTTTGTTCTTGCATGAAAAACAGGATTGGCTGAGAGATATGTTGCTCCCATGTTGTCACACCATAAACATGAAATTTTCTTTCTATGAACACCAAGTTCCTTCAATAATGATTCTAACCAAATAACCTCTGCAGTAGCATTTGCTAATGCTTTGTATTCAGCCTCAGTACTTGACCTTGAGACTGTTGCCTGTTTTCTAGCACTCCAAGAAATTAGATTAGGTCCAAAAAATACTGCAAATCCTCCTGTTGATCTTCTATCATCAACACAGCCTGCCCAATCAGCATCTGAGAAGGCACTTACTAATGTAGAGAAGGATCTCTTAAAACTTAACCCAAGACTTACAGTACCTTTGATATACCTGAGTATTCTTTTCAGTGCAGTCCAATGAACAGTGGTAGGTGAATGTAAATACTGGCATACCTTATTTACTGAAAAGGCAATATCTGGTCGTGTAAGAGTTAAGTATTGAAGAGCACCAACAATGCTCCTATATCTTGTACTATCATCTGGACCAAGTGGATCTCCCTCCATAGCTGATAGTTTTTCTGAGGAAGACAAGGGCGTTGGTGCTATTTTGGAATCCTTCATACCAACTCTAGTCAACAAATCCATAGCATATTTTTCTTGGGTTAGAGTTATACCATCTCTCAATTTCTTAACTTCAATTCCCAAAAAGTAATGCAGATCACCTAAGTCTTTAAGTGCAAAAGCCTTCCTCAAATCTTGAAGCAATGCAGAAATAGCTTTGGTTGATGAACTAGTGACAATTATATCATCAACATACACTAGCACAAAAATGGTGATACCTGACTTGTTGTAAATAAACAATGAAGTGTCAGCTTTGGATGGTAGAAACTCAAGTTCTTGGAGTTTTGAGCTCAACTTTGCAAACCATGCTCTAGGTGCTTGCTTGAGTCCATATAGAGATTTATCCAATTTGCACACATGATAAGGTGCATGTGGATCTTCATAACCAGGTGGCTGTCTCATATATACTTCTTCTTCCAGAACACCATGGAGAAACGCGTTCTTCACATCTAGTTGCCTTAAGCTCCAACATTTTGAAATTAAAAGGGCTAGAACAAGTCTTATGGTAGCAGCTTTAACAACTGGACTAAAAGTGTCCTTATAATCTATGCCATAGCGTTGTTTAAACCCTTTTGCTACTAGTCTAGCTTTATACCTATCAATGGTTCCATCAGCTTTTCTTTTAATTCTATACACCCATTTACAATCTATTAAATTTATGCCCTTTTTGTATGGAACTAAGTGCCAAGTTTTATTTTCAACTAATGCTTTGTACTCATCATTCATAGCATGTTTCCAATCAGGATTTTCTAATGCCATTTGCAAGGTTTTAGGTTCATTAGAAAAGGTGGAAAGACCATACCGAACCGTCCCATCGGTGTAGGTTTTGGGCCTTCTGTTTCCTGTTGTAGATCTAGTGCGGTGCACATGTACCACAGATGAGCCTGACGCAGAGGATCCCAGAGCTGCAGCTGTCCCCTGGCGTTGTCGAGGATCCGCGTCGCGTGAGGATTTCCCGCGCGCGGGAGGCGCTTCAATTGGCCCACCTGGCCTGGCCGTTCTCCACCTGGTCGGGAGCCCACGAGCAGATGCGGCAGCAGGAGGCCCACGCGCTATCGCTGGTCGGCCTGTTTCACTGGACATGGCAGCAGGAGAGCTGCCTGCCCTTTCGGACGCGGAGGAGCCAGGTGATGTGGCGCCCGTTCGTTGGCTGCTGCTGGGCCCGCGAGCATCTTCTGACGCGCGACCGGATGGCGACGCGGAACTGGATCCCGAGGGCGATTCTTCCAGGATCTCAGGCGTATCTGCATTGAAGTCCACGCCAGGCATGTCGTCTAGCGGCACATCCGGAGCATCGCCGTTTGGCTGATTTTGACCACCGTTTTGTATGAGATTTTCTTCTCCATCTAGCTCCTGGACCTGGGGAACATTGTGAGGAAAAATAACAGTAGGAGCATTAGGTGTTAGATCAATGCATTGTTCCTCCCCTTGATCTAATTCCGATGGATTTTGGAGGGAGGAAGGAAGGAGAAGAATTTCTCGCCGGAGAAGAGCACCAGCATTGGGATGAAGCTTGGCAAAGGGAAATACTGTTTCATCAAAGACAACGTCTCGTGACACATAGACACGACCAGTGGATACATCAAGGCATTTCACACCTTTGTGCATATGACTGTAGCCAAGAAAGACGCATTGTTTGGAACGGAATGCTAACTTTCGCTTGTTGTATGGTCGAAGGTTGGGCCAACAGGCACAACCAAAAACACGTAAAGATGAAAAATCAGGAGATTCATGGAGGAGACGTGTCATAGGTATTTCATTGTCAATGACCGATGATGGAAGCATGTTGATTAAGTATGTGGCGGTCAAAAAGGCTTCATCCCAGAATTTTAATGGCACGGATGCGTTTGCAAGCAGTGCTAAGCCCACCTCTACAATGTGGCGATGCTTGCGTTCTGCTAACCCATTTTGTTGATGGGCATGAGGGCAAGACACATGATGGGATATACCCATTTTTGTGAAAAAGGGGTGTAGTTTTTCATATTCACCTCCCCAATCTGTTTGGATGGCAATGATTTTACTATCAAATTTTCGTTAAACAAGAGTTTGAAAGTTCTGAAAAACTTGAAAGACTTCAGATTTTTTCTTGATGAGATAGATCCATGAAAATTTACTAAAGTCATCAATGAAGCTTACATAGTATGAAAAATGACCAACAGAGGTGGGAGCAGGTCCCCAAACATCGGAGAACACTAACTCTAGTGGTTTAGTGGACATACTAGTGGATCTTGTATAGGGAAGTTGATGACTTTTTGCTCTTTGACATGAATCACACACAAACTCACACCTAGATTCTTTTGAATGAGGAAGCTCAAATTTCCTAAGAATTCGATGAACAATTTTAAAGGAAGGATGACCTAATCGATCATGCCACCGTGTAGCTGAAGGCTTGGTGGCGCTAAGGACTTGTTTATTTCTTGATGATGATGATGACACCAATGGATAGAGGCCTCTGCTTCGTTTCCAGATCCTTCACATAAAAGTACCAAGGGTGAAATTCAACATAGACATTATTATCTAGTGTTAGGCGATGAATGGAAACAAGATTTTTTGTAGCACTTGGAACATGGAGGACATTTCGAAGGTGAAGTTGTTTGGATGGGGAGTTAACAAATGCATGACCAACATGACTAATGTCCATACCTGTCCCATTGGCCGCATGGATCTTCTCACGACCATTGTACTTCTCTTTCATGGTGAGCTTCTCGAGCTCACCGGTGATGTGATCTGTGGCCCCGGTGTCAGAGTACCAGTTGGTATCCACACCGTAGGAGGCGGCGTTTGCACCTCTTTCTTCTTCCTCCTCTTCATCTTCAGAGTATTGGTACCAACACTTGTATGCAGGGTGGCCCGATTTGCCACAGATCTGGCAGACGACGTCGCGGTCCTTGCCGCCACCTTTGTTGCTGCCGCCACGACGACCGCCTCCACGGCCGCCTTGTTGATGTCCCTGGCCATGCCCTTGAGCATAGCCACGACCGCCGCCACGGCCGCCGCGATAGTTTCCACGGCTGCCATGCCGTCCGCCACGTCCGCGCGCGGCAGAGTTGGCGGAGGACTTCAGATCATTGTCGACGCCGCCGAGGAGGAGATTCATGTGGTTGTCGTAGGAGCTGATCTGCGCGTAGAGCTCGGCGATGGTGATCTTGTGATCGGGGTTTGCCCCGATGGCGGCGAAGAGGGGATTGTACGGGTCGTCAAGCCCGGCGAGGAGGTACTCCACCACCTCGTCTTCTTCCATGGGGCGGCCTGCTGCTGCAAGCTCATCGGTGATCGCCTTCCCCGCGGCGAAGTATTGCGCCGTAGTTTTGCCCTCCTTCTTGGTGTTGGCGAGCTGCACCCGCAGGTTGGCGATGCGAGTGCGGGATTTGGCGGCAAACATGGACTTGATCGCCAGCCAGACCGCCGATGCTGTCCTCATGCCAATGCAGGAGACGAGGATCTCCTTGGACAGCGATGCCAGCAGATAATGAAGGACCTGCTGATCATTTTGAACCCAGTTTTCATAATCTGGATTGCTCACCTCGGTGCGTTTACCGTCGATGGTGTCGAAGATCGTTTCTGACGGCGCCTTGTTTGTCCCATCGAGGAAACCCATCAGGCGGGCACCTCTGATGGCAGGGAGGACCTGCGTTTCCCACAGCAGGAAGTTCTCCCTTGTCAGCTTCTCCGACATTCCCTGTGTCGGTAGCGGGCTGCTCATGCCGAGGGTGGAGGAGGAGGAGCTCATCGTGTTTCTAGATGTGTTTTTTTTGGAAGACTAGCTCTGATACCATGTGATAATTCTTGGTTTAACGATGCCTTGGACTCGGCTCGGTTCCGTGTTTATATAGGCCAACATCGGCTGAGATTTACAGAGTTGTTACAAGAGATAGAGAGAGGGAAAACCGTACAAGATATTTATCTACAGATGCTTGGCATGAACATGAAGATAGAAACAACTTAGCTTTATCTAACTAACTATTCTATCTCTAACAGAAACCACTAGTGTCTCTTTCCTGTCCGCTTGATCTAGTTTACCTAGATATCTATTTATGAAATGATGAGTCAAGAGAGAGACCTGCTAGTCGCCTTCATGGATAAGTTTGCGTCGAGCCCACCAGATTGCCCATAAGGTCACCAGAACTTCTATAAACTTTGTCAAAGAGAGAGAGTTACTTAAAGAAAACAGCCAATGTTTCGGATCTCTCGCTTCCTCCTCAAATACAAGTTTCATCGGATCATCTTCCCTCAGGGTTCATACACTCAGAGTCATGTCACACTCAAGCAAGGAGTGTCTCCTGGTGTCATGTCATTTACCACATTACATCTAGGCAAGCAGGGGTAGTCCCCATATTTTTACATGTTATCTCCTCCTAGTCAGTGTTTGATGACTTAGATCTGGCATCAAAATAATTTTCACGCAGCCACTTGATTTCAGCCAACATCTTATACGCCGACCCAACTGAAAAAACGTCCAGGCGATCATTAGATGTGGCTACCCTATGCCGGTTATGCCGGTATGTCACCATAGTCCGGCGGTAACTCACCTGGGCGGTGTCAGTGTCAATGTACAGAATCACTGCGGAGTCTCATATCTTATACTCAGTCCGTCCGCGGAAAAGGAGAAGCTGGCTAGTGTTCCTGGTGGGGAGTCAGCAAAGACGAGGAGTGGCGACGCTTCTCTTCCACTTCCGGTGGTTCCGCCCTTGCTAAGAGGAGCAAGATAACAACAGGGCAGACAAAAGAATAGACCAAGATAGAATGTGCATCCATTCGATTCGCCGTGAAGGTGTTTCTTTAGCTTGTGGGAATCGAGTGTAGGATTGATTCGATTTAATTTTGGAAACATGTGGTAGAATTTAGCGGAAAATGTACAAGTTGCTACTGTTAGTGTTATGGATCCATGGGGACTGCCACTGTTACTGTTTGTGGTGGAGAATAATCTCTAGACTGTACTTACTAAGGAGATGTGGGGAAATTATGAAAAACAGCTTAGTAGATTCCTCAAGGTTACAGATGCGGTGCTCTGCAGTTAATGGTGATATCTCGCGCTGCAGGTTAAAGCTGCGGCTGATTTTTTTTCTTCTATATAGGTATGTCGATGCCTGAGGAATTTGTGATATACCGCGCTGAAGGAATGATTTGGAATGGACCTGATGGGGCACAAGTGAATCCTGCTTGCCCATTTGTGGTCAGACGGCTGGCAGAGCTGAATAATAAGTCGTTCGAGCATTCCAACCGGCGCGCCATACAGACCGTGCATTATATAAACCGTGGATATGCAGCGCCGGAGACCGAAAACGCTCCTCCAGCAGGCGCCGGCGCAGCGCTGTAATTGTTTTTGGGCGCGGGCGGCTTTGCCCTATCCTGGGTGCTACAGTTTGGGCTCCCGCTGCAGCGCACGGCATCGCTCGACCCACGCGCGAAGACAACCCGCCCTAAAACTCCCCCCCTCCGACCCCTCCCTACTCTGTTCACATACCGCCGCCGCCACCGTCTACGTCGTGGCGCCGCCCCATGCGCCAAACCCTAGCGGTGGCGCCGACGCCGGGAACACAACGCTGCACACAAGCGCCGCCGCCGCCGCACAGGCCCCCGGCAAGGCGCGGCCGACCGCCCAAGAGGAAGGTGCCCTTGGCCAAACGCCAGTTGCCTGCGGCAGGTGCCGACAAGCCGCCGCCGAAGAAAGGGAAGGCGACCGCGACTCGGCGCGTGCAGCCTCCGCCGCCGCCTCCATCGATGAATCATCCACCGCCGCCGCCGCTACCGTCCGCCGACCCATCCGGCGCGCATATGGTGTTCGAGGAAGTGCCGGAGAGGTAAAAATCATTTCTTTTTATCGATATCTTAGTTTAGATGCATACATTGCCAGAGAAACATGAATTTTATTGCAATGTAGAGTCGATGATGCGGCTTTCATGGAGGCAATGAATGTTGGATCTTTGTTTGTGAATGATTGCATTGTTGAAGAGGAGGAATATGAGGATGTCGATGAGGAAGGAGAAGAGTTGATTGAACCGCGTCCTACCGGTCGGTTGGCAAACTACACCATAGCGGAGAAAAAGTTGCTTTGCAAGACATGGTTGACAATTGGAATGGATCCAACAACCGGCTCCGATCAAAAACAAGAAAGACCTACTGGATGAGGATGAAGGAGTACTTCGACGCCAACAACACAAGTGGGAATGAGCGGAGCGTGCATTCTCTTCGGTCTCATTGGTCGGGCATCAACACCGATTGTCAAAAGTGGGTGGGCGTGCAAGCCAATGTTGATGTCATTAAACCATGTGGCACAAATGATATCGATAGGGTAAGCAATTCTACTAATTTGTTGATCATCTCTACGGACGATTGTTGTTCTATATGGCTAATCTATTCTCTTTTGTTTGCTTTGTAGAACTCTATGGCTCAAGACTTGTTTAGAGATGTGGGAAAGAAGAACAATAAAGGGAACAAGATTCTTGGCAAGCCATTCACGATGCATCATTGCGATGAAGTGCTAGGGAACAAAGAAAAGTGGAAGACCCGCGGGAAATTGGTTGCGGCAACCATGGCCGCCAATGCAACCGGTGAAGCAACAATCATCGATGATGATGATTCAAGTCACGAAGGCAAGAAGAGAAGCTCCACTCCTCACTCAGTTACCAATGCAAGGAGGAATGTGCTTGGTAGGAAGACCGCCAAAGATATGAAGGGAAAGAAGGCTGGAGATGATGACATAGCCATTGCCATGGAAAGGATTGCAAATGCAAGGTTGCAAGCAAATGAATATAGGAAGGTGGCAAGAAGCTTGGAGAAAGAGGCTACGGAGGCTCGGAGAGCCGCTTTGGAGGTGAGGCTAGCCACCAGCGAGGAGAGGAAGTTGGCTTTGGAGGAGAAGAAGCAAGCCAATGAGGAGCATCTACGCCTAGTGGAGGAAGAGAGGAAGCTCTTCTTGATGGACACTTCCAACTTGGATGAAAGGCAAAAGGAGTACATCAACCTTGCTCGCGATGAAGTGTTGGCCAAAAAGAGATTGTTGGTGGCCAACATAAACACACCCACCACCGGCATGTTTGGAGGAGGCATGGGAGGCATGACCGGTATGGGAGGTATGCCCGCCATGGGAGGCATGGCTGACATGTGAGGCATGCCCGCCATGGGAGGCTTTGGAGGCATGGCCGGCATGGAAGAACCACGCTATGGAGGAGTCTTCGGAGGGACTATGGGAGCATCGGTGACTGGTGTGTGTGGAGCCATGGGAGCATCACCGGAAGGATTCGTGGCCTATATGGATCCTACGCTTCCTCCTTCAAGCCAAGGTGTCGATGAAGAAGAAGCAAAAGATGATGACTTGGAAAATGCGGGAGTGTGAGATTCTATCTTGTTTGTGATATGCAAGTTGTGTGTTGCACTTTGTGTCCATTTGAACTATATGTTGTGTGTGGTTGTTGAACTACGTCATATTGTGTGTGGTTCTTGAACTATGTGTTTTGTGTGTTGCACTTTGTATCCATTTGAACTATGGTAGATCATTTGTTTGATGAATTATGTGAGTATTTGATCTTGTTGAATGCATATCAGTGTATTAAAGTTGTTTTCCGCCGGCGCGGGCGCTGTATTTTGGAGCGCTGGCGGAGGATTGTTTTTTAGCGTCTCCAGTGACGGAAAACTTGACGCAGCGCGCGGTATACTTTTGCAGCATGAAAGTAGCAACTTATAAAGGGCCGAAATATATCGCGCCTGTTACAGATGCTCTTCCACGGCGCGCGATATTGGATATGTTTCAGCTGAACGAAGCTACGCATGAACTCGCTTTGCAGCACATTGTGATTGTGTATGTAGGGACCAATCCCCCAGGTCCTCCTTACAAAGCGATTCGTGGGCAGCATTCCTGGGTGTGGGACTCCGTTCTCGCGGCTTCAGACTGTATGCCAGATGGAATGTAAGATACCAAGCCCTATTTCTAGTGGAATATAGGTACCTGCCATAACAAATGAATCCAGTGATGGGAGCTGGGCAAATTGCAAGACGATAAACGGCGCTCTTGTGTCGCTTTGCCTCTTCGGTGCTTGTTTCGGACGTACTTGTGGAGTGTTTTGGTGGTTCGGCGGAGGCGGGTTCATCTTCGGCCAAGCGGGCGCGGTCTTGGGACCGCTGTGGTAGTTGGAGCGGTGGCTCCGATGTTTCGCCTCCGCCTGTTGTGTTGAGGTGTGGTGTCGACCTGGTTGGTCGTAGACCCGTGTGGAACGCAGCCCCGGAGCTGGCATGTGGTGTCGTGTTGTAATGGTTTTTCGGCCAGTTTTCCTCATAAACAGGCCAACTCTTTTCTCCTATATCAATGAAAGGCAAAGGTTTTGCCTTGTTTTTTTTAAAAAAAGAATGTATCTGCACTGCTAAGAACATTCTCTGCATCCGCCTATAATGACAAATTCCTTTTTTTTATCAGCCCAGAGAAGACTGCAAATTCACCAAATGGTTGGACAAGAAGTTCCCTAAGAAGACAATCGAACTCATAAACAAACTCAAGGAGAACGAGAAGAACCTCCAGCGGAATGTAGACAACCTGAAGTGTGAGCTAGAGGAACTTCGTCGCCGCCAGCGGAAAAGATCCACCAAAGAAGCTTCTGGCCTTCTGCTAGTCATGGAAACAAGTGCTTATGTGGAAAGAGCCCTTGCGACATGTCTTGTCACAACCAAGACGAACAGAAACGTCCAATCCAAATTTCTAAACTGGCCACGGATAATTAGTTCCCGAATATGCATAGTGGTCTGTGACTCCACAGGCTATTCATCTGTAATGAAGGTCTCTTTGTCTGTCGAATTGTTCAGTCATCAGTAACATTGGTGCTCTCTGCAAAATGAATGTAATATGTGGTCTTGGTAGTGCTGTGTGACAATCACTGACCTGTTCGTCCCTGAATTTGGACGAGACTCTGAACATCGTGAAACTGTTATGCTTATGTAACGTCCCCTGTTTAATTAGTTTGCCCAAGATATTTTGTGTGAAAAAGTTATTTTTCCAGCTTCCGCAACATATATTGGTTTGACTGCCTTGTTAAATCGAAGTTTACTGAAAACCTGAATCCTTCCAGTTTGTCAGAAATGTGTCGATTTGGAAAGCTCCAATTACTTTGAGATCCATGAACTGCAGTCAGACAGACCTTTTGCTTTTACCAGCAATTTTTCTAAGAACCTGTCAGACGACATTAGCATTAGCAGCTTGAACACTAGCTGAATGAAGCTGGTCACAAAACCAATCATGAAGCTTCTTCTTTGGTACCCAACATAAGTTGAACTGAAAAGGATATCTAGTATGTAGTACTATATTTGTTCAGCATTAAGTACATTAGGAATGCTATCACGAGTATTGGAAATCATTCTGTTCTCCCGGCAGATCCTCCACATGAAAGCGTACATGGAATCCGCAACTATCTTCTTGATGATCCCTTGATGTGCACTGGATTTAGAAACTGTACCTTACCACAAAATGCCAAGAGCGATCAACAGGAGCAACAACAAGAATTAATCCAGTTTACTTAACACTCAATAGGCAAATGTCTCAGTTATGGATCATCGAGATCTATGACCCCTTGCACTCAGTGGCGGACCGAGAGTTAGCCGAGGCTATATGCCATAGCATGTAAAAACAAAGCATGTAATTTCATATTCAGTTGCCGCGTTACGATAACAAGTGCTTCCCTTTGCTCCAGCTGCTGCTCAAGTTACATTAGCTTGGGGTGAATGGCTTCAACCTCTTTCTAACTCATATGAGTAATTTGTATTACTATGAATTGGTTGCGTAAAGGTACTTCGTCGCTCATCATGCTCACGGCGTGGTGGATCTAGAAGCACAGGAACGCTGCGGTCTTCGACAACGCGCGTCCCTCGGTGACCTCCTTACTTAGCGACATCAAGGCCGAAGCGCGACAGTGGGCGGACGCGGGTGCCCGGGGGCTTCGCCAACTTCTCCTCTAGATTAGGTCTTGTGGGTTGAGTTATACGGTGTGGTGTGATCCTCTCTTGGACTTGTACATGTAAACTTTCTTTTTCTATCAATGCATCGAAAGGCAAGGCTTTTGTGTTTTCGCGAAAAAAATTTGGTTGAACTGTGAGTAAAACTATCTTAAACTGAAGCTCGCTGATAGTTAAGGGAATTTTGCCCTGACATTTTACGTTGTTTGTTTGCCCACTGCCTGAGTAATAATTGCATGCCTGCATATGGTTTGAATGAGGGAACTGACACTTCCTAGAAGTAGTACAAATATATGATTTGAAATGATACTGGTTTTTTCTCCCAGCTACATGGTCTGTGTTTTTCTTTTTCTTAACTGAAAGTATGTTCTGTCTTAGGATGTGTTTGGTTTGTGGGCATGAAAAAGTGGCTATGGGTACCCCCAACCACGTGGCTAGGGTTAACCACTTTTTATGTTTGGTTGAGTTGGTTGGGAAAGTGGTTAACCACAACCATATTTGTGTTTGGTTTTGGGTGTGAAACATGGCTGGGGTGATATGATCACCTCTTATTTAATATGGTGAGAATACCTCATAATAGGAGTTCAATGTTTTGGTTGACATCATAACCATGAGTCAAACTAGCAGATTTGTATTAGGTACATAATCTAGCTAGCCAGCTCTGTGTGTAACCAATCGATTAGCATCTGACCAGCAGTGCATAGCTAGCTCTGTGGGTAACCAATCGATTAGCCCCTTGTCGACGACCGTCGCCTTCCCCCACGCGCCCTGCCGCTCATGGCCGCATGCGACCTGCCACCACGAGCACGACGATAGAGACGAGGAGGACCACCAGAAAAGGGAGGGTGTGGGATTACCTCGGGCAGGTCTTCACTGGCCGCCGAAGTTCTCAAAACTCATCTCGAACTGTGAGATTGAGTTCGATCTGGTCGCCGCCACGAAGAACTTCATGGTAGGGTAGGGGGAGGTGAGCGAGGAGAAAACGTTTCGCGGGTTACTCCAGTGGCTTGCCCACGGGTGGTTAGCCTCAACCACCACTTTTCTGGTGGTTGGCCTCAACCAGTTTTTGAGAAAAATGTGGCTACCCTCAACCACCCTACACCACTAACCAAACAGGTGCTAGCCACATAAAAGATGACTACCCATAGCCACTTGACGGATAGCCACCCAACCAAACACATCCAATAATAATTCGACAAGAAGTTGCCATTATAGACATTTCCGTCTCTTTCCACCCAAGGCTTCGCATTTTGACAAGACCAACATTAACTTTTTATCAAACTATATCGGTATTAATTTGTAAAACGTACTCTGAAGTTCAGGTAAAATTTTAGCACTGAAATACTAGAAGTAACATTTTTAAAACATAAGGCTCGAGGAGCCCAGCTTTAAGTTAATAAACTCTAGGATGGACACCAGTACATCAACACTTACAAGGATCTGCTGGGTTACCAGCAAGCTACCCTAACTAGGAACTAGGTAGAGATCTTGAACCCAACTTTTAAGGCGATGATTCCTGCTGAGAGGGTGCGGCGCTAAAACTGACCAAACCAACAGACCTCCCAAGCAGAAACAAAGAACACCCATGACTGAAGGAGCTTGGTTGACTTCATGATTCGAGATCCTGAAAGAGGAGGGCTTGAACGCGACGCCTCCAAGGAGGAAAACGGCGCCCAAGGGGGTCGTCGTCGCATGCACTGGCCAAGGCCTTGCCGAGATTTCGCCCTAGCCCAAACACCGCCCCAAAGGCACAACCTTGATGCTTGTCCAACAACACACTGAGCCCACGGCTTGAAGAGCATATCATCGGCGTCACCCATGGCAAGATATATAGCTAGACAACCACCCCTAGGTTTGTAGGTAGCCGACAGAACATATGTGCAGCCAGGAAGACAATGGCGGCGACAAGCTCAAAGAGGGTGAGAGGGTGAGCCTAGTGTCGATGAAGAAAGACTTCACCCCGACCGAAGAAGCATACAAGTTTTGCAAGGAGGCGTGGTCCAGCCACACGAAAGGAGGGACATTTTGTTGGCGCCTCGAAGAAGGTAAATGGTGTTGAAGACGTCATCGTCACCCGCACCGGCCGTGGCCTTGCACGGCTTACGCCGGAGTCCTGTTCCGTACCAGTAGCCGGCCACCGCCATGAGACTGTAGAAAGGAACCAAAAACCAGACACCACCGACAGGCGACAACACCTCCTCACGTGTTGCCGGCCAAGGAGACGAGGTGACCTAAGCCCATGAATCACCTACGCCGAGCTCATCGCCGACACCAACCGTACCAATCAACCAAGCGCAATGGCCTACCCATACCACCCTAGTCCATCCCATCTCGCAGACTTCCCATACAAACTTGGGGAAAGAAGGTTCATTGTCGTAGAATGGCACAACACCTCGTCAAGAGCATGGCGAGGCGACAAAGAGAGACATGTGCTACACACCACCACCACCACCGCTCGCCCGCGCGACCACGACCGGTAGCAGTATAGCACCATACGATGTTGTCCACCCCTGGAGCAGCGACGCCGCCCAAGCCCACCCCTGGAGCCGAGCCCACCAGATTGCCTAGGGCCGCCGCCCAACATCTAAGGCCACGCCGCTCTGCCGCCTTCACGGCCAGAGACGTGGTCCATGCATGTCCGCTGTTTGGAGAGGTAGCGCCGAAGACCACCACCCGGAGCAGCCGCTCTGGCACCCAAGAGCCCCAACCGAGACCCCCGCCAGCAACAACTCCCGCACCAGCACCCGCCCCAACCACGACAAATTCCAAGGAGCCGCCGACCTGGGGAGACGTGCATAAGGCTGGACACGAGCCAGCTCGAGCTGGGCTCGGTGCGAGCCAGGCTTTAGCTCGCTCCAAAACGGCTCGGCTCGGGCTGGCTCGTTTGTCTCACGAGCTGGTAAAAGGGGCTCGGCTCGAGCTCGCCCCTGGCTCGGTCCAGCTCGAGCTGGCTCGCGAGCCCAGCAACATGAACAGCTCGGACAGCATATAGTACATGTACTACTTGTACAGAGAGCAGTTTTACAACTTCTAAAGCTTTTGAGCATGCATATGTTTATGTTTGACCCAAAAAAATGCAGAGTATATCAATTTACATAAGGATAGATCCATATGATGAAAAAAATCAATAATTAGAGCACAATTTACATATATCCAATAATCAGAACAGCAATCCTTTACATTTGTATATACGAATAGATCATCATATTTGTATCGATTTGGAACCAAATCAGATCAGAACATCAAGCGTTTGCTTTTAATATCAATCACAAAATTTGCATCAGTGTAACATTAGCATCAATTTACAGGAAGCAAATTTTTTTACCACATCGATGTGGGCAGAGAGACGGCAAAACGGAGGGGGGTGCTGTTTCAGGGAGGCTATGCTCCAGTTCTCCTCCTCGCTGGACTGGGCGCGGGCGCTGGTCTTCTTCACCGCCGGCACCGGGTCTTCATAGAGTGAGGAGAGGGGCTGCTTCTTCGATTCCATGCCGTCGTGGATGGTGGGACGGTGGGGCGGCGCGAGAACGGTGGGGCGGCGCGAGGCGAGGCAGTGGGGCGGCGCGAGGCACACGGCTAGGAGGCAGGCGGTGGCAACCTCACCGGCGGCGGCGGGTGTGAGGGGACGGTCACAGCAACGCAGACAAGAACGTAACCCGTCCCTGCCTGGTGCGTGAGCCTGAGCCTGACCTAGTACATCGTGGGATCACCATTCACGGGCCAAAAAGCAGCCCAGTTGGCCTCCTCCTCTTATTTCGTCAAAATAAAAAAAGAACTGGCGAGCTTTCGGACCGGCCCGAGCCGAGCCTGGCGAGCCAAAAGCCCGCAGCGGTCCAGAAAATTCGGCTCGGCTCGGTCTGCCACTTTCACGGGCCGAGCTCAACTCGGGCCGAGCTGCGAAAAGCTCGGGCCGAGCCAAAAACTCGGCCCGTACGTCCAGCCTTAGACGTGCATGGCCAGGGGAGGCCGCAGGTGGCGACATCAGCACCGACAAGCCATGCGTAACGACCTCCCTCCATGTGGGCGCGCAGAGGAGCCGAGGGCCGAAATCCCCGCCGTCCCCAAAGCCAATACAACAACAATCAACAACTAAAAGAAATATGACGATTCGTGTTTGTTTCTTGAATCCAACACATCGGTTCATCTTCGTCAACATGTATTTGAAAAAGGAACATAAAGATTTATATGACCTGCGGCACCATAAAACTAGCCAGCTACTTACACTTAAGTATAGCATGCTTGCATTACATGTTCTTCACACAGCCTTAAATTGTTATGATCTTTCCTCGGACAAAGGTTCTTTGGATAGTCTTGAGTTAATTGATTCATGTCTTATCTCTTAAGGAAGGAGAGGTCAGGAACGTACTGCGGCTAAATACCAAATCCAACTCGTAGAGAACAGGTGCTGGCGCTGCGGCTTGACACTTCGTACCACCGTAGTGTCCTCCTCTGCAGCAGGTGCTACTACAATTTTCTCCATCCCAAGATGTGACGCTGATATCCTCCATTTTCTCGAATTTGAGACCAAGCAACATTTTTTCCTTACTCTTGAGGTCCACGGTAATGAAGACATCATCTTGCTTGACCAGCAAAGCACCTCTACTCTCTGCAAAGAAGACAAAGTTTATCTCCTTGCTCCCCAAGTCTGCCAGCTGAGAGTGTTGCCATCCCTCTTCACACCCATGATCATGGCTACCATTATCTTCTCCCTGCTTGGTCCAAAGATCTAGCACGCCATGGTCGTGTTGTACAGTAACAAACGAAAGCACTCCTTCTCCAGCGACGCATGGGATCGGCGGCTGTAGCAGAAGCGTGTTACTGTTGTAGGCTTTGATCGGGATCTTGGTCAAATGGTAATGTCTCGTGGTGGTGTTTACATTGAGGGTATACAAGTTGTCGTCATTGCACATGTAGAGCCAATGCACGGTGCTATGGATGACAAGGCCAGCACTCGGTCCACACCTGAAGAGGGCGGATGGCCAGTGGCACCTGATGGGAGCGCTCCAGCTTCGTGTAGACGAGGAGTAGATGCAGGCAGACGCGGATCCGTCGCGGTCGGTGTAGCACAAGACCACGCGAAACGTGTGTTGTTGCCGATGCTCCACCAAATTACCAACATCAGCATCGCCGTAGTCCGCGTCGGTGAGAAGCGCATAGCCTGTAAAATCGTGTTCCCGGAATCCAATCGTGTCGATGGCCGCAGGCGGAGGTAGAAGATGCGTGTTCCTCTTGTCGCCCATCGGGCGACATACAGCCAGTTGGAGCTTCCAGCCGATGGGGTGGACGCACACGAGGAGAAGACCGCGACGTGATGCCAGTGGCTTGGCAAAGCTGAAGAGCCCATCGTCATCGGCGAAGAACGAGTCGACGAGAAGTTGGCCGTCGTCGCCCGCAGCCTGGAGGCTGAAGAACTGCGGGGGGCAACGCGGATAATCCTTCTCGAAACAACACGGGCTGCAAGCAAACGAGTTCTGCGAGAAGACCCCGACGAGGACGGACGGGCGGGGCGCCGTCTGCGGCCAGAGGCCGGCCCGTCGGAGGAAGGCCCGGTCGGTGACGAGGTTGAACCACCGTTTGCAGGTGGCTGCACAGCGCAGGAGATCCCTCCAGCCCGTCAGGCGCGCCAAGACGTCGCGTAGGAGGTCGTCCGCGATTTCGCCGGCGGCGCATCCTGGGCGTGCAGTGGCAATCTTTTTGCCCATCTTGCTAGCTAGGGTTTGTTCGCAGACCGCATCAACATGAAGACACGCCACGCTATATACTAGAAAATTCAAGAAATTACTTCTATAAATAACTCTACCAAAAAAGGTATGAAATCAATTATTCTTTTTAGTATAAATAATCATTATTGGCGTTACAAGCAAAAGGATAAGCTCGGACTCTTATATAAGCACAGCGACGTGTATAAAGTATATTTATTATACTTTTATAGAGAAAATGTCAATCGTATTTAAAAAAAAAAGATGTGTCTAAGTCTTAGTCGACTGCAGTCGAATTACACCAGCGTGGTTCAATGCGGACCTAAACAAAGTACAAACAACAACAAATACGAATCTTAAGCAGAAATAAAATTTAACGATGGAGCACATGATTAAGATATAAGCTACATCTCAGCTAGATGAAACTTTGAAATTCCGTTAAAAATGCCATTTCATCCTCGACCAACCAGCCCAGCCTCGGTGCCAATCCTATAGCCATCATCTTGGTCACTAATTTGGAGAATATGTGAAAGAGGCTAATGGGACGAGACTCTTCGACCGATAGACTGAACCCCGGGTTCCTTCACCCTCGGCAGAGGGAATTGCGGATTCCACCATGTTCCTCTCCATGTGTTGCAAAACACTAGTTGGACAGATTTTTTGCGGCTTCCACCTTGTATAGCTTTAATCTGTTACTATTTCCACCATTTAGTCATCTAATCAACCAATTAGCTCAGTTGATGGCAAAACAATAGTTATCCTCGCATGTGTACAAAAAATTAGAACTTAAAATGTAAAAAAATATTCTCAAGAAATTATATTTTTTTGGATGTAGTCTAAAATTTTATAGACTAAATTCCATATGTATCAGCATTTTTTTTACAACCCTACTTATATTTTAACACAAATACTTGTATCTCACTAGAATGATCATTTATAAGTCGTTCATACATAAGTTATACACTATGAGACACCCAAAGGCTTTTTCGGTCTGCTGCGGTCAATACCGTGCCTGGCATCCTGACATAGGCATCCCCAATGGGCCTACCAAAGATGGTACCCGGGGTTTACTGAAGGCCCATGACTCGAAGAATAAGAAGATTCGGAAGCCCATTTAGTGTTAAGGAAAGATAGATTGTATTAGGAAACATAAAGACTTGTAATCTTACGGGTTGGGTACGAAACCCTCCCGAACTCTGTAACTTGTGTATTACGAAATCCTCGACTCCACCCTCTATATAAGGGGGAGTCGAGGGACAAAGAAAGGATCGAATCTATTGTCAACAGAACCCTAGTTTTTACAATCAAGTACTTTTCGGCTGAAACCTTCGAGATCTACTTGCCCTCTACTTCCAGCAAAATCCTAGTCTACAATCTGTAGACATTGACAAGTTAATCATTTGTCAATTGGCGCCGTCTGTGGGAACTAGAGGTTGCAAGGAGCTGATCTCGATGGCACGTCCAGAATCGTCGACTTCGTCGGTGGCTAGCAATGCGATGGATCGAGGTAAATGGGAAAAAACTGATCTAGTCGATTTTATTCCTCACCCGCCCTCCCGTGTGGATGCATGTGCCTATCTGGAGGAGCCCATCGTCATGACGTTCGGAAAATTCCGATTTGGCGTCAACAAAGAAGGATCCTATCGTCTCGAAGTTCCGATCTCGTCGGAATTTTCAGCGATCGATTCTGGCTTTTCATCGAGTGATGAGGAGTTTTCGTCGCCACGCTTCATAGACACCAAGGCAAGCGGAAAGCTCGCCAAGATCTTCAGCGACACATCTTTCGAGTCGTCTGCGGACTCCTTTATAAGCAGCGATTTCGACAGCGTCGACAGCTTCAACTTCATCGACAAATCTGCTGCCATTGGAAAGGTCTTCACCAATCTCTATGATGGTGTCACCAATCCCGATAAAAATCAATATTCAAAATATCATCAAATCTATGCAATTGAAGAGGCAAGTCGAGCAGAACCAGAGACGTCAGAGGCTTTCGATGATTTGGGAAATCCATACGTCGATCCCGCTGATCTCAGAAGAGGCCTAGGCACTAAATATGTCGGGTCTTCACCTCGCGACAGTTCAACTCCCGCAAGCAGCGTGGGATAGGGCCGCAAGAGCCATGGATGGTTCAGAACCAATGACTACCGCTGCTACTGCACAAAAATTACAAGCCTATCAATATAGACTTGCTCGTGTGAGTAGGGAGCTGGAAAAAGAGACAGCATCCCTGAATAGAAGAAAAGAGGCAGCCTCCGCGTCACAGAGTCGAGCGAGCTCACCGACAATCAGAAACTTCGGCAGAAAGGAGAAGCTCGGAGGAGGGCCAAATCTCGGCTGCAAAATATACCCAAGCAGAGAGGTAACATAATTCAAAACCTCGACATGTCCTTCATGTCAATTGATACAAGGGGGAATATCATCCCAAAAACACCAGAAGCTGGATACATGGCAACGCAAGCTTATATCCTTGCGTCCCACCACCCCCTGGGGATCCAAGAGAAGCATTGTTTAATATGGCAATGGCTGGAGTTGGAGTTATGGGAACAGCGTTCGCGGCTACACCTCCCGAAGGAACTCCAAGACAAAATAGTCCACGACCCACAACAGCAGTGGAAGATCCCCCAAGGACAAGTGGAGCAAGAGATACGACAGCACAAGCAAGGGTGGACAGAGCGCGACAAGAAAGAAGAGAACATTGGCAGTCACCAGAAGTCGCCGATGAAGATATGTGCGGGTTACCATGCTTTACGAGACGAGTTCGAAAACTCGAGTCCCGAAAGGGTTTAAATTACCCGAAAATTTCAAGAAATTCGACGGTTTACAAGATACCGAGGATTGGCTCGTTGATTACCTTGAGATGGTAAAGTTGGTAGGCGGAACCAGAGCAACAGCCATGCAAAGCATCCAAGTACACTTGAGCGGTGCCGCGCGATCTTGGATAAAAAAGCTTCCCCCAGGTTCCATCGACAGCTGGGATAGTTTCGAGGATATCTTCGTAAAGAACTTCCGATCCACCTGCAAAAAACCCGCGTCATTGGAAGAGCTAAGAGCGTGTAGGCAGAAACACGACGAATCGATGAGAAAATATATACAGAGGTGGAACATTATTAAAAACTCGGCAGAAGATATATCTGACGAGAGAGCAATAGACGCGTTGTGGAATTCGATGAGGAGATTTCGTCGAGGACTTGGGGAGAACCAACCCTAAGACAATATCAGACTGATGGAGATAGCAAACAAGTGGGCAGATGGAGAAGACGCGATATACAACAAGCGACATAGGTCGCCAGAGGAGGATCGCGGTCGAAATTTTTAAAATAGAAGGCGATTTTTTCGCCAGTCTTACAATAATGATGCTCCTGGCCACATATCGGCTGGTTTCCGAGGAAATCCTGCGGGAAATAGTCGAGATGATTACCAAAGGAGTAATGAGCAGCAAAGCGACTCGAGAGGTGATTTCCGTGGTAACAGGCAAAATAGTGGACCAAGGTTCCAAAGACCTTATGTGTCTCCCGAAGAAATGATGAACGGGCCCTATCAGATGCACTTTTATCTCGAAAATAATGGAAAGAGACAGTCAGGACATCTCCAGAAAGATTGTCGCAATTTCCAAGCAATGTTGCGAGCCGCAGGGATAGCCAATGCACAAGCAATGAATAGAAACCCCCAGGGGCCAAGGAGTGAGATTCACCTCCCGCCCTCCCGCAATTACGGATGAAAATCGGCACCTCAGAATAGCGGCAGCACCACACCCACCTCCATATGTTGACCCCAACTCCAATGGTGCGGTCTCGATGATTCAAAGCTAGGCCATCTAACAGGCGAAGGTAATCTCGCGGCAAGTGTTCATGGCAGAGAAGATGCCTCCACCAACAGTTGAGTACCTAAATTGGTCGGGGCAAGACATTAGCTTCACAATTTCAGATCATCCACAGCAAGTTCCTCGACCAGGACAATCTGCACTCATCTTACCCGCAAATTGCTGGTTTTGACGTGTCGAGAGTTTTTATAGATGGTGGCAGCAGTTTAAACCTTATGTATGCAGATACATTGAGGAAGATGAACATATCCTGGCAAACCTAAAACCAACCGATACACGTTTCCATGGGATCACACCAGAAAAGCCAAGTTATCCGCTGGGCAAGATCAATCTCGACGTTCAGTTTGGGACCCGAGAGAACTACATGATAGAGAATCTGGAGTTTGAAGTTGTGGATTTCCCGTCGCAATATCACGCTTTGTTAGGACGTCCAGCATATGCCAGGTTTATGGCGGTACCTCATTACACGTATTTGTTATGGAGGTTGCCTGGACCTAAGGGACCAATCACAATAAAGGGAAGTTTTGCACTAGCTGATAAGTGCGACAAGGATTTTCATCGACTGTCAGAAACTTTCGGGATGCAAGCAGAATATATGGCGCCAAGGCTCACTGATTATGATGTGCTGCCAGATGCAGGGAGGTCACTCAAGGAACCAACCTTCAATACTGCCAAGAACTCAAAAGAGGTGCAGATCCACCCGACAGACCCAAAGAAAACGACATCCATTGCAGCAAACATGGATCTTGCATAGGAAAGCGCGCTCGTCGAGTTCCTCCGTGAGCACTGGAAAATCTTCGCATGGTGTCCAGCTGACATGCCAGGAGTACCCAGGGAACTTGCCGAGCACCACGTCAACTTGGATCCTCTCGCGAGACCAATCAAACAACCTTTGCGGCGTTTTTCGGAACCCGCAAAGCTATGCTATCAGAAATAGATCGACTCAAAGATGCTGGTTTTATTAAAGAGATATCTACAGAAGCCACGTGGGTAGCTAACCCAGTGATGGTGCCGAAGAAAAACATGAAAGTCCTTCGCATGTGTGTCGACTTTACGTGTCTCAATAAACACTGTCCTAAGGATCACTTTCCCCTCCCAAGGATCGATCAAATCATCGACTCCATGGTAGGATGTGAACGTCTTTCCTTCTTGGACGCGTACTCTGGTTATAACCAGATCAGATTAAAAAAAGATGATGAAGCAAAGACAGCGTTCATAACACCTTACGGCGTGTTCTGCTATAGAACAATGCCCTTTGGTTTGAAAAACGCGGGAGCAACATATCAGCGGATGATGCAGAAGTGCCTTGCGACACAGATTGGGAAAAACGTACAAGTTTATATTGATGATGTCGTGATAACATCGAAAAAAGGGACAACACTGATCGAAGATTTGAAAGAAACCTTCGACAACCTCGACAAGTTCTGCCTTAAACTAAACCCGACAAAGTGCTCTTTTGGTGTTCCTGCGGAGAACTTCTCGGGTTCCTAGTATCAGCAAGAGGGATTGAAGCCAATCCAGAGAAAATACAGGCCATCGTAACAATGAGGAAGCCGACAAAGTTGAAAGAAATACAACAGTGACGGCGAGTCGCAGCTTTAAGCGATCGTCGCCAGGAGAAAAAAGCTGCTCTATGCGTTGATCAAACAAGGAGAGAAATTTCAATGGAACGAGGAAGCAGATAGGGCTTTCGAGAATCTCAAGCGCACAATTTCGACACCACCAATCTTGGTGGCGCCTAAAGAGAAGGAACCCCTCCTGTTATACATTGCAGCCCGCCTCAAGTGGTTAGTGATGCGCGTAAATGTACACGTCCGTTGGGAACCCCAAGAGGAAGGTATGATGCGCACAGCAGCAAGTTTTCCCTCAGAAAGAAACCAAGGTTTATCGAACCAGGAGGAGCCAAGAAGCACGTTGAAGGTTGATGGTGGCGAAATGTGATGCGGCGCAACAACGGATTCCGGCGCCAACGTGGAATCTGCACAACAAAACCAAAGTACTTTGCCCCAACGAAAGTGAGGTTGTCAATCTCACCGGCTTGCTGTAACAAAGGATTAAGCGTATCGAGTGGAAGATGATTGTTTGCAAGAAAACAGTAAAGAACAATTGCAGTAGATTGTATGCTATGTAAAGAATAGGACCGGGATCCACAGTTCACTAGAGGTGTCTCTCCCATAAGATAAAAGCATGTTGGGTGAACAAATTACAGTCGGGCAATTGACAAATAGAGAAGGGCATAACAATGCATGTACATGATATGATAAATATAGTGAGATTTAATCAGGCATTACGACAAAGTACATAGACCGCCATCCAACTGCATCTATGTCTAAAAAGTCCACCTTCAGGTTATCATCCGAACCCCATTCAGTATTAAGTTGCAAAGCAACAGACAATTGCATTAAGTATGGTGCGTAATGTAATCGACAACTACATCCTTAGACATAGAATCAATGTTTTATCCCTAGTGGCAACAAGACATCACAACCTTAGAACTTTCTCACTGTCCCAGGTGTCAATGAAGGCATGAACCCACTATCGAGCATAAATACTCCCTCTTGGAGTTAAGAGTAAAAACTTGGCCAGAGCCTCTACTAATAACGGAGAGCATGCAAGATCATAAACAACACATAAACAATAGATTGATAATCACCATAACATAGTATTCTCTATCCATCGGATCCCGACAAACACAACATATAGAATTACATATAGATGATCTTGATCATGTTAGGCAGCTCACAAGATCCAACAATGAAGCACAATTAGGAGAAGACGACCATCTAGCTACTGCTATGGACCCATAGTGCAGGGGTGAACTACTCACTCATCACTCCGGAGGCGATCATGGCGATGAAGAGTCCTCCGGGAGATGAATCCCCTCTCCGGCAGGGTGGCGATCTCCTGAATCCCCGAGATGGGATTCGCGGGCGTCTCTGGAAGGTTTTCCGTATCGTGGCTCTCGGTCGGGGTTTCGCGACGGAGGCTTTGCGAAAGGGCAACGTGGGGGCCACACGAGGGCCCCACACCATAGGTCGGCGTGGCCAGGGCCGGGCCGCGCCGCCCTATGGTGACGGCGCCTCGTGGCCCCACTTCCTTCCCTCTTCGGTCTTCTGGAAGCTCCGTGCAAAAATAGGACCCGGGCGGTGATTTCGTCCAATTCCGAGAATATTTCCTTACTAGGATTTCTGAAACCAAAAACAGCAGAAAACAAACTGGCTCTTCGGCATCTTGTTAATAGGTTAGTTCCAAAATGCGTAAATACGACATATAATGTGCATAAAACATGTAGGTATCATCAATAAAGTAGCATGGAACATAAGAAATTATCGATACGTTGGAGACGTATCAGCATCCCCAAGCTTAGTTCTGCTCGTCCCGAAGGTAAAACGATAACAAAGATAATTTCTGAAGTGACATGCCATCATAATCTTGATCATACTATTTGTAAACATATGTAATGAATGCAGCAATCAAAACAATGGTAATGACATGAGTAAACAAGTGAATCATAAAGCAAAGACTTTTCATGAATAGTACTTCAAGACAAGCATCAATAAGTCTTGCATAAGAGTTAACTCATAAAGCAATAAATCAAAGTAAAGGTGTTGAAGCAACACAAAGGAAGATTAAGTTTCAGTGGTTGCTTTCAACTTATAACATGTATATCTCATGGATATTGTCAACATAAAGTAATATAACAAGTGCAATATGCAAGTATGTAGGAATCAATGCACAGTTCACACAAGTGTTTGCTTCTTAAGGTGGAGGGAGGTAGGTAAACCGACTCAACAATAAAAGTAAAAGAATGGTCCTTCAAAGAGGAAAGCATCGATTGCTGTATTTGTGCTAGAGCTTTTATTTTGAAAACATGAAACAATTTTGTCAACGGTAGTAATAAAGCATATGAGTTATGTAAATTATATCTTACAAGTTGCAAGCCTCATGCATAGTATACTAATAGTGCCCGCACCTCGTCCTACTTAGCTTGGACTACCGGATCTTTGCATGCCATGTTTCAACCAAGTGTCACAAAGGGGTACCTCCATGCCGCATGTACAAAGGTCTAAGGAGAATGCTCGCATTTTGGATTTCTCGCTTTTGATTATTCTCAACTTAGACATCCATACCGGGACAACATGGACAACAGATAATGGACTCCTCTTAAATGCATAAGCATGTAGCAACAATTATTATTCTCATATGAGATTGAGGATATATGTCCAAAACTGAAACTTCAACCATGATTCATGGCTTTAGTTAGCGGCCCAATGTTCTTCTCTAACAATTTTGCATGCTCCAACCACTAAGGTGATAGATCCTTCAGACAAGACGGACATGCATAGCAACTCACATGATATTCAACAATAGTTGATGGCGTTCCCCAGCATGGTTATCGCACAACAAGCAACTTAATAAAAGATAAAGTGCATAAGTACATATTCAATACTACGATAGTTTTTAAGGCTATTTTGTCCCATGAGCTATATATTGCAAAGGTGAATGATGGAATTTTAAAGGTAGCACTCAAGAAATTTACTTTGGAATGGCGGAGAAATACCATGTAGTAGGTAGGTATGGTGGACACAAATGGCATAGTAGTTGGCTCAAGGATTTTGGATGCATGAGAAGTATTCCCTCTCGATACAAGGTTTAGGCTAGCAAGGTTATTTGAAGCAAACTCAAGGATGAAACGGTGCAGCAAAACTCACATAAAAGACATATTGTAAACATTATAAGACTCTACACCGTCTTCCTTGTTGTTCAAAACTCAATACTAGATATTATCTAGACCTTAGAGAGACCAAATATGCAAATCAAATTTTAGCAAGCTCTATGTATTTCTTCATTAATGGGTGCAAAGCATATGATGCAAGAGCTTAAACATGAGCACAACAATTGCCAAGTATCACATTATCCAAGACATTTTAGAATTACTACATGTAGCATTTTCCAATTCCAACCATATAACAATTTAACGAAGAAGAAACTTCGCCTTGAACATTATGAGTAAAGCCTAAGGACATATTTGTCCATATGCAACAGCGGAGCGTGTCTCTCTCCCACAAAGTGAATGCTAGGATCCATTTTATTCAAACAAAAACAAAAACAAACCGACGCTCCAAGTAAAGAACACAAGATGTGATTGAATAAAAATATAGTTTCAGGGGAAACCTGATGATGTTGTCGATGAAGAAGGGGATGCCTTGGGCATCCCCAAGCTTAGACGCTTGAGTCTTCTTAAAATATGCAGGGGTGAACCACGGGGGCATCCCCAAGCTTAGAGCTTTCACTCCTCTTGATCATAGTATATCATACTCCTCTCTTGACCCTTGAAAACTTCCTTCACACCAAACTTCAAGCAAACTCATTAGAGGGTTAGTGCACAATTAATAATTCACACATTCAGAGGTGACACAAACATTCTTTACACTTCTGGACATTGCATAAAGCTACTGGACATTAATGGATCAAAGAAATGAATCCAACATAGCAAAAGAGGCAATGCGAAATAAAAGGCAGAATCTGTCAAAAACAGAACAGTCCGTAAAGACGAATTTTAAGATGGCACCAGACTTGCTCAAATGGAAAAACTCAAAACTAATGAAAGTTGCGTACATATCTGAGGATCACGCTCGTAAATTGGCAGATTTTTTCGAATTTTCTACAGAGGCCTGTGCCCAGATTCGTGACAGACAGCAATGCTGTTTCTGCGCAGCGATCCCAAATATAACATCAACTTTGACATAGAAACTTTACTTGGCACAAAAACATGATAAGGAGAGGTTGCTACAGTAGTAAACAACTTCCAAGACTCAAATATAAAACAAAGTACTGTAGTAAAAACATGGGTTGTCTCCCATAAGCGCTTTTCTTTAACGCCTTTCAGCTAGGCGCAGAAAGTGCAAATCAAGTAACATCAAGAGTAGAAGCATCAACATCATAACTTGTTCTAATAATAGAATCAAAAGGAAACTTCATTCTCTTTCTAGGGAAGTGTTCCATACCTTTCTTGAGAGGAAATTGATATTTAATATTACCTTCCCTCATATCAATAACAGCACCAACGGTTCGAAGAAAAGGTCTTCCCAACACAATAGGACAAGATGCATTGCATTCGATATCCAAGACAACAAAATCAACGGGGACAAGGTAATTGTTAACCGTAATGCTCACATTATCAATCCTCCCCAAAGGTTTCTTTTTAACATTATCGGCAAGATTAACATCCAAATAACAATTCTTCAATGGTGGCAAGTCAAGCATATCATAAATCTTTTTAGGCATAACAGAAATACTTGCACCAAGATCACATAAAGCATTACATTCAAAGTCATTGAATTTCATTTTAATGATGAGCTCCCAACCATCTTCTAACTTTCTAGGAATAGAAGTTTCAAGTTTTAGTTTCTCTTCTCTAGCTTTTATGAGAGCATTTGTAATATGTTTTGTAAAGGCTAAATTTATAGCACTAGCATTAGGACTTTTAGCAAGTTTTTGTAAGAAATTTATAACTTCAGAGATGTGGCAATCATCAAAATCTAAATCATTATGAGCTACAGCAATGGGATCATTGTTCCCAAGGTTGGAAAAAATTTCAGCAGTTTTATCACAAGCAGTTTCAGCAGTTTTAGCAATTTCAGGCAGTTTTGTTCGCTTTGCACTAGGAGTAGAAACATTGCCAACACCAATTATATTACCATTGATAGTAGGAGGTGCAGCAACATGTGAAGAATTAACATTACTAGTGGTGGTAATAGTCCAAACTTTAGCTACATTATTCTCTTTAGCTAGTTTTTCATTTTCTTCTCTATCCCACCTAGCACGCAGTTCAGCCATTAATCTTATATTCTCATTAATTCTAACTTGGATGGCATTTGCTGTAGTAGTAATCTTATTATCAATTTCATTATTAGGCATAACTTTCAAATTTAAAAGATTAACATCAGAGGCAAGTCTATCAACTCTAGAAGCAATAATATCAATTTTATCAAGCTTTTCCTCAACAGATTTGTTAAAAGCAGTTTGTGTACTAATAAATTCTTTAAGCATAGCTTCAAGACCAGAGGGTACACTCCTATTATTGTTGTAAGAATTCCCATAAGAATTACCATAACCATTACCATTAGCAGAAGGATATGGCCTATAGTTATTACCAGAGTTGTTCCTATAAGCATTGTTGTTGAAATTATTGTTTTTAATGAAATTCACATCAACATTTTCTTCTTGAGCAACCAATGAAGCTAAAGGAACATTATTTGGATCAACATTAGATCTACCATTCACAAGCATAGACATAATCACATCAATCTTATCACTCAAGGAAGAGGTTTCTTCAACAGAATTTACCTTCTTACCTTGTGGAGCTCTTTCCGTGTGCCATTCAGAGTAATTTATCATCATATCATCAAGAAGTTTTGTAGCCGCCCCCAATGTGATGGACATAAAGGTACCTCCAGCAGCTGAATCCAATAAATTCCGCGAAGAAAAATTTAGTCCTGCATAGAAGGTTTGGATGATCATCCAAGTAGTCAGTCCATGGGTTGGGCAATTCTTTACCAAAGTTTTCATTCTCTCCCATGCTTGAGCAACATGTTCAGTATCTAATTGCTTAAAATTCATTATGCTACTTCTCAAAGATATAATTTTAGCGGGAGGATAATATCTACCAATAAAAGCATCCTTGCATTTAGTCCATGAATCAATACTATTCTTAGGCAAAGATAGCAACCAATCTTTAGCTCTTCCTCTTAATGAGAAAGGAAATACTTTCAATTTAATAATATCACCATCTACATCCTTATACTTTTGCATTTCACAAAGTTCAACAAAATTATTGAGATGGGCAGCAGCATCATCAGAACTAACACCAGAAAATTGATCTCTCATAACCAAGTTCAGTAAAGCAGGTTTAATTTCAAAGAATTCTGCTGTAGTAGCAGGTGGAGCAATAGGTGTGCATAGGAAATCATTATTATTTGCATTTGTGAAGTCACACAACTTAGTATTTTCAGGGGTATTCATTTTAGCAACAGTAAATAAAGCAAACTAGATAAAGTAAATGCAAGTAACTAATTTTTTTTGTGTTTTTGATATAGAGAGCAAGACAGTATAAAGTAAAGTAGCAACTAAATTTTTTGTGTTTTGTTTAGGTGCAGCAAACAAAGTAGTAAATAAAATAAAGCAAGACAAAAACAAAGTAAAGAGATTGAGAAGTGGAGACTCCCCTTGCAGCGTGTCTTGATCTCCCCGGCAACGGCGCCAGAAAACAGGCTTGATGCGCGTAAAGGTACACGTCCGTTGGGAACCCCAAGAGGAAGGTATGATGCGCACAGCAGCAAGTTTTCCCTCAGAAAGAAACCAAGGTTTATCGAACCAGGAGGAGCCAAGAAGCACGTTGAAGGTTGATGGTGGCGAAATGTGATGCGGCGCAACAACAGGATTCCGGCGCCAACGTGGAATCTGCACAACAAAACCAAAGTACTTTGCCCCAACGAAACAGTGAGGTTGTCAATCTCACCGGCTTGCTGTAACAAAGGATTAAGCGTATCGAGTGGAAGATGATTGTTTGCAAGAAAACAGTAAAGAACAATTGCAGTAGATTGTATGCTATGTAAAGAATAGGACCGGGGTCCACAGTTCACTAGAGGTGTCTCTCCCATAAGATAAAAGCATGTTACAGTCGGGCAATTGACAAATAGAGAAGGGCATAACAATGCATGTACATGATATGATAAATATAGTGAGATTTAATCCGGGCATTACGACAAAGTACATAGACCGCCATCCAACTGCATCTATGCCTAAAAAGTCCACCTTCAGGTTATCATCCGAACCCCATTCAGTATTAAGTTGCAAAGCAACAGACAATTGCATTAAGTATGGTGCGTAATGTAATCGACAACTACATCCTTAGACATAGAATCAATGTTTTATCCCTAGTGGCAACAGCACATCACAACCTTAGAACTTTCTGTCACTGTCCCAGGTGTCAATGAAGGCATGAACCCACTATCGAGCATAAATACTCCCTCTTGGAGTTAAGAGTAAAAACTTGGCCAGAGCCTCTACTAATAACGGAGAGCATGCAAGATCATAAACAACACATAAACAATAGATTGATAATCACCATAACATAGTATTCTCTATCCATCGGATCCCGACAAACACAACATATAGAATTACATATAGATGATCTTGATCATGTTAGGCAGCTCACAAGATCCAACAATGAAGCACAATTAGGAGAAGACGACCATCTAGCTACTGCTATGGACCCATAGTCCAGGGGTGAACTACTCACTCATCACTCCGGAGGCGATCATGGCGATGAAGAGTCCTCCGGGAGATGAATCCCTCTCGGCAGGGTGCCGGAGGCGATCTCCGAATCCCCGAGATGGGATTCGCGGCGGCGGCATCTCCGGAAGGTTTTCCGTATCGTGGCTCTCTGGGGTTTTCGCGACGGAGGCTTTAAGTAGGCGAAAGGGCAACGTGGGGGCCACACGAGGGCCCCACACCATAGGTCGGCGTGGCCAGGGCTTGGGCCGCGCCGCCCTATGGTGACGGCGCTCGTGGCCCCACTTCCTCCCTCTTCGGTCTTCCGAAGCTCCGTGCAAAAATAGGACCCTGGGCGGTGATTTCGTCCAATTCCGAGAATATTTCCTTACTAGGATTTCTGAAACCAAAAACAGCAGAAAACAACTCTTCGGCATCTTGTTAATAGGTTAGTTCCAGAAAATGCGTAAATACGACATATAATGTGCATAAAACATGTAGGTATCATCAATAAAGTAGCATGGAACATAAGAAACTATCGATACGTTGGAGACGTATCAGTTAGCACGGCCCTGGTAGTAGAAAGGGATGAAGAAGGAAAGCTCCATGGAGTACATCGGCCAGTATATTTTATCAGTGAAGTACTATCGCCCTCAAAACAGCGGTACCCCCAATACTAGAAGTTGGCATATGGAGTATTTACGACAGCAAGAAAATTGCGACACTATTTTTCGGCGCACCCGATAATAATGGTCAATGAAGCTCCTCTGTCAAATATACTAAACAAGCCAGAAGCCACGGGCCGTGTGATGAGATCTGAGATCCCGGATGTGGCCCGATCTCGCGATTCAACCCAAGGACCAAGGGGAAAAGGTGGGAGGACGTGAGGAACACGAAGAACACGAGGAACACGGTACTCACGCACGCACACCAACCCGATACACCCGATACTTACCCCCGTGACTCGGTAGATCACGCCAATAGAATCTCCAAGGAAGAGGCACGCGGCAGAATTCCCGGAGAGAGATTGGTGTTGGAGAGAAGGGGATTGGTAAGGGAGAGAGAGTGCCTTGCACTAGAATCTCACTTAGCAATTCACAAATCAACAACAAGGATGGCCTTGATTACAGAGGGATGATACCCAAGGGAGACTAAGCTCAAAGGTAGGTTTGAGTTCTAAACAAGTCTAATCTCAGATCTGAGCCAACTAGGCTATTTATAGTCGGGTAGGCGAATGGGTAAGTTACACGCTGAAAAGTAGTGTTGTGCTGAAGTTCGCGGTGGCGGAAGTTCCGGCCGACTTGGGCGGAAGTTCCGGGGCGAAGTTCCGGTCTGAAGGCGGAAGTTCGCCCGGCCGAAGTTCCGGCCAAGTTCCGGTCAAGTTCCGAAATTAGCCCATTTCCTTGCGTAACATCCAGGGGCGTTTTGACGGACTTTCGGAGCTTGGGCGGAACTTGGGCGGAAGTTCCGGGTGGGCGTTCCGGTCCCCGGGGCGGAAGTTCCGGCTGGTTCCACTTCTCTGGGCGCTGACGGCATCTTGGGCATCTTGGAGGAATCTGGCCGGAAGTTCCGGTCTTGAGGGCGGAAGTTCCGGCCTGTGCGCTGGAGCTCCATCTTCATCATTTCCAGCTCTCTCTCCATTGGCTTGGACTCCATGGCTTGTGTCTTGACCGATGTACCTGATTGAACATAGTGTATTTGCATGAAGTAGCAAGCCATCCAAGGGGTGTCAAAGGTAGAGGTAGAGAGGAGCGAATTCACCTTATCATGTAGAGCTTTAACTCGAGCCCTTGTCATTGGTCCACTTGGGGGACTTGTCGGTCTTGGTGAGGAGGTGTCCGAAGGCCACCCCGCATCATCTCCCCCCGGGAGAGAGTCGTCCTCAACTCTTGTTCCTCCTCATCTCCATGGTAGGGTGAGAGATCCGAGATGTTGAAAG
The DNA here is from genome assembly GCA_030979885.1 of Lolium multiflorum. Classification (NCBI taxonomy): domain Eukaryota; kingdom Viridiplantae; phylum Streptophyta; class Magnoliopsida; order Poales; family Poaceae; genus Lolium; species Lolium multiflorum. The sequence goes on from CM061748.1 coordinate 330,773,757, forward strand.
TATTGCTCACCAAGTACTTTGATGTTGGTATGTCGATGACGTAGGCGTTGTTGTTGATGCGCTTGAGGACCTTGAAAGGTCCATCTCCTCTTGGCTTGAGCTTGGAGTTGCGTTCTTGCGGGAACCTTTCTTTTCGTAGATGGATCCAAACGAGGTCTCCTTCTTCAAACACGCGTTCCTTTTTCTTGGCGTTGAGGCGGTTAGCTTGGCGAAGTACATGCTCTTGTATGGTTGCTCTTGTCTCTTCATGTAGTTTCTTCATGGCGGTGGTGCGCTCATCGAAGTCCATGTTCGTCCTTTCATGAAGAGGTAGTGGGAGGATGTCGAGTGCCGTTGGAGGTTCGAATCCATAGACGATCATGAAGGGACTCCTTGAGGTTGTGGAGTGCTTGGCTCGATTGTAGGCGAACTCCGCATGGGGTAGGCAATCTTCCCATGACTTCAAATTTGTCTTCACAAGTGTGCGGAGGAGTGTGGAGAGGCTTCGATTGACCACTTCGGTTTGTCCATCGGTTTGAGGGTGCGAGGACGATGAGAACAAGAGCTTCACTCCAAACTTCGCCATGAGTGACTTCCATAGGTAACTCATAAACTTGACGTCTCGATCCGACACAATGCTTGCCGGTATTCCATGTAGGCGAACCACTTCCCTGAAAAACAATGAAGCAATGTGTGAAGCATCATCGCTCTTATGACATGGTATGAAATGAGCCATTTTAGAGAACCTATCCACTACCACAAATATTGAGTCATGACCATGTTTTGTGCGTGGTAAGCCAAGTACAAAGTCCATGCTTATGTCCGACCAAGGTGCATATGGAATGGGTAAAGACATGTAAAGACCATAAGGATTGGAAGTAGACTTAGCTTGTAAGCATGTTGTACATCGTCGGCAAAGGCGTTCCACGTCGCGGTACATTCTTGGCCAATAGTAGTGGGTTGATAGCATGGCATATGTCTTCTCTCGTCCAAAGTGACCCATGAGACCACCTCCATGTGACTCTTGCAAAAGCAACTTACGAAGAGAAGACTCGGGAATGCAAATCTTGTTAGCTTTAAACATGTAACCATCATGCAAATAGAAATCATCAAAACCTCGGTCAACGGAACACTTGGCAAAGATTGGTCCAAACAAAATGTCGGATGGGTAAAGCTCTTTGATCTCCTCAAGACCCAAAATGTGAAACTCTAAGCGAGTGAGTAGAAGAGTAATCTTGCGGGAAAGTGCATCCGCAACCACATTTTCCTTGCCCTTTTTGTATTTGATTACATAAGGGAAGGACTCTATGAACTCAACCCACTTAGCATGTCTCTTGTTCAAATTGTGTTGACTTTTCAAATACTTCAAGGACTCATGATCCGAATGGATAACAAACTCTTTTGGCCAAAGGTAGTGTTGCCAAACTTCAAGAACACGAACCAAAGCATAAAGCTCCTTGTCATATATAGGATAGTTGAGGCGTGCGCCATCCAACTTCTCGCTATAGTATGCCACGGGTTTTCCATTTTGCATGAGAACACCACCGATTCCAAGGCCACTTGCGTCGCATTCTATCTCAAATGTTTTTGCAAAATCGGGAAGAGCAAGTAGTGGTGCCTCGGTGAGTCTCTTTTTCAATTCATCAAAAGCTTTTTGTTGTGCTTTGCCCCAAACAAACGGAACATTCTTTTTTGTAAGCTCGTTTAAAGGGCAAGCAATGGTGCTGAAATCTTTCACAAAGCGGCGGTAAAATCCGGCAAGTCCATGGAAGCTTCGAACTTGACCAACATTTGTGGGAGTGGGCCAATTGTGGATGGCCTCAACTTTGGAAGAATCAACTTCAATCCCGTTGGCGGAAACCACAAAACCAAGAAAAACCAATTTGTTTTGAGCGAAATGGCACTTTGGTAAGTTGGCAAAGAGCTTCTCGTGGCGCAAGATGCATAAGACTTCTCTCACATGTTGAACATGGTCCTCGAGATTTTTGCTATAGATGAGAATATCATCAAAGTAAACAACCACGCTCTTGCCAATGAGAGGTCGCAAAATGTGATTCATAAGACGCATGAAAGTCGAAGGAGCATTGGAAAGACCAAATGGCATGACGAGCCATTCATAGTGTCGTGGTATCGTCATGACATATGCCATAGGGTGGCTAATCGAAGGGGCTCCTGAGAGATCTCACGGCGGTATCCGGAAGCGGGTATGGGCACGAACGACACGGCGACGTACCCAGGTTCGAGGCCCTCCGGTGGAGGTAAAACCTCTACTCCTGCTATGAGTGTATATGATGTGTAACACGGTACAATGGTGCTCCTTGAGCTGTATCCGGCTGCTCTGAGGTGGACGAAGGTCTCTCTCTCAGGGCAGCTCTAAGACTAGTGAATGGTAACTGATCGATCGTCCCCCGCACGAGGGGGTGGCCCGGCTTATATAGGCACCGGCACTTTACATATAAGTCCCTAGAGTCTAGTGGCCAGCATGGGCCGGCTTCGGCTCCCGTCCCTTCCCGAGGCGCCGACGCCAGGGAGCCGTTGAGCGTAGTGGCACGTCCCATCCGCCTGCTCAGGTCAGCGGCGTGGAGGTGCTGTCGTTGTCGTCATCATGCTCTGTAGCGCGTACGGCTCGACGTACGCCATGGTGGCCTGTCTGGCGCGTGGCACTGCTGCTCTACAGTGCCCCGTACTTTACGGGAGATGAGGTCAGCGTGGACCTTTGAACCCGGCTCACCTACCCGGTTCCTTCGTGCTCAGCCTCGAGTCGGTCCGAGGTATAAACCCCAGTCGGATATGGCTTGTAGAAGCCGGCCCAGCTACAGCGTCGAAGGCCGCAGCCAGGCCGACTAGGACTTAGAACCAGCCGGCTCCCGAGGCAGCCGGCCACGGCTCCAGCCGGCTGCTCCTCGCCCGGCCTTTGCCGCGAGCCGCCGACCTCCGGCCGCCCGCGTCCATTGCCCTACCCGGGTCTTCCCCCGACATTAGCCCCCGAAGCTGGCAAGGTCCTGCGTTAAGAAGGACCTAGGCAGGTTTTCCTGGCTTTATACATCCCTCGCTCGTTTCGACGGCTCCCGGAGGGGCCGACTGAGGATTTTCATTCAGCCGGCTGCGCCCTCATCCGGCTCGCCCCGTCCGGCTTCCTCCAGCCGGGCGTCTTTTTGCTGTCGTTTTCACTTTTTCTTAAGTGTTGAAGACGTTTCCGGCTTGTTGCCAGAGACTGGAGCCGGGTCGATTTTATCGTCCGGCTCCGGCTCGGGTGCAACGGCAACTCCGCCGCCTCGAGTCCCGCGCCCGACTTTGACGGCCGTCAGCGCGGTCGCTTCGTCTGGTCACGTCGCTGTCCCCTCCGGATTTTCTGCGGTCGTGGGCGAAGTGGTGCGGCCGTTTCTGGTAACCGCCGGCGTCGTGGGGGGTAGTTATGGCCGCAGTTAATCCCATCGTGGCCCACGATGGCCACGTGGCACGGTAACGGGCGCGCGGGCGGCTATAAATGCCCCCCGCGCGGTACCGAGGCAGCCTTCTTCTTCCTCTCGCCGCTGCCCCTTCTCTCTCTCAGTTTCTTCGAGCGTTCTTCGCACGCCACTTTCATCTCCGGCGACCTCCTGGCGAGCCTCGGCGACCGTTCGCGGCCGGAGCTCTCCGCCGTTCGACAGCCGTCCGCACGCCAAGCCGGCGCCACGGGGCCCCGCGGCTCGACGCTCCGCTCATCGCCGCCGCGCTCTCCTCCGGTGAGGAGCGGTTCCTCTTCTCCCTTCGATCTCAACTGGTCTTCTTCTTCCTCCTCTTCGTCCATGGCCTCCGCCAGCGGGTCCTGGAGGGGTTCGCTTATGAACGACGATGACATCGAGCGTCTGGTGCGCCTCCGCCGGATCCCTCGGGAGGTGGTCACGCGGGCGCCCGGCGACGAGGTGGAGCCCAGGCCGGATCCCGGCGAGCGCGTCGTCTTCGGCGCACACCTCGACCGTGGGCTAGGCCTGCCGGCTTCGGCCTTCTTCCGCCGCTTCCTCGACTTTTTCGGCCTGCAGCCACACCACCTGCCGGCCAACGCATGCGTCCTCCTCAGCTGCTACGTGGCCTTCATGGAGGGCTACGCCGGCTTGTGGCCGGACGTCGACTTCTGGGGCCGGCTCTTCTACCTCAAGTCGCAGATGACTGAGGGCCGCCTGAGGACCTGCGGCTGCGCCTCCATCTATCCCCGCGCCGGCTCGCTCTTCCCGAAGATACCGACTGTCGATTCGGTGAAGAACTGGCAGATGACGTTCTTCTACGTGAAGAACGCCAACCCAGCTTTCGACCGGATCAACCTGCCGGAGTACGATCCGGCTCCTCCGACTACCCGGCTCAACTGGGGCCACAACCCCAAGTCGGCGGATCCGGACGCGGAGGTCAACCTCCTCTGGGATTTCCTGGGGGAGTGCGTTCAAGGGGGCCGGCTGAGCGCCGAGGACCTCCTCGCACCTACATGGAGCGCCGGGTGATACCGCTCCAGGCTCGTGCCCACAAGATCGGGCTTATGTCCGGCCGGCTGGATCCGACTCGGACGTCGAGGGTGGCGCTCACCAAGGCCCAAGTCGCCCACCGGGTGAACAACGTCACCAAGGCCAACCTGCCGGAAGGGCGTGGGGGCTGCCGCCTTACGACCGAGCCGCGCCTCCTGAGCGAGTAAGTTGTACTTTTAGCTTGTGTTTTTCGACTTGCGGCTGCGTGGGCCACTTGTTACTCATTTGTTCTTTTCCTTCAGATCTTCCCCCGCCAAGAACTCGAGGACGGCGACTTGGCGCACAAGATCTGGACGGCGGATCTCGTGGATCCGGCTGACCAAGTCGGCGACCAAGCCGGCGACCAAGCCGGCGATGACGACCTGCCGGTGGTGCCCGACCAGGGCGGCCAAGGGGAGTATAACCCGCCTTCGCCGGAGCAGCAGGAGGAGGAGGAGGCGGAGCCGGCCACGTCTACCACGGGGCCAGGACCGATCCGGGCGGTGCCCCTGCGCTCAAGGCCGCCTGCCGCCTCGGCGACTTCCGCGCCGAAGAAGAAGCGGGCCGCCGGAGGGAACACGGCCAGGCTGGAGGGCAAGGCCAAGAGGCAGCGCCAGCAGGAGCCCAAGAAGGTCCCAGAGATGGCCGGGTAAGCCCCTTTCTGTTTTCTTCGTTGTTTGATTCTTTTTCTTTCCTTACTTTGCATTTATCTTCTTTTGTTTGCTTGACTAGGGCCGCCATCAAGTTCGCCCAAGGCGGCAGCTCTGGGCCGGCTGCGCGCGTTGCGCCGCCGTTCCGCCGGCAGAGGGAGCCGACGCCGCCGCCTACGACGCGTGCGCGCACACCGCCCGTTGTCGTTGTGCCGCCCGTGGTTACGCCGCCTGCGCAGCCGCCGCCTCCCGCGGGAGCGTCCTCTTCGGCTGCGCCTCCTTCAGCGCCACGGCGGGCGCTCAGGGCGAGTCGGCCCAAGGGCCTACCCTAGGCGACTTGTTTCCGCATCGCGCGCCGCTGCTGGGGCCAGCTGCTGGAGCCGGCCGCGATGTGCCACCGGCGGCAGGAACTGGAGCCGGCGGAGCTGCGCCGCCTGAAGGGCCGGAGGTGGTTCCCACCGGGCCAGCCGCGCCGCCTCCGGCTTCGGAGCCGCCGAGGGCGGAGCCTCAGGAGGAGCCAGCGCGCGCCAGACGCCGACTCCCGGGCGTTGGTGAAGGCGAAGGGCCCGGCGGTGTCCTACTGGCCTGCATGTGGCCAAGGGTGCCCGGCTGGTAAGCGTGCCGTCCGCCTCGGACTCCAGCTTCGGCTCGGCTGGCACCATGGAGCAGGCCTGGAACCAGGCGGACGTCTGCGAGATCATCAGCCGGGAGGGGCAGCCTGGCGAAGATGCTTTACTCCGGCTACCGCGCCAGCCTTAAGAGCAAGGCTACCGAGGCTCTGGCCCAGCTAAAGACGCTGGAAGATGCTGACAAGGTAGGTGGCTTCCCATCTGACTTTCTGTAATCTTATTGTTATCCTGGTAGCCCTCCGAGGCATGGGCCGGCTGCTCGGAGCCGACCCAGGTTTCGCCTAAATCGGCTTTCTTTTTCAGGCGGTCGAAGAGCGACGCACCGTCTTGTACAACAAGGTGGTGACCAGCTACCATAAGGCCAAGCTTGAGCGGGCCACCTTGGCTCGTGAGCTGGAAGCCGCCCAGGGTAAGCTCCTGTTTCTTTTGGCTCAAAGTTTTCTTTCTTTTGTCTATATTGGCTGACACTTCTTCCCGGCTGCCTCGCAGTTGCGGCCGCCAGGGTCCCGCAGCTGGAGGAGGACCTTCGGGTTGCTCGCGCTCAGTGCGCCGAGAGCGAGGAGGCGGGCCGTGCTGCCGCCGCCAAGCTCAGGGTGGCTGATGGGGAGTTGAGGCGGCTGCGCGCGTGGAGAAGAACCATCTCGCCGAGCTTACCTCCCTTAGGGCGGCAGAGAAGGAGAAGGTGGATGATCTGAGCCGGCGGCTGGACGAGGTGGAGAAGCAGCGGCTTGCGCTTCAGCAGGAGGTCACCGACAAGTCCACGGAGCTGACGGCTACTGCCAAGCATTGGACGGACCTCATCGGCGCCATCGATACCGGTTTTTCGGGTGAGTATGTTTACTTCCCCTTTGCCGGCTTTCGGCTGTCTGCTCCGGTAGTGGCCGCAGAAACTTGTCTTTCGGAATCTCCATCTTCGGGCTGGGGGCGGGCGGCTCGTGCCGGCTGCTTTTCTTTTGTCCTTCAAAATCTCCATCTTCGGGTGAGGGGGTCGGCTCGTGTCGCTGCCTCTTTTTCTTTGTCCTTCGAAATCTCCATCTTCGGGCTGGGGGCAGTCAGCTCGTGCGGCTGCGCCGATCCTACTAAACTTCGGAATCTCCATCTTCGGGCTGGGGGCAGGCGGCTCGTGCCGGCTGCCTTCTTAAGGACTTCGAAATCTCCATCTTCGGGGGCGATCGGCTCGTGCGCTGCCGCAGTCCTATAAGCTTCGGAATCTCCATCTTCGGGCTGGGGCAGGCGGCTCGTGCCGGCTGCCGCCACCTTACTTCGAAATTTTGCATTTTTCAGCTTCTCGGCTTTTATGACTTTTGACATGCTTTCTTCTTGCAGCGGCCTTCCCGGAAACGCAGGACATGGCCTTGGATGCCGTTGGTGCCGCGCGCGAGGCCAGGGGGCGGGCGACTGGCGAGGGCAGCTCGGCGACCTTCACCATGGAGGACCACCTGTCGTCCCTGGCTGCCCGCGTCGAGCCCATCACTACGTATGGCTGGGAGCTCCGGAAGGCGGCTGAGGAGCTGGTTCCGATGCTGTGGCCCGACAAGGAGGCACCGCAAGACATTTCCAGCCTCGCCTCCCTGATCGAGCAGGCGCCGGACCGCTTCATCGACTGGAAGGGGTCTGCCACGCGTGCCGGCGCCGACATGGCGCTGTCCTTCGTCCTCTCCTGGTACAACGAGGTGGACTTGGGGCAGCTCGAGTATCGGCGAGCCGGCGTGGAGGAGGAGCTCTCAGCCGATCAGAAGGCCGCCCGTCTTGCCCGAGCCAGCGCCATCGCCGACTTCGTCGACAAGCGCCTTTTCGTTGCGGATCCAAACCCTCACTCTGATGAGGAGGAGGAGCTTGAAGACGAAGGAGCCGAGATGGACTCTCCGCCGCCTGCTGTTGATCCGACTGGTCCTGCTCCAGCCGGTGTTTAAACTTTCCTGTTTATGCAACTTTGCTTTTGCCAAGACAATTTGTTAAATCCCCGGAATGCCGGGTGCTTATGTAAAGACAGTATTATCTCCTTTCTTATTGTGACGCACTTTTAATGTGTTTGTTAATCATTTGTGTGCCGGCTTGCTTTCTTTCGACTTGTTCGCTTTTTCCCATCCGCCCCACTCTTTGGCTGTGCCCTTGCCGGTCGTACGTCCGACTTGCGGTCCGTCGCCGGATCAAGAGCGTGCCGCTGGGTGAGGCCGATAGTATTTCAGTCGAACGAGTCGATTTCGGCAGTCCGACACTTTTATGAAAGGTTGCAAGTCAACTCGCTTTTACTCTTTCCTTAGCCGTTTTTCGCGTGCCAGCTCCCTAGGCCTTACTCCCGCCAGCCGGACAGCCGGGTTGCGGTCTGTAGCTGGTCGGAAGCCGGCTGTCGGAAATCAGATCACGTTACTAAGCCGTCGCATGAAAGGGTTCAAGCCAATTGGCGGAACGAAATGGAGTGCGCGAAAAACTTGTCGGAAACGGCGCTCTTGGCGCATGCTTTTTCATAGCTTACAAAAGGGATACAAGGGATACATACATTCCACCTCTCAAGTGTAAAATGGTCGAAGCAACCTGACATTCCAGGGACGTTTTGTCTCCTCGTCAGTTTTGCTCGCCTTGTTCTTTTTGGCCTCTTGGGCATCTATGAGATAGTAGGAATCATTGCTTACTGCCTTGCTCACGATGAAGGGTCCTTCCCATGGGGATGCTAGTTTGTGCTGTCCGGCTGTCCGTTGGATCAGCCGGAGCACTAGGTCTCCTTCTCGGAATGCTAAGGACTTAACCTTCCGGCTGTGATAGCGACGGAGGCTCTGCTGGTATACGGTGGATCTGGATTCAGCCATCAGCCGGACCTCTTCAACCAGGTCGACTCCGTCTTCGCGAGCTTCTTTGGCTTCGGCTTCTGTGTATAGCTTGATTCTTGGCGCGTCGTGCTCGATGTCAGTCGGCAGGACGGCTTCGGCCCCGTATACGAGGAAGAAGGGCGTGAAGCCGACTGAACGGTTGGGTGTTGTGCGCAGGCTCCACAGCACGCTGGGCAGCTCTTCAATCCAGCAGCCGGCTGAGCGCTCAAGCGGCTCCACCAGCCGGGGCCGGATGCCGGCTAGGATCAAGCCATTTGCTTTCTCCACTTGGCCGTTGGTCTCTGGGTGTGCTACGGATGATAGGTCCATTCGGATCCCCATCTCCCCGCAGTAGCGCTTGAAAATGCCTTCGGCGAAGTTGCTGCCGTTGTCGGTGATGATGCTATGCGGGTAGCCGTATCTCGCGATTATCTCCTTGAGGAATGTGACGGCTGTGGAGCCATCCAGCTTCTTGATCGGCTTGGCTTCGATCCACTTAGTGAATTTATCAATCATCACCAAGAGGTGTGTCATGCCGCCTCGGGCTGTCTTGAATGGGCCCACCATATCCAAGCCCCATACGGCAAACGGCCAGGTGATGGGGATGGTTTTTAGGGCGGAAGCCGGCGTTTGCCTTTGCTTTGCGAAGCGCTGGCAGCCGTTGCACTTCTTCACCAAGTCTTCTGCGTCTCTGAGCGCAGTCGGCCAGTAAAAACCGTGCCGGAAGGCTTTGGCCACTATGGCTCTGGAGGAGGCGTGATGGCCGCACTCTCCCTGGTGGATTTCCCGTAGGAGTTCAATCCCTTCAGCCGGCTCGACGCACCGCTGGAACACCCCACTTACGCTGCGTTTGTACAGCTCGTGGTTGATGATTGTATAGGCCTTGGCCCTTCTCTCAATCTGCCTGGCCTGGACTCTATCATCAGGCAGCACACCGTCGGTGAGGTAGGAGAGGAATTCTTGTGCCCATGATGGTACGCATTTTATTTCAAACACGCTAACCACCAAGGCCTCCATCTTCGGAGCTTCCGGTTTCGACTGCGTGGTCGCCGGGTTCGGCTGTGAAGCCGGCGGGTTTGGCTGATAAGCCCCCGAGTTTGGCTGAGAAGCCCCCGCGTTGGACCGATAAGCCCCCGGGTTCGGCTGAGAAGCCGGCGGGTTTGGCTGATGAGCCCCCGACTTGGGCGATGAAGCCCCCGGGTTCGGCTGAGAAGCCCCCGGGTCAGCCGGCACGAATATGGAATCCGAGTCCGGTGACGGTATGATGGACGGCTTCTTGATAACCGCCAAGGCGATGCCCGGCGGAATGGCCTGCCGGGTTGAGCCGATCTTGGACAAGGCATCAGCCGCCTCATTGTTTGCTCGTGGCACATGGTGGAATTCGCAGCCGTCGAAGAAGCCGGATAGCTGCTGGACATGGAAGCGGTACGAGGCCATGTTGGCGTCCTTCGCGTCCCAGTCGCCAGATGCTTGCTGTATGACCAAGTCGGAGTCGCCGAAGCATAGTATGCGACGCACGCCAATCTCCTTGGCCAGCTTCAGCCCATGAATGAGCGCTTCATACTCCGCCACGTTGTTGGATGCGGCGAAGTGGATCTGCAGGACGTAGTCCAGCCGGTCCCCTTGGGAGAGGTGATGACGACGCCGGCTCCCAAGCCGTTGCGCATCTTCGAGCCGTCGAAGTGCATCTTCCAATGTGTGGAATCCGGCACGGCGGCAGGTATTGCATCTCAGCCCAGTCGACAAAGAAGTCCGCGAGGATCTGCGACTTGATGGCTGTGCGTGGCTCGTAGAGGATGGTGTGGGCGGCTAGCTCCAGGGCCCACTTGGCAACCCGGCCATTGGCATCCTTGCTGCCGATGATTTCCGCCAGGGGCGCTGTGGCAACCACCCTGATGGGATGCTCTTGGAAGTAATGTTTGAGCTTCTTGGCCGCCATGTAGACACCGTAGGTGACCTTCTGGTAGTGGGGGTAGTTTTGCTTCGACTGGGAGAGCACTTCGCTGAGGTAGTAGACTGGGCGCTGGACCAGCTGCTCTTGTTCTTTTTGCGCTCCACCACCAGGACAACGCTGACCACTCGGTTGGTGGCTGCGATGTACAACAGCATCGGCTCCATCGAACCTGGCGTTGCAAGGATTGGCGCGGTTGAGAGCACACGCTTTAAGTCACGAAAGGCTTCATCCGCCTGCGGTGACCAGACGAATTTGTCCGACTTCCTCATCAATTGATACAGGGGCAGTGCCTTCTCTCCCAGCCGGCTGACGAAGCGGCTCAAGGAGGCCAGGCAGCCAGTGAACTTCTGGACGTCCTTGAGGCACTGCGGCAGTTCCATCTTCTCAATGGCACTGATCTTCTCGGGTTGGCTTCGATTCCTCGCTGAGAGACGAGGTAGCCCAGGAGTTGGCCGGCTGGCACGCCGAACGTGCACTTGGCCGGGTTGAGCTTCATCCGGAATCTTCGCAGATTGGTGAAGGTTTCTCTTAAGTCATCAAGGAGGGTAGGCATCTCCTTGGTTTTTACAACGACATCATCCACGTATGCGTGAACATTTCTGCCGATTTGATCCTGCAAACACTTTTGCATGCACCTTTGGTAGGTGGCGCCTGCATTTTTCAAGCCGAATGGCATAGTCGTGTAGCAGTAAGCCCCATACGGGGTAATGAACGAAGTCTTTATTTGATCAGCCGGATTCAAAGGAATCTGGTGGTAGCCTGAGTAGGCGTCTAAGAAAGACAACAGTTCACAGCCGGCAGTCGAGTCTATGACTTGATCTATGCGCGGCAGGGGGAAGGGGTCCTTCGGGCACGCCTTGTTGAGGCTGGTGTAGTCGATACACATGCGCCAGGAGCCGTTCTTCTTCAAAACCAGGACCGGGTTCGCCAACCAGTCCGGGTGCAGTACTTCCATGATGAAGCCGGCAGCTAGGAGCCGGGCAATTTCTTCACCGATGGCCTTCCGTCGTTCTTCGGCGAAGCGCCTGAGAGGCTGCTTCACCGGCTTGGCTTCAGGCCTGACGTGGAGGTGGTGCTCAGCCAACTCCCTCGGTACACCCGGCATGTCCCTTGGAGACCATGCGAAGATGTCCCGATTCTCACGGAGGAAGCTGGTGAGCTCGCTTTCCTATTTGCTGCTCAAGCCGGCACCGATGGTGACGTACTTGTCCGGCTGGGCCGGGTCGAGCAGGATCTTCTTGGTGTTGTCGGCCGGCTGGAAGTGAGTCGTCCCAGCCGGGTTGCCCACAGCCGGCATGTCCGCCTGCGCGGCCTTGGCCAAGGCGACGGCGTCGTGGATGAGCTGCTTCTCGGTGGCGATGACCAGCGTCTGGGCCATCTTGGAGCTCTGCGTGGCGCAGTCCATGGAGCGGCGATAGTCGCCGGCTACGGTGATGACCCCCTTAGGGCCAGGCATCTTCATCTTCAGGTACCCGTAGTGGGGCACCGCCATGAACTTGGTCAGGGCCGGCCTGCCTAGGAGCGCGTGGTAGGGACTCACGAGGTCCACCACCTCGAACTCGATGTTCTCCGTGCGGAAGTTGTCCGGCTTGCCGAACATGACCTCCAGGGTGATCCGGCCAATCGGCTGGCAGCAGTGGCCTGGCACGATGCCATGGAAGACGGTGGGGGTGGGGCGCAACTCGGCCTCCTGGATGCCCAGCTTGCGGGCGGTGTCGCGGTAGAGGATGTTGATGCTGCTGCCCCCATCCATGAGGATGTTGTGCCGATGGTGGGGTCGAGGACCATGGCGTAGCTGCCCGGCTTTGGTAGGACAGCCGGTGTGTCGCGGCGATCAAAAGTGATGGCCTGCTCTGACCAGTGTAGGTACTGGGGGACCGGCGGCATGACCGCGTTGACTTCGAGGGAACGGCGCTGCTGGCTCGTTTTGTCCTCGGGCTCGGTGGTGAAGATGATGTAGGTGGCATCCTCGGCCAGGTACCGGCCGCCATGGTGCACTTGGTTAGCCTCGTGGTGCTCGAGGTTGTTGGCTTCTGCGCCGGCTTGGCCACCCGGCCCGCCGGCTGGTGGTGGTGGGGGTGGAGGCGGAAGGGGCTCGCCGCTCGTCAGCCGCTTCATGAAGTGGCAGTCGCGGGTGGAGTGGTTGGAGGGGTTCTTGCCGCTGTGGTACTTGCACGGCGAGTCGAGCATCTGCTCGAAGGTGTACTTCGGCTTCCAGGGCCGGTCCGTCTGCTTCTGGCGCCGGCTTGCGCCAGCCGCGTGGTCTGACACTGCCGCCACGTGGGCGGAGCCGTACCGGCGGTCCGGCTGGTCGCTGTGCCTCTTGCCGCGGTAATTGTCCCGCCGGCTGCCGTGGTGGCCGCCTTCGGCCGGCTTATGCTCAGCCGGCTTGTTGTTGTCCCGCCTGGATGGAGCCGGCGAAATCTCAGCCGGCGTGCTGCTGGTTCCATCAGCCAGCGCGTACTTGTCTGCGATGGCCATCAAGGCAGCCATCGTCTTGGGGTCGCTGCGGTGCAGCTTGTGCCACAGCATGGTGTTGGGCCGGCAGCCGGCCATGAAGAAGCCGACTGCCTGGATCTCGTGCACGCCCTCGCAGGAGTTGCGCATCTCGCACCAGCGCGTCAGGTACGCACGGTCCGTCTCGTCTGCGCCCTGCTTGCACATCTCAAGCTGTTGGGGGCGACCCGGCCGGCGGTAGGTGCCGGTGAAGTTGCTGATGAAGGCGTCCTCGAAGTCGAGCCAGCCGTTGATGCTGCCGGCTGGCAGGTTGTTAAGCCAGGTGCGGGCGGAGCCGAGCAGCATGAGGGGGGAGTAGCGCACGGCCCAGCGCTTGTTGCCCTGGGCGATGCCGACTGCGGTGGAGTAGTCCTGCAGCCAGTCCTCCGGCTTGGTCGTGCCGTCGTACTTGGGTGTGTCGCGGGGGAGCTGGAAGCCGGCTCTCATGGGCTCGTTGAGGATCCGCGGCCCGAAGCACTTGGGGCCGGCTGGCCCTTCTTCCTCCGCGATGCGGGATTCGACCAGCCGGTCGAGGCGATCTCTGGCGTCCGCCGGCTCGACGCGTGGGCCCAGCCGGGAGCGGCCGGCTGGCGCGGGCCACTGGCCTCTGGAGCCGCGCGGTGCTTGATGGTGGATGGCCTCTCGTACTCGTACTCTTCGTCGTCGTGCCGGCTTGATGGTGGCCGGCTGCGACCGTTGTTGCCACTGGGCGGCCGGCTTGTGCGGCTGGAGCTTGCATGGGTGTTCCGGCTGTCGGCCCGCCGGCTTGGTGCGAGGGAGGTGGACTCGGCCGTGTCCTTCGGACCGTCTCGGTCCTTGCCTGCAGCGCCATGAGCGTGAGAAGCTCTGGGGGCATGGGCGTACCTGGGGTCCTGCGTTTGGCGGTTGGCCGCCTTCAGCAGCTCAGTCACCCGCTCAGTCTGGCGGCGTAACTCTGCGCCTTCGAGGCGGTGCAGCTCTTCCGCGGCAGCTTCAGCCGCGAGCATGTTCTTGTCGGGGGTGTTGTAGATGGGCAGCTCCGTAGATGGAGCCGGCGATGCAGCGCCGTCCCGGGCGATCTCTGCGCCCAGGCCGCCTCCTCTGCGGCGGATCTGGCCGGCTCGGCTGGGGTTGTCGCCGGCTGGCGTGAGGCCGTGGGCGCGGTTGAACTCGCGCTGGGAGATCTCCCACTGGCGCTTTGCAGCAGCCAGCTCTTCCGTTTGCTTGAGGAGGAGCTGGCGGTGCTCCTCCAGGTCCTTCTCGATGGTGGTGGGGTCGGCACCAGGCGTGAGCGGAGTGCTCAGCTTGGCCCTAACTTCGTCCAGCCGGGATGGTGGTGGCGGCGCCTTTGCGCCTGAGGCGGATGCGCCGGCGTCCTTGTTGCGCTCCAGCTCGGGGCCACGGATGCGCGTGGACTTGCCTCCGGCGTCGTCGCCGGTGGCCATGACCTCCTGCGTGATGCAAGGGCCGGTGGTGGTGAGGCTGGCGCCGGCTCCAGGGGGAGGGCTTGCGCAGCGCACGATCTCGCGCGGGTAGCGCGGTGGTGCAACGGTGGCGACGTAGACGTCGAAGCCGCCGAAGCTGATGATGTTGCCGCCGGCAGGGAATGGCCGGTCGGCGAAGCAGCCAGCGTTGTCGCTGACGCAGTCGAGGGAGCCGAATCTCCAGACCAAGCCTGAAGCGACTCGCTCGCCGGTGGTGATGGTGAGGCCCGTCCGGATGAAGACACCGGCCGAGGATGCTGAAGGCCCCACGGTGGGCGCCAAATGTCGTGGTATCGTCATGACATATGCCATAGGGTGGCTAATCGAAGGGGCTCCTGAGAGATCTCACGGCGGTATCCGGAAGCGGGTATGGGCACGAACGACACGGCGACGTACCCAGGTTCGAGGCCCTCCGGTGGAGGTAAAACCTCTACTCCTGCTATGAGTGTATATGATGTGTAACACGGTACAATGGTGCTCCTTGAGCTGTATCCGGCTGCTCTGAGGTGGACGAAGGTCTCTCTCTCAGGGCAGCTCTAAGACTAGTGAATGGTAACTGATCGATCGTCCCCCGCACGAGGGGGGTAGCCCGGCTTATATAGGCACCGGCACTTTACATATAAGTCCCTAGAGTCTAGTGGCCAGCATGGGCCGGCTTCGGCTCCCGTCCCTTCCCGAGGCGCTGACGCCAGGGAGCCGTTGAGCGTAGTGGCACGTCCCATCCGCCTGCCCAGGTCAGCGGCGTGGAGGTGCTGTCGTTGTCGTCATCATGCTCTGTAGCGCGTACGGCTCGACGTACGCCATGATGGCCTGTCTGCGCGTGGCACTGCTGCTCTACAGTGCCCCGTACTTTACGGGAGATGAGGTCAGCGTGGACCTTTGAACCCGGCTCACCTACCCAGTTCCTTCTGTGCAAGGCTCGCCGACCTCGAGTCGGTCTGAGGTATAAACCCCAGTCGGATATGGCTTGTAGAAGCCGGCCCAGCTACAGCGTCGAAGGCCGCAGCCAGGCCGACTAGGACTTAGAGCCAGCCGGCTCCCGAGGCAGCCGGCCACGGCTCCAGCCGGCTGCTCCTCAGCCGGCCTTTGCCGCGAGCCGGCCGACCTCAAGCCGGCCGCTCCGCGTCCATTGCCCTACCCGGGGTCTTCCCCCCGACACATAGAGACCAAGCTTGGTCTTGAATGCCGTCTTCCATTCATCACCAATTGCCATGCGAATTTGGTGGTAGCCACTACGCAAATCAATCTTAGAGAAAATGGTGGCACCACTCAATTCATCAAGCATGTCATCTAAACGCGGAATGGGATGGCGATAACGGACGGTAATGGCATTGATAGGGCGGCAATCCATACACATCCGTTGCGTCTCATCCGGTTTAGGCACAAGAATGACGGGAACGGCACAAGGGCTAAGGCTTTCTCGGACGTACCCTTTAGCGAGGAGGTCTTGTATTTGGCGTTGGATCTCCTTGGTATCTTCGGGGTTGGTGCGGTTAGCGGCGCGGTTTGGTAGTGGAGCGCCGGGTATGAGGTTGATGCGATGCTCGATGCCCCGAAGCGGTGGTAGTCCATGAGGTAGCTCGTCGGGGAAGACGTCTTGGAACTCCTTCAAAAGAGACAACAAAGACGAAGGAATGTTGGTTAAGTCGTTAGTCTCCGACGAGAGGCCCTTGCAAATGAGCACGTAGTGTATGGTGGTGGATGGGTTGTCTTTCACTTCTCTCCACTCGCTTTTGGTGGCTAGGAGGACACTCTTTCTCTCACTCATATGTGGGTGGTGGCGCTCACTCTCTTTGTGGTGGGTAGCTCCCTCTCCTCTCAACTCACTATGGTGGATGTGGTGTTGTGCCCTCGCTAAAGCCTTCGCATTGTCGGCGATGATTTGGCTAGGAGTCATTGGGCGAAGCTCGAACTTCTTGTCCTTGACCTTGAAGGTGTATGCATTGGAGTAACCATCATGTATGGCCTTCTTGTCAAATTGCCATGGGCGGCCAAGCAACATGTGGCACACGGTCATAGGCACCACGTCACACTCCATGGTGTCTTCATAGGGTCCGATCTTAAAGTTGACGGTGACGGTGTGTTGAATCTTGACATTGCCCTTGTCGCTCAACCATTGGACATGGTATGGATGAGGATGCTTGCGAAGCGTGAGGTTGAGCTTCTCACATAGCTCGGTGCTTGCCAAGTTGTGGCAACTCCCACCGTCGATGATGACCTTGATTGACTTGCCACCAATGCCGGCACGCGTTTGGAAGATGTTGCATCTTTGGTCTTCCATAGCTTGGGGTTGAGTGGTGAGCACTCGAGTGACCACAAGAGAAGGGCTTGGATCATGTGTGCATAAAAGAGGGTCTTCTCCACTTTCTTCATCATAGTCTTCCTCATTAGCAACGGCGGCTTGCACTAGGGCTTCATATTCACCTTCACTTAGAGTCTCTATGTCACCATTCTCCATAGTGATCATGACCTTGGTGTTCTTGCACTCAAAGGATTTGTGGCCTTGGGTGCCACACTTGAAGCAAGTGACATTGGAGGGTCCCGTAGAGGCCTTAGAGGAGGCGGTGGAGGATACCGTTTGCTTCATGCGACTTTGTATGGAAGGTTGCTTGGAAGGTGTAGAGGATGCGGTTGGCTTGACACTTGTTGTAGGAGTTGATGTGGCAAGCTTGGAGGCGAAGTATTGCTTGGACTTCGAGTACTTGATGTCCTCATTCACTTGACGCTCGGCCTTAGAAGCTTGGTGAACCAACTCAACCATGTTGGAGTATTGTTGGAACTCCACAATCCTCTTGATGGGGTAGTTGAGGCCATTGAAGAACCTAGCGATGGTTTGGTTCTCGGACTCTTGGATGTTTGCTCGCATCATAGTCAACTCCATCTCCTTGAAGAATTCCTCAACGGTCTTGGTGCCTTGCTTCAACTTTTGTAGCTTGTTGAAGAGATCGGTCTTGTAGTGTTTAGGGACAAAGCGAGCTTCCATCTCCTCCTTCATGTCTTCCCAAGTATCAATTGGAGGATCACCCTTTTCTTCCTGAAGAGTGACAACTTGTTCCCACCAAGTGTTGGCATAATCTTCAAACTCGAGGGAGGCCATGGCTACTTTCTTGGCACCGGAGTAGTTGTGTATGCGGAAGATCTTGTCAACCTTGAGTGCCCATGAAAGGTAGGCCTCGGCATCGTCTTCACCCTTGAACTTGGGCATGTTGAACTTGAGTTTTCCATACATATTCTCTTCATCTTCCATGTTCCTTCGGCGAGGACGGATGCCTTCATCTCTTGCGACTTGAGGTGGTAGAGGAGGTCTTCCACGACCAACCATAGCATTGGGTTGGCGGTTGAGGTGAACACTAGCTTCACTTGGCTCATGTTGAGGATGTTGTTGCGGGTCTTGGCGAGGTTGTTGGCGTTGCCCAATTATGGCCCTCTCATCTTGATCATGTTGTGGTTGCCCTCGGCCCCTTTGGTCATGGCGAGGATGATTCCGGAGATCACGCCTTGGTGGATCTTGATGACCTTGGTCTTGAGCATCCACATGGGCTTGACGATGAGGTGCCGGGTCCATGTTGTGGAGGACGTTGTCTTGGGGTTGGTCGTCATGCCCATGGTGGGCATGGCAAGCCGCTTGATGACGATCTTGGTGAAGAGCTTGTTCTTGTTGCGGACGTTCATGAGGACGAGCATGGCGATGGAACTCTCCGCGCCTTGAGTTGGAGCGAGAATCATCATGACGAGCGTGCGGTCGACGAGAGCGATGATGATCTCCATGCCTTGAGTCGGAGCTTGATGAGGAATGGCGATCATGGGAGTAATCACCGTGTGATGAGGTTGATGACGATGAAGAAGTAGAGCGGTGGCGATGTCGACGTCCCAAGTTGGTGATGGCGCGCTCGAGGCTATCCATGCGCCGCTCCATGTTTGCATCATTGGCCGTCACTTGGTCATGCAAGTTGTCCGTAGCTTCACGAAGAAGATTCATATCTTGGTTCACTTGGCCGAAGTTGTGAGCCACTTCTTCATATTGTTCATCGATGCGAGTCTCGAACAAGGTAAGTTGCTCCTTGAACTCTTGGCGTTGCACCCATAGGTTGTGTTGGGTGGCCAACCTCTCGGTGTTGCGGAGGACTTCTCCATCCCTTGGCTCATCTCCGTTCCTATCCATGATGGAAAGACAAGAACTATGTTGTGGATGTTAGTGGAAGGAGACTACCTCGCACTCTTACCTTGGTAAGATAGTATTGAGGCAATCAACCAAGACCAAAGTAAGACCAAGTGTATCGGGACACACACAAAGGCACACGCAAAAGCTAGCAAATATGGTGTTAGGTGTGGATGGTGGAAAGCCAAAAGACGAAATCCAAAATCGAGTATGTTGTTAAGAGTGGGTAAGATGCAAAAGTCACAAGTCAAAAGCGGTGATCACAAAAGGCATACACAATGTGGAACACACACGTGGGACAAAATGGGGTTAGCGCGACGGAAAATGAGCACGAACAAAAATGGTCCTAGCGAAGACTACTAGCTCGGTGTCACGCTAACGCAAGAGAGACCGTGGCTTGGTTGCAAAATTGAGAAGCAACAAGATTTGCGCAAGACGCCTCTCTTCTCTTTTCTCTCTTTTGCTTATAAGCTTTGGACTCTTTTGTGTATAGGTGTCACTCACACTCTTTTTCTTTTTCTTTTTTTTTTTTTTTTTTCTTTTTCTCACTATGGAAAGCTACTACTATCTATGAGTATGTCACACTTCTTTTGCTTATCTTTTCACACGAGCTTGCTTCGTAGCTTTGCTCAACACACGCACACCCTCACGGTCGGGACGCTTGCGCAATGCTTCGCAACACTAGAAAGCCACTCTCGATAGGAAAGGTACGCAAAGGAAGCTAGGGCTACAAGTTAGGTGCAAGTTATACCACTTGATGACGGTGGCCGACGAGCTTGAACTTGCTATGGTGGAAAGTGTCAAATGAACCGCTTGGATCCTCGGGGTGCCGTCGTCGTAGTTGATGTTGCGGAAGCTTTATGGTAGCTGAAATGGCACACACTACGAAGTCCAAACACAAGGGGTTAGTGCCAAAACGAAAAACGAAGTTAGCTGTGAAAATTTCGGCCAGGCGGAAGTTCCGGTCCTGAGGGGCGGAACTTCCGGTCGAGCGGAACTTCCGGTCTGCCGGCGGAACTTCGGTCGCAATCAGATCTGCGGGCTGTTCTTCGATTTGGGCGGAAATCCGGGCCGAAAATCTTCGAATTCGCGGAAAATTTGGCACTAGAAGCTGTGGGAAGGTGGGGGAATTGCAGATCAACACCAAAGACAAGTTTCTATTGGATCAAAACCACTCAAAACTCAACCAAATCACAGATCGGTCCAAAGGCAATTTGGGCTATTTTTTTTTGGAAAATTTTCTAGAAACGAAATCGGGTGGGTGGAGGGGCAAAATCGCGGTAACCAAAGGCTGCTGATACCATATGATGAGATCTGAGATCCCGGATGTGGCCCGATCTCGCGATTCAACCCAAGGACCAAGGGGAAAAGGTGGGAGGACGTGAGGAACACGAAGAACACGCACGCACACCAACCCGATACACCCGATACTTACCCCCGTGACTCGGTAGATCACGCCAATAGAATCTCCAAGGAAGAGGCACGCGGCAGAATTCCCGGAGAGAGATTGGTGTTGGAGAGAAGGGGATTGGTAAGGGAGAGAGAGTGCCTTGCACTAGAATCTCACTTAGCAATTCACAAATCAACAACAAGGATGCCTTGATTACAGAGGGATGATACCCAAGGGAGACTAAGCTCAAAGGTAGGTTTGAGTTCTAAACAAGTCTAATCTCAGATCTGAGCCAACTAGGCTATTTATAGTCGGGTAGGCGAATGGGTAAGTTACACGCTGAAAAGTAGTGCTGTGCTGAAGTTCGCGGTGGCGGAAGTTCCGGCCGACTTGGGCGGAAGTTCCGGTCGAGGGTTCCGGTCTGGAAGGCGGAAGTTCCGGCCCGGTTCCGGCCAAGTTCCGGTCAAGTTCCGAAATTAGCCCATTTCCTTGCGGTAACATCCGGGGCGTTTTGACGGACTTTCGGAGCTTGGGCGGAACTTGGGCGGAAGTTCCGGGTGGGCGGAAGTTCCGGTCCACGGGGCGGAAGTTCCGGCTGGTTCCACTTCTCTGGGACGGCATCTTGGCCATCGGGAGGAATCGGCCGAAGTTCCGGTCTGGAGCGGAAGTTCCGGCCTGTTGCTGGAGCTCCATCTTCATCATTTCCAGCTCTCTCTCCATTGGCTTGGACTCCATGGCTTGTGTCTTGACCGATGTACCTGATTGAACATAGTGTATTTGCATGAAGTAGCAAGCCATCCAAGGGTGTCAAAGGTAGAGGTAGAGAGGAGCAAATTCACCTTATCATGTAGAGCTTTAACTCGAGCCCTTGTCATTGGTCCACTTGGGGGACTTGTCGGTCTTGGTGAGGAGGTGTCCGAAGGCCACCCCGCATCATGTCTCCCTTTGGGGAATCGAGCTTTCCCCTCGGGACATCACGTATGAAAAAAGAAAAGCAATAAATTCACAAATCCTACCAGATTTCATCGCAGAGTGGATGGAGCTACAAAACACAGGGCCTCCAGATTTATCGAGAACCTGGACTATGAACTTTGATGGGTCCAAAAGGTTAGAAGGCGCTGGAGCAGGCGTGATACTAGTATCACCTGAAGGCGACAAATTGAAGTATGTCTTACGGATGACGTTCCCAAACGCGTCCAAAAATGAAGCAGAATATGAGGCTCTCATACACGGGATGAAGATGGCGAAAGCCTGCGGTGCAACTCGACTAAAAATCTTTGGTGACTCACAGTTGGTAGCACAGCAGGTTATGAATCAATGTGATGCAGTCAACGAGTATGATAGCATACAAGGAGATGTATCATGAGCTAGAAAAGTTGTTTGATGGATGCGAGGTAAACCACATCAGCAGGTTGAGCAATGATGAAGCCGATGTTCTTGCAAACATCGGGTCGCAATGTCTCGCCATCCCTCCAGGCGTGTTTTGGGAAGAAATAAGCGAGAGATCAACAAAGCCAATGAAAACAAAGAAGAAGGAGAAGGAAGAAAAACCTTCGAGTGTCACCAAAGAATCATTGGAAGAAGAAGAAGAGGAACATGAGCTAGTCATGATGGTGCAAATTCCATGGATGCGGCGTACATATCATACATCTTAAGGAAAACAATATCCGACGATCTAGTTGAAGCAAGGCGAGTAATCAGACGATCTAAAGCTTTTACTGTGATAAAAGGGGTTGTACAAGCGAAGTATTTCGGGTGTGCTACAAAGATGTGTCACACCCGAAGAAGGAAGGATCATCCTGAAAGATGTACACGAAGGAATATGTGGGCATCACGCAAGCAGCCGAGCTATCG
The DNA here is from genome assembly GCA_030979885.1 of Lolium multiflorum. Taxonomy (NCBI): domain Eukaryota; kingdom Viridiplantae; phylum Streptophyta; class Magnoliopsida; order Poales; family Poaceae; genus Lolium; species Lolium multiflorum. The sequence goes on from CM061748.1 coordinate 330,795,613, forward strand.
CGGCTAAAGTCTTTAGGGCAGGATTTTATTGGTTAACGGCAATTGAGGACGCGAAGGAAATAGTGCGAACTTGCGACGCGTGCAAAAGATTGCCGCCAAACCTCACTCTCCAGCAGAACGATGCCAATCCCATTGTCTTGGCCTTTTGCTCAATGGGGTCTCGATATGGTGGGAAAACACAAAGCTTCGCCAGGAGGATATGAGTATATGCTCGTTGCTGTCGACAAATTCACCAAGTGGATAGAAGCAAAGCCGATAAATTCACCGGACGGAGCGTCGGCAATCAAGTTTGTGAAAAGCATTGTTTTTCGATTTGGAGTTTCCCATAGCATCGTCACAGACAATGGCAGCAATTTCACATCCAATGAGTTCAAAGCATATTGCGAAGAAGTGGGCATCAAATTGAGTTTTGCGTCCGTTGCACATCCACAGACCAACGGCCAAGTCGAGAAAGCCAATGGCATCATCTGCAATGGTATCAAGAAGCGCATGTTAGGACCATTGGAAAAAGCTCGGCATACTTGGCCAGGAGCTGCCAAGTGTGTTGTGGAGTATTCGAACAACACCAAACACGGCGAGCAGGAGACGCCGTTTTTCCTGGTCCATGGAGCTGAAGCAGTCTTGCCGATAGAAATAGAGCATGATTCTCCAAGAGTTACAGAATATGATGAAGAAACTTCGAGAAGAGCTTTGGAGGATGATGTCGACGCACTTGATTCGAGACGAAGTATTGTCATGAGTCGCCAAATATCAACAGGACCTGAAAAACTACCACAGTCGACGATTGCGACCAAGATCTTTCCAAGTTGGGGACTTGGTCTTACGACTAAATCAAAAAAGCCATGAAAAACTTGAGTCACCGTGGCTTGGACCTTACATCGTCACAGAGGTAATCGAAGGAGGAGCATAAAGAATCAAGGACAAGAAGACGGGGATTGCTGAGCCAAACCCTTGGAACGTGGCGCAGCTCCGGCGTTTCTACGCTTAGATGCTGAAATATAGTCTCCTCTGTAAACATACAATGTACTGAAACGCCCGAGTTTTCAGACGCACTCTTTTCCTTTTTCGGGGCACCGAGTGGGGCAGGGAAAGGTTTTTAATGAGGCGGGCTTGCGGTGCTGCAATATAATAAAGATAGTGGAATTATACATCTTTTCGACAGGCTCGGGGGTTTCTACCCAGAAGATACAATATATATATATATACACAATGTCGACAAATACAATCTGCAAAATATCTCGCCTTGGTATAAAATACCTCGCCAAACAAAAATACGTCGCCAAATAGCTCGGGGTTTCGTACCCGCAAAAATAGTGCACAAATATAATTTATCTTGCCTTGGGACAACCTCGCATTATAAAAAGAAAAACATCGCCATTAAAACGCCCGGGGGCTTGGCATTGAAAACAGAAATATAGTGACTTTACAATATAGGTTTGTTGACGTCAGAAACCCACCGGCGGGCAGTGACTGGCCAACACCGTAGAGCCGGGAACGACTAGGGCTGCGGCTGGCCCCAGTCCCTCAGAGCGACGGCCCGCAAAGCCTCCTGGTCGCGCGCCGATGCGGGTTGCAAGGGCGTGCCACCTGACCTATACCTGGTCAGGAAGGTGTGGATGATGCCTCGCTTAGTTTCCTGCAGGGGCACACACGTACACGTTAAATACGAGCCTCGATCGGCTCTCAGGTTGTCCTGTGAATCGGCTCATGGAGCCGATCCACCCATGATTCGTCCAAGGTGGCCGAATATATGGTGGTCCTGCTTGATCAAGATAAAGCATATGAGATCCACGACGATCTAGGGTTTTCACCGCATAATCGGATCATCCTACTCACGATTGGGCCTCGCGCTCACGCACGGTAAACGTAAGCCAGCCCTAGACAAGGCCTAAAAACCAACACTAGGTTGATCCTCGGAACGTCCTGTCTAGGGGCAGCAAACTACACCCTGCATGCCGCTGGATCCTCCAACCCTTTGTAAGGCCTAACTATTGCAGATATTAAACTAATCCTTGATGAATCAAGGAGCGACCATAACGGATCAGATCTACTAAATAAAGATCAAGCGGGATGCCGCCCCTGCACCCATGATGAGGCACAAGGACGGCTAGACGCGCAAGGGTTGCACTACGCAAGCATATGATGCTAAGAACGATGCTAACCCTAACGCGTCTACGATAACTACGTTGCTCGCCATCAAAAAGGCTTCAGTACGAGCAACGCATGAACAACTAGGCAGGCTCGTGCTGCCTAGATCGCGAGATGCGATCTAGGCAGCATGGTGCTTACCGGAGGAACCCTCGAGACGAAGGAGTTGGCGATGCGCCGAGATTGGTTTGTGTTGAACGTTGGTTGTTGTTTATTCCGTAAACCCTAGGTACATATTTATAGTCCAGGGGACTTTCTAATGTGGGCGTGCACTAAACCGTGCACGAGACAAACTCTAATTTCTAAACTAAGATACACGGGCTAGCTAGCCCAAACTTGGTAAATAAGGCCGATTCACATATCTCTTCTATATGTATATCTTCAAGTCCATCTTGATCGCGGCCCACCTCTGGCAAATCAGATGGTGATAACACATGCCCCCCTGGTTTTGGAAATGACATTTCCAAAATCATTATGCTCTCCTCTCGTCGGGTCATGTCGTGGCAGAGCAGAAACGTTGCAGAGTCCTTCATCATGATAACTTGCCTTCTCAACTTCTGCGCGATTAGACGGTTCTGGCACCACCTCCTCGGGAACTGCTGTGGCATTGAATTTTACTATGCTCCCTTTATTTAACCGCAGCAAACAGTCATCTTCCTCATCCCCTTCGCACTAGCCTTCAAAAAACCCTCCTCTGCCACCATGTCTCCGTCCTCCTCTTCTTCCTCCTCATCGGGTCTTTCCTACGTGTCCTCTCCTATCCGAGAGTCGACGCCCTCGTGGGGCACGCAGGCAGCATACGATATCCTCGCCCCAACGAAGTGGGACAAAGAGGACCATGACTCTTTCGTCTGGTCCGAGGATGACAAATCCTTGACCGACGGAGAGAGTGACCTCCGCTTCCTCGCCGTTGGGGAACCGGAGGAGGAGAGTGACGACGATAACTTCTCCTGTGACTTCACCTCTTCCGGGGAGGAAGGGGAGCAGGGAGAGGAGGAGGAAGCCGACGACGAGAGCTCTTCCGACGAGCCGCCGGCCAACGGCACTGCCTCTGGCCGGGAACCTCAGCGACGTCGATAGCGACGATGGCGCCGCCGATGATGAAGATGAGGACGACGAGGGTCCTGTTGGCGGTCGCCGGAGCAGCGACGACGAGCAGGCCGGGAGCAGCGCTGACAGCAGCGACGCCGGCGACGACGAGGGCAGTGACGGCCCGTAGATAGGACCCCTAGAATAGGGCCAGTAGTAGCAGATGGGGCAATGTATCCCCCAGTACTTCCTTTTGAGAGTAATCAGCTCCTTATGTAAGAAATTTCGCTTATTAATGAAGAACTTTTCCCCACTTTGATTTGCCGATTTCTTTAGAGCTCATTGAGCCGATTCCCCCTTCTGCTGACCCTGCTGATTCGTCCCTTTCGCCAGTGCGTAATGAGCCGATAGCACCGCATCGGTCCTTTGAAACGCGTCCTTCCCTTCTTCAATACCCATCACTTATGAAGAAAGTTACAATGAAGGATCAGCCAATGATAACTCAATCGGCTCGTGAAAACAGAGCAAAGCAGAACATCCACCAGGCCTGCTGCCCCCCGAGTCTTGGCCAAGGCGAAAACTTAGCCGAATTAGCCTGGGCTTGATCATGCAGAGCCAGCCGATTTGCACGTAAATCGGCTTGCAGAGAACCTTCAAGGTGGGCTGCCCCCCGAGTTTCTTCAGTGCGCCTCTTCGCCCTTGCAAGTCAGATCGGCTCCCTTCCTTTGGCGATCCATCCTCGACCTGATCTGCACGTCCGGACTGCTCTTGAAGAGGGGAACCAAGCCCTTAAATCACTCCATTGAGGGGTTCTTCCATGAAAAAACCCCCTTCGTGCTTCATTGGTCCTCTGATCGTAACATTGATCCTCTTGAGTCGATGGCCGTGCATCGGCTATTTCTCAATTCTAAAGTCGATGCCCTTGCATCGGCTGTAAAATGTTTAAAAATTTTAGGCCGATTTGTGTATCGGCCCCCATACTCAGTATTATCTCATATCCTCGTGTTTTATCCATCTAGGTGCCCCCCGAGCCGATTCTGTCAAGAGAATTGATGGTATCGGCTCTTCAGGTAGTCCTGTTGGGTCAAACGTTGATCCCAGCAGAATGGATGGTGAGGATAATTTTGGCCGATTGCTGGAATCGGCCTCCATGTTGCTTGCTCGGTGAAGGTTTTGCAATATCCCTTCATCAGTTTCGGAGGGCCGATCGCAAGGATCGGCCTCGCCATGTTGCTTATCGACGTAGTCTTGCTACTCGTCCATGTCGGTGGATAAAACCAGCCCAATCTCCGACCTTAGCACGTTGGTGCGCTTGCTGTTGTCCATGTCGGGTGCATTGTGTAATCGTGGAGTACTACACTCCGCCGGACGAATGAACACCATGTTTGTGCCAGCCGATGTTTCATCATCGGCTCTCTTTCTTGGGGCGCCACTCTTTTCTTTGCGGCAGTCCCTCCTCATCCAGGGTCCTCTGGACTTTCGACCAGATCAGGTCGCGCCTTCCTCAGCGTATGCAAGTACATCCTTTCGGCTTCCTCTAGACCGCGCAATCGCTGAACCTGCGCTTTGTGAATGGCGAGACCGTCGGGCACCACCTTGGACGGTGGCACCTGTCTTCTTCGTATTCCCCTTCGTCTTGAATCCTCGAGATCTTCCAACAAAGGGGTCTCAGCACGTCTGTTTTGCGGTGGGAGAGGCCCTAAGCGCTCGAATACAGACACGTTGGCTGTCTCCTTCTTTTTCCGGTTGCATTCTGGGCAGTTGCCGATTGTTGGTAATCGGCTCATTCCTGAATCCCAGCAGTGTCTGAAGAAGGGGCAGTGCCAATGCCTGTCCGTACTGTCCTGCTCCCTGCCGTGGCGCTCCTGACGCTCCTCATCATGATTATGCTGGCGATGTCTTCCGTCGTTTCTGGTCAGACGACCTCTTTCATCATTGTTGTCGTATCGCCGGCGTTGGTCATATCGACTAACATACTTGTTGAGGAGGTGATCAGAGAGGGGTCGTTGGTATCTTATGTTCTTCACTTCCCCCTCTGTAACGTAGCGCTTGCCATCTTGACGGAGCCGATCGCATGGAGCGGCCCCCTCCGTGTCCTTGCTCGAGAGCAGCTGTCCTCATCCCCGTCCTTCTCAGAGCGGTGTCCAAGCTCTACCATGCTGATGTTGGCTGAGAAATCGGGCTGGCACCCTCTGAGGTGGGCGAACTCCACCATGTTGACGGCGGGGAAGGGGTGTGTGTCGACCTTCATGGCATACTGGTTGAAAATTAGTCGCCCATTCTCTATTGCCACTTGGATCTGCTGACGCCACACCCTGCAGTCGTTGGTGGTGTGGGTGAACGTGTTATGCCACTTGCAGTATGGCTTTCCGTTCAGCTCTTGCACTGTAGGGAACTTGTGGCCTTCGGGTATCTTTATATGCTTCTCCGCGAGTAAGAGATCGAAAATCTGCTCGGTTTTCGTCACGTCGAAGTCGAACCCTCTTGGAGGCCCTGGTGGCTTTACCCATTTGCAGGTTACTGGGCCTGCAGCTCGAGTCCACTCAGCCACTGCGACCTCTCGTTCTCCCGTAGGACCTTCATCTTCGTCTGCGTCAACCATGGTAACCACGCGCTTGAATTTGTCCTGGTAGACATCTGGGTGGCGCTGTTCATACGCTGACAGCTTCTGCACCATGTGCGCTAATGAAGGGTAGTCCGCTTGGGAGGCCACGTCCTTGATCGATGATGATAGACCCACCACCGCCAACTCGATGCTTCTTTTTCGCTTACGTGAACCGAATAGCATCGGTTCCTAACGGTCCTGAAGCGCTGGATGTATTGACACTGTTTCTCCGCGCTTCTGTCGTGCCAGGCTAGATCGGCAATGCCGGCCTCGGAAGCCTCTGAGTGATATTGCTCATGGAACCGTTCTTCCAGCTGCTTCCAGGTCTGGATTGAGTTCGGTGGCAGCGACGTGTACCATCCGAAAGCGATCCTGTGAGGGACTGTGAGAAGTACCTCACGCGCAGCTCGTCTGACGCTGAGATCATGCCCAGCTGTGCCAAATATCGGCTCACATGCTCGATGGAGCTGGAGCCATCTGATCCGCTGAACTTTGTGAAGTCCGGGAGCCGATATTTGGGTGGTAGCGGGATCAATTCGTACTCGTTGGGGTACGGCTTGGTATAGCCGATCGCCTTTCTTTTCGGCATCATGCCGAACTGATCTTTCAGGATCGTACAAATTTGATCCGCGGTGATGGCTGCGGGTGCCGAACCCTGAAGATTCGTCGGAGTGGCGTACTTAACCAGCCATGCTTGTTTCTCTGGTTCTGAGCCAACTGCAGGAGCTGGGCTCGGGAGCTTTGTCGGGGTGGCGTACCAGCCACGTTTGCTTCTCGGGGTCTGCTCCGGCGTTCCTGTTGCCCAGTCCCTGCTATAGCAACCTGGTTCGAGGGTGCCCAGGTGCTGCAGTCTGGCACGTATGCACATGCGTATCCGTGCGGGATCTCCTTGGGCGCGTCCTGTAGGAACTGGTAGTCACTGGGGTCACCACCAATCTTGTAGACGACAAAAGCCGATGAGTTCGGCGCTTCGGGCGCTGCCAACGCGAATGGCAGCGGTGGACGGGAATGGAGCAGCGCTTCCCCTTGGTGAGTCCCTAGGGCTGGTCCTGACGGAGAGTACTGATGGCTCATGATCTCCTGGATCACGCGCAGCGCGACACGCTCCAACGTGTTCACCAGGCTCTCAGAATGGCGGTGCAGCGAATGAGCCACCATGAAGTTTATCTCCTGACGCAGCGACCTGGTGCGTTCCTCTGACGGTGGACAGGTCCACTCCATCAAGCGCGCCTTCAGTGTGAACCCCTTCCATCTGATGCCGTGGGAGCGGGTCCTGTGGAAAGAGCCGATTAGGTCGGCTTCGAGGGCAGGACTTGATCTCGTCGTACTTCTTCTTGAGCTCGCCGGTGAGCTCCCGTACGTGACCGGAGTTTCCCGCCACTTCGATGAAGATGGCATGGTGTTTGTCGTTGAAGATTGTCCCACCGGGTGCCAGAATGTGTTGACGTCGAAACCCACCGGCGGGCAGTGGTAGCCAACACCGTAGAGCCGGGAACGACTAGGGCTGCGGCTGGCGATCCCTCGGAGCGACACCCGCAAAGCCTCTGGTCGCGCGCCGATGCGGGTTGCAAGGGCGTGCCACCTGACCTATACAGGTCGGGAAGGTGTGGATGATGCCTCGCTTAGTTTCCTGCGGGGCACACACGTACACGTTAAATACGAGCCTCGATCGGCTCTCGGTTGTCCTGTGAATCGGCTCATGGAGCCGATCCACCCATGATTCGTCCAAGGTGGCCGAATATATGGTGGTCCTGCTTGATCAAGATAAAGCATATGAGATCCACGACGATCTAGGGTTTTCACCGCATAATCGGATCATCCTACTCACGATTGGGCCTCGCGCTCACGCACGGTAAACGTAAGCCAGCCCTAGACAAGGCCTAAAAACCAACACTAGGTTGATCCTCGGAACGTCTGTCTAGGGGCAGCAAACTACACCATGCATGCTGGATCCTCCAACCCTTTGTAAGGCCTAACTATTGCAGATATTAAACTAATCCTTGATGAATCAAGGAGCGACCATAACGGATCAGATCTACTAAATAAAGATCAAGCGGGATGCCGCCCCTGCACCCATGATGAGGCACAAGGACGGCTAGACGCGCAAGGGTTGCACTACGCAAGCATATGATGCTAAGAACGATGCTAACCCTAACGCGTCTACGATAACTACGTTGCTCGCCATCAAAAGGCTTCAGTACAACGCATGAACAACTAGGCAGGCTCGTGCTGCCTAGATCGCGAGATGCGATCTAGGCAGCATGGTGCTTACCGGAGGAACCCTCGAGACGAAGGAGTTGGCGATGCGCCGAGATTGGTTTGTGTTGAACGTTGGTTGTTGTTTATTCCGTAAACCCTAGGTACATATTTATAGTCCAGGGGACTTTCTAATGTGGCGTGCACTAAACCGTGCACGAGACAAACTCTAATTTCTAAACTAAGATACACGGGCTAGCTAGCCCAAACTTGGTAAATAAGGCCGATTCACATATCTCTTCTATATGTATATCTTCAAGTCCATCTTGATCGCGGCCCACCTCTGGCTCGGTCAGATTCTGGTGATAACAAGGTTATGTCTACTATACACAAGATACAATCCTTGGAGCAACAAATCTTCAAGGGTTACCCAGTATATTATCTATCGTCAGACGTTCATTATTTATCGCGCGAGTGCTATGTTCAGCATAGCTGCCCTTCACGAAGAATTCGGCGTCCATCCGAAGAAGTTCATCCATCATATCTTCGGCAACATGGGTCACAACGTCGTCATATTTTCTGAAGTTCTTCCTCCTCTTCGCCATCTTGGCCAGGCACTTTGGAACAACCTGACCCATGTCCAACTTTGGGTAGCAGATTTTTATCATGATCATAGCAAACCTTGCGCCAGCAGCTAATTGGGCCCGCACAAAACCGTGGATTCGAGGAGCATCCCAAAATTTGTCCATTAAAGCAGGAAGAGTCTCTGACATCTTATTGTGAGGAAACATGGTGCCGTAGACCAGAGACAATGTCCTTGTACAAAAGTCGAGATAATCGCGAACCTGAAGCGCGCGATCCTGAAACCTGACGATCTGGCGAGTCCGTTCAGGCGTGCCCCAAAAATTTGAACCATGATCATGCGCAAGCCGGAGAAGTACATTGGATCGAGCTTCGACACGTTCATCTTCGGTAGTAGCATCCAAGAAGGAACCTGTTTTTGAAAGAATCAGTGGGCAACGAGGAGACAAGCAAAAAAGAAAAATAAAGCATGACAAAGATAATGAAGCACACCTGCCATATCCAAGCTAGCATCTGTCAGCAGTTGAAGCATAAAATTCTCTCGAGATGTAGCTGCAGCAGCCTCAGCAACCGCGGAGTCCCTTTCAGTTATGGCATCTTGAGCCTGTTGGAGTGCAATTTTTTCCCTCTCGGAGGTTCTCCGAGATTGTTCCATGAGCATAAGCGATTGCTTCTTCGTAGATTGGAGTTGCTGTCGAAGTTCTTCCAAATCTTGCGAGTCTTTACCCGAGAATCTTCAACAAATTCGACAGCAACAAGTTTTTTCTTCGAAAGGGATGAAGGAAAAACCTCGGAAGGACCAGGAGTTGCAGTATAGTTGTCAAAAATCAACTGAAAACAAAATTTTCGACATCAATCATTAAGCAAAGACAGATTTCCATTCATTCTGAAAGTATGTACATGTCTATTACAAAAGAAGGACCTATAGACAACTACTGAAGCAGCCACCGCCAAGAACACTATGGCGACAGTGCCAAAAGGGAGAGAAACTAAAAGGAAAAAAGCAAAAGTGGTCTACTTGACCTCCGGCTTTGAAGAACTCGGAGCAGGCGCTGGCTTATATCCAAGAGTGGCGAGGATCTTCTTCGAATGGGCTTCGCCGCTTTAATTAGCGACTGCCACTTCTTCGTCTCGATCTCCCCCGTGTTGCCAACTTTCGACCAGTCGACTTGTTGTTGACTCTCCGCAATTAAGGCCATCGTACCTTCGACACCAACTTTTAGTCCCTCTTGACGAAGTTGGAGTCCAAGGTCTTCTGGGGAAGTGAAGCACTTGGCGAGAGCAACAAAAGTTGCGGGTTCCTCCTTTTCTTGAAAAAATATGGGAAAAGCCGCGACAAGCCAATCTTAGCTTCAGAAAGGCCGTCGCGGGCCTCATCGCCATGAATTTCAAGAAGAGAAAGAGCGTCGAGGAGTTGATCACCCTCAGGGCTCTCCAGCTCATACTCTTGGTTTGTTCTCCCTGAGTAAAATAAAAGAGAGTTGGTCAAACAAAAAGAGGAAACAAGACGACGCAAGAAAGCAACAAGGGTGTGGACACTTACTAACAAAACGTCGACTCTGCGACTCTAGTCGCGATGTCTCGGGTTCTATTCTTGTAGGCAGGTGTTGGGCCTCCAAGAGCAGAGGTTTGTAGAACAGCGACAAGTTTTCCCTTAAGTGGATCACCCAAGGTTTATCGAACTCAGGGAGGAAGAGGTCAAAGATATCCCTCTCAAGCAACCCTGCGATCACAATGCAAGAAGTCTCTTGTGTCCCCAACACACCTAATACACTTGTCAGATGTATAGGTGCACTAGTTCGGCGAAGAGATAGTGAAATACAAGTAGTATGGATGTATATGAGTGGTAATAGCAATCTGAATAAAATATGGCAGCAAGTAAACATGCAGTAGAACAGTAAATAAACGTGTTTAGGATTGGAAACAAGGCCTAGGGATCATACTTTCACTAGTGGACACTCTCAACATTGATCGCATAATAAATAATAACTTCTCTCATTTGTGCTACATACACTCTTGTTTGATAATGAATACCATTCGTTGTGTAGGATTACACGAACCCTCAATGCCGGAGTTAACAAGCTCCACAACATTCGATATTCATGTTTAAGTAACCTTAGAGCATAATAGATCTTTGCAAAATAAACCAAGAACTAACATAGTGCACACACTGTCCACATTACACTATGAAGGAGGAATAGATCACATCAATACTATCATAATGATAATTAACTCCACAATCTACAAGAGATTATGATCATAACCTACGACAAGAACCACACGGTGCACACACTAATCACCTTTACACCATGCAGGAGGAATAGACTACTTTAATAACATCACATGAGTAGCACATAACTAGTAGCGATACAAAGCTCATCATATGGATCTCAATCATGTAAAACAGCTCATGAGATCATTGTATTGAAGTACATAGGAGAGATTAACCACATAGCTACCGGTACAGCCCTTAGCCTCGATGGAGAACTACTCCCTCCTCATGGGAGACAACAGCGGTGATGAAGATGGCGGTGGAGATGGCAGCGGTGTCGATGGAGATGGCTCCGGGGCAATTCCCCGTCCGGCGGCGTGCCGGAACAGAGACTTCTGTCCCCCGAATCTTGATTTCGCGATGGCGGCGGCTCTGGAAGGTTTTCTCCGGTTTCGTCTTCCGTCCCGGTGTTTTTAGGTCAGGGACGACTAAATAGGCGAAGAGACGGAGTCGGAGGGGCCACGGGGCTCCCTCCTCATAGGGTGGCGCGCCCACCCCCTTGGCCCGCCCTGTGGGGTGGGGCCCTCCTGGCTCCCCTCTGGCCCTTCTTCGGTGCTCTGGAAGCGTCCGGGAAAAATAGGATGTTGGGTCTTTATTTCGTCCGATTCAGAATATTTCCTTTCTAGGATTTACGAACCAAAAACAGCAGACAGCAAGCGGCCCTTCGGCATCTCGTCAATAGGTTAGTTCCGGAAAACGCATAATAATGACATATAATGTGTATAAAACATGTAGGTATCATCAGTAAGTAGCATGGAACATAAGAAATTATAGATACGTTTGAGACGTATCAAGCATCCCCAAGCTTAGTTCCTACTCGCCCTCGAGTAGGTAAACGATAACAATGATAATTTCTTAAGTCATACTATTGTAAAGCACATGAGATAAATGCAGAGATTCGAAGCAATGATGAAGATAATGAGTAAACAAATGAATCATATAACAAAGACTTTTCATGAATAATACTTTCAAGACAAGCATCAATGAGTCTTGCATAAGAGTTAACTCATAAGCAATAAATTCTTAGTAGAAAGCTTTGAAACAACACAAAGGAAGATATAAGTTTCAGCGGTTGCTTTCAAATTTAACATGTATATCTCATGGATAATTGTCAACACAAAGTAATATAACAAGTGCAATAGGTAAACATGTAAGAATCAATGCACACAGTTTACACAAGTGTTTGCTTCTAAGATAGAAAGAATAGGTAAACTGACTCAACAATAAAGTAAAAGAATGGTCCTTCAAAGAGGAAAGCATTGATTGCTATATTTGTGCTAGAGCTTTTATTTTGAAAACATAAAGAGAGCATAAAAATAAAGTTTTGAGAGGTGTTTGTTGTTGTCAACGAATGGTAGCGGGTACTCTAACCCCCTTGCCAGACAAACCTTCAAAGAGCGGCTCCCATTTTATTTTTATTTTTGGGTGGCACTCCTTCCAACCTTTCTTTCACAAACCATGGCTAACCGAATCCTCGGGTGCCTACCAACAATCTCATACCATGAAGGAGTGCCTTTTTATTTTAGTTTTATTATGATGACACTCCTCCCCACCTTTGCTTTCTCAAGCCATGGCTAACCGAATCCTCGGGTGCCGACCAACAATCACATACCATGGAGGAGTGTCTATTTTGTTAATTAATTTGGGACTGGGAATCCCATTGCCAGCTCTTTTTGCAAAATTATTGGATAAGCGGATGAAGCCACTAGTCCATTGGTGAAAGTTGCCCAACAAGATTGAAAGATAAACACCACATACTTCCTCATGAGCTATAAAACATTGACACAAATAAGAGGTAATAACTTTTGAATGGTTTAAAGGTAGCACTCAAGCAATTTACTTTGGAATGGCGGAGAAATACCATGTAGTAGGTAGGTATGGTGGACACAAATGGCATGAATATTGGCTCAAGTATTTGGATGCATGAGAAGTATTCCCTCTCGATACAAGGTTTAGGCTAGCAAGGTTATTTGAAGCAAACTCAAGTATGAAATGGTGCAGCAAGACTCACATATAAACATATTGTAAGCATTATAAGACTTTACATCGTCTCCTTTTTGTTCAAACACCTCAACCAGAAAATATCTAGACTTAGAGAGATCAATCATGCAAACCAAATTTTAGCAAGCTCTATGCATTTCTTCATTAATAGGTGCTAAGTTTATGATGCAAGAGATTAAACATGAGCACAACAATTGCCAAGTATCACATTATCCAGGACATTTTACCAATTACCACATGTAGCATTTCCCGTTTCCAACCATATAACAATTAACGAAGAAGAAACTTCGCCTTGAACATTATGAGTAAAGCCTAAGGACATATTTGTCCATATGCAACAGCGGAGCGTGTCTCTCTCCCACAAAGTGAATGCTAGGATCCATTTTATTCAAACAAAAACAAAAACAAAAACAAACCGACGCTCCAAGCAAAGAACACAAGATGTGATTGAATAAAAATATAGTTTCACTAGAAGAAACCTGATAAGTTGTCGATGAAGAAGGGGATGCCTTGGGCATCCCCAAGCTTAGATGCTTGAGTCTTCTTAAAATATGCAGGGATGAACCACCGGGGCATCCCCAAGCTTAGACCTTTCACTCTTCTCGATCACATTATATCACCCTCTTCTCTTGACCCTTGAAAACTTCCTTCACACAAACTTCAAGCAAACTCATTAGAGGGTTAGTGCATAATCAAAATTCACATGTTCAGAGGTGACACAATCATTCTTAACACTTCTGGACATTGCACAAAACTTCTGAAAGTTAATGGAACAAAAAACCCATTCAACAAAGCAAAAGCGGCAATGCGAAATAAAAGGCAGAATCTGTCAAAAACAGAACAGTCCGTAAAGACGAATTTTAAAATGGCACCAGACTTGCTCAAACGGAAAAACTCAAAACTAATGAAAGTTGCGTACATATCTGAGGATCACGCTCGTAAATTGGCAGATTTTTTGAATTTTATACAAAGACTTGTGCCCAGATTCGTGACAGACAGCAATGCTGTTTCTGCAGCGATCCCAAATATAACATCAACTTTAACATAGAAACTTTACTTGGCACAAAAACATGATAAGGAGAGGTTGCTACAGTAGTAAACAACTTCCAAGACTCAACAAAACAAAAATTGCTGTAGTAAAATAAACACATGGGTTATCTCCAAGAAGTTCTTTCTTTATAGCCATTAAGATGGGCTCAGCAGTTTTAATGATGCACTCGCAAGAAATAGAAGTTGAAGCAAAAGAGAGCATCAAGAGGCAAATTCAAAACACATTTAAGTCTAACATGCTTCCTATGCATAGGAATCTTGTAAATAAACAAGTTCATGAAGAGCAAAGTAACAAGCATAGGAAGATAAAACAAGTGTAGCTTCAAAAATTTCAGCACATAGAGAGGTGTTTTAGTAACATGAAAATTTTACAACCATATTTTCCTCTCTCATAATAACTTTCAGTAGCAACATGAGCAAACTCAACAATATAACTATCACATAAAGCATTCTTATCATGAGTCTCATGCATAAAATAATTACTACTCCCAACATAAGCATAGTCATTCTTATTAATTGTAGTGGGAGCAAATTCAACAAAGTAGCTATCAAATATAGGAGGTATATTGTAATCATAATCAAATTTATCCTCCATAACAGGTGGTAACAAAAGACTACTATCATTATAATCATCATAAATGGGAGGCAAAGTATCATCAAAGTAAATTTTCTCCTCAATGCTTGGGGGACTAAAAATGTCATGCTCATCAAAGCCAGCTTCCCCAAGCTTAGAATTTTCCATAGCATTAGCAACAATAGTGTTCAAAGCATTCATATTAATATGTTCCATGGGTTTTTTAATTTTCGCATCAAACCATCCATGTCTTAAATCAGGAAATAGAATAAAAAGCTCTTTGTTGTCCATTATGCCTAACTAGTGTAAACAAGAAACCAAATGTCGCAATTGCAGAGTCTAAAGGAAATAGCTTCGAGCACACACACAATGGCGCCAGAAAAGTACTGTAACTGGAATGAGTATGAGTGCCTTTTACCTTTCCTCCCCGGCAACGCCAGAAAAGTACTTGATGTCTACGGGTGCTTCTATTCTTGTAGGCAGTGTTGGGCCTCCAAGAGCAGAGGTTTGTAGAACAGCAACAAGTTTTCCCTTAAGTGGATCACCCAAGGTTTATCGAACTCGGGAGGAAGAGGTCAAAGATATCCCTCTCAAGCAACCCTGCGATCACAATGCAAGAAGTCTCTTGTGTCCCCAACACACCTAATACACTTGTCAGATGTATAGGTGCACTAGTTCGGCGAAGAGATAGTGAAATACAAGTAGTATGGATGTATATGAGTGGTAATAGCAATCTGAATAAAATATGGCAGCAAGTAAACATGCGGTAGAACAGTAAATAAACGGTGTTTGCGTATTGGAAACAAGGCCTAGGGATCATACTTTCACTAGTGGACACTCTCAACATTGATCGCATAATAAATAATAACTTCTCTCATTTGTGCTACATACACTCTTGTTTGATAATGAATACCATTCGTTGCGTAGGATTACACGAACCCTCAATGCCGGAGTTAACAAGCTCCACAACATTTGATATTCATGTTTAAGTAACCTTAGAGCATAATAGATCTTTACAAAATAAACCAAGAACTAACATAGTGCACACACTGTCCACATTACACTATGAAGGAGGAATAGATCACATCAATACTATCATAATGATAATTAACTCCACAATCTACAAGAGATCATGATCATAACCTACGACAAGAACCACACGGTGCACACACTAATCACCTTTACACCATGCAGGAGGAATAGACTACTTTAATAACATCACATGAGTAGCACATAACTAGTAGAGATACAAAGCTCATCATATGGATCTCAATCATGTAAAGCAGCTCATGAGATCATTGTATTGAAGTACATAGGAGAGAGATTAACCACATAACTACCGGTACAGCCCCGAGCCTCGATGGAGAACTACTCCCTCGTCATGGGAGACAACAGCGGTGATGAAGATGGCGGTGGAGATGGCAGCGGTGTCGATGGAGATGGCTCCGGGGGCAATTCCCCGTCTCGGCGGTGTGCGGAACAGAGACTTCTGTCCCCCGAATCTTGATTTCGCGATGGCGGCGGCTCTGGAAGGTTTCTCCGGTTTCGTCTTCCGTCCCGGTGTTTTTAGGTCAGGGACGACTAAATAGGCGAAGAGACGGAGTCGGAGGGGCCACGGGGCTCCCTCCTCATAGGGTGGCGCGCCCACCCCCTTGGCCGCGCCGCCCTGTGGGGTGGGGCCCTCCTGGCTCCCCTCTGGCCCTTCTTCGGTGCTGGAGCGTCGGGAAAAATAGGATGTTGGGTCTTTATTTCGTCCGATTCCGAGAATATTTCCTTTCTAGGATTTCTGAAACCAAAAAGAAACAGCAACTGGCCCTTCGGCATCTCGTCAATAGGTTAGTTCCGGAAAACGCATAATAATGACATATAATGTGTATAAAACATGTAGGTATCATCAATAAAGTAGCATGGAACATAAGAAATTATAGATACGTTTGAGACGTATCATCGACCAAGGATTTCTTCCTCGCGAGTAGAATGCTAAGCTACATTTTCTTCTAGAGCCTTTTTTGCGTCGTCGAGTCTCTTTTGAAGATCCTCGACGGTAGCAGCATCAGCTTCGGCTTTCATGCGTGCCGTTTCGCTTTGCTCTAACTCAGTAGCAAGAGCGTCAGCACGTTTGTTGGCTTCCGCAAGTTTTTCTGCCAGTGTAAAGCAGGCGAGTAAAAGAACTGCAGCAAAAAATAGCGACAGAATATGTTCGACAAGGAAAAAGAAGGTACCTTCAAGCTTGGCAGCATAATCGCGGTACCCGATAAATTGGGTACCAAAGCGGATGAGCTCTTTCATAAAAGGCTGAAGAAATCATCATGTCAAAAGATCAATATAGCAAGAAGAAAAACTTGACATCAAGAAGCAAAAAGAGAGGAAAGTTCAAAGCAGAACAAAATAGAACAACTTACCTCTTCCATCAAAGGAGTCGAGGAACAACCAGATAGTGTGGTTGGTTCCTTGGTTGATTCCACCTTGGCTCTCTTCGGGGAAGAGGCCCGGGGGCTCGCAGCTGGAGTTGGATGCTCCAGGTTTTGTTGAGGAGGCGAAGTTTCATCGCCATCAGGATGAGCTTCCGAGACAACCAAAGTACGGGACGTGCTCGTTCGAGCAGTCGCGTCAATGGGTACATCTTCTTCTTCATCGCTAATATAACAAATTCAGCGACAAGATGAGAAAACAATTCGGAAAAGTATCGAAAAGGGACAAATGCAGTGCATTAAAAAACTTACGAGCTGATGAGAGAGGCATCGTAAAGATCCAAAGCTTTCTCCCCGGCATCGGGTGCAGTCTTTTCGGCACGGGAAGTATCAGCATTGGAGGCACCAGGGTCAATAGTTTCATCTCTTTTCCTCTTGCCTTTCGGAGAAGCAGCAGGGAGAGATGAGCGTGTCGACGAAGTAACCTCTGTTTCATTCTCTTTTTCAAGTGAAGCCGCGGATTTTTGGGAACCCCCGACTCCACTTTCAGGGCGAGAAGTACCCTGGTTGTCGTCGGTGACAACAGCCCGTTCTTCGACTTCCCCACCTTCGGGAAGGGGAGGAATAGAAGATAAAACAAGGTGACCCTATGGAATATAAAGAATATCGACAAAGCAGTTATATTTCGTCATCAATAAAGTGGTCGACAGAAAAAATCTGGGAAGACAGCATAATAGTCGCAAAGATCAATTACCTCAGGAAGAGGATTGGCGCTACAAAATGGCTTAACTTTGCAAGAAGATGGAACGGTGTCCTTCTTGTTAAGCTTGGAGATTCTTCGGATCAGCTTCTCCAAGTCCTTCGCAGGAAGATCTGTGGAGAGCCTCTCGACGTCTTCATCACCAGCATACATCCAAAGGGGATTTTTTCGAGCTTGCAGAGGCTGCACTCTAATCCTAAGGAAGTAGGCTGTGATTTGGATACCCGATAGCTCCTTGCCACGGGTGCGATGTCTACGGGTGCTTCTATTCTTGTAGAGCAGTGTTGGGCCTCCAAGAGCGAGGTTTGTAGAACAGCAAGTTTTCCCTTAAGTGGATCACCCAAGGTTTATCGAACTCGGGGAGGAAGAGGTCAAAGATATCCCTCTCAAGCAACCCTGCAATCACGATACAAGAAGTCTCTTGTGTCCCCAACACACCTAATACACTTGTCGAGATGTATAGGTGCACTAGTTCGGCGAAGAGATAGTGAAATACAAGTAGTATGGATGTATATGAGTGGTAATAGCAATCTGAATAAAATATGGCAGCAAGTAAACATGCAGTAGAACAGTAAATAAACGGTGTTTGCAGTATTGGAAACAAGGCCTAGGGATCATACTTTCACTAGTGGACACTCTCAACATTGATCGCATAATAAATAATAACTTCTCTCATTTGTGCTACATACACTCTTGTTTGATAATGAACACCATTCGTTGCGTAGGATTACACGAACCCTCAATGCCGGAGTTAACAAGCTCCACAACATTCGATATTCATGTTTAAGTAACCTTAGAGCATAATAGATCTTTGCAAAATAAACCGAGTACTAACATAGCATACACACTGTCACCTTTACACTATGAAGGGGGAATAAATCACATCAATACTATCATAGCGATAATCAACTCCATAACCTACAAGAGATTATGATCATAATCTATGACAAGAACTACACGATGCACACACTGTCACCATTACACCATGCGGGAGAGGAATAGACTACTTTAATAACATCACATGAGTAGCACATAGACTAGTAGCGATACAAAGCACATTGCAATCATAAAGGGATATAAATAAGCACTTCACTATGCCATTCATAACAGTGAATAAGTATTATGTGAAATATAGCCTAAGAGACCCACACGGTGCACACACTGTCACCTTTACACACGTGGGACAAGGAGTCTCGAGATCACATAAGTAAAACCCACTTGACTAGCATAATGACATCTAGATTACAAGCATCATCATATGAATCTCAATCATGTAAAGCAGCTCATGAGATTATTGTATTGAAGTACATAGGAGAGAGATTAACCACATAGCTACCGGTACAGCCCCGAGCCTCGATGGAGAACTACTCCTCCTCATGGGAGCAGCGCGGTGATGAAGATGGCGGTGGAGATGGCAGCGGTGTCGATGGAGAAGCCTTCGGGGGCACTTCCCCGTCCCGGCGGCGTGCCGAACAGAGACTCATGTCCCCGGATCTTGGCTGCGATGGCGGCGGCTGCGGAACTTTTCTCGTCCCGTGGCTTATTATTGAAGTTTAGGTCAGGGACCCTTAAATAGGCGAAGAGGCGGAGTCGGAGGAGTCCCGAGGGGCCCACCCCATAGGGTGGGGTGACCACCCCTCTGCCGCGCCGGCCTATTGTGAGGAGGCCCTGGGCCTCCTCGGCTGGCCCTTCTGGCTCCGTGAGTCTTCCGGTGAAATAGAATTTTCGTGATTTTTCTGGATTTTTCCGAGCACTTTGGTTTTTGGCCTTTTCTGCAATAAACAGATAATAAACGAACATTGTGGCATCTTGTTAATAGGTTAGTCCAATAAATGCCATAATATGATATAAAGTGCATATAAAACATGTGAGTATTGTCATAAAACTATCATGGAACATAAGAAATTATAGATACGTTTGAGACGTATCAAGCATCCCCAAGCTTAGTTCCTACTCGCCCTCGAGTAGGTAAACGATAAAAAGATAATTTCTTAAGTGACATGCTATCATAATCTTGATCAATACTATTGTAAAGCATATGAGATGAATAAAGTGATTCAAAGCAATGGTAAAGATAATGACTAAACAATTGAATCATATAGCAAAGACTTTTCACGAATAGTACTTTCAAGGCAAGCATCAATAAGACTTGCATAAGAGCTAACTCATAAGCAATAAATTCTTAGTAAAAAGCTTTGAAACAACACCAAGGAAGATATAAGTTTCAGCGGTTGCTTTCAACTTCAACATGTATATCTCATGGATAATTGTCAACACAAAGTAATATAACAAGTGTAGGTAAACATGTAAGAATCAATGCACACAGTTTACACAAGTGTTTGCTTCTAAGATAGAAAGAAGTAGGTAAACTGACTCAACAATAAAGTAAAAGAATGGCCCTTCGCAGAGGAAGCATTGATTGCTATATTTGTGCTAGAGCTTTTATTTTGAAAACATAAGAGAGCATAAAAAGTAAAGTTTTGAGCGGTGTTTTTTGTTGTCAACGAATGGTAGTGGGCACTCTAACCCCCTTGCCAGACAAACTTTCAAAGAGCGGCTCCCATGAAATTTTATTTTTGAGTGGCACTCCTTCCAACCTTGCTTTCACAAACCATGGCTAACCGAATCCTCGGGTGCCTGCCAACGATCTCATACCATGAAGGAGTGCCTTTTTATTTTAGTTTTATTTAGATGACACTCCTCCCCACCTTTGCTTTCTCAAGCCATGGCTAACCGAATCCTCGGGTGCCGACCAACAATCACATACCATGGAGGAGTGTCTATTTATAAATTTATGAAAGTTAATTAATTTGGGGCTGGGAACCCCATTGCCAGCTCTTTTTGCAAAATTATTGGATAAGCGGATGAAGCCACTAGTCCATTGGTGAAAGTTGCCCAACAAGATTGAAAGATAAACTCCACATACTTCCTCATGAGCTATAAAACATTGACACAAATAAGAGGTAATAACTTTTGAATTGTTTAAAGATAGCACTCAAGCAATTTACTTTGGAATGGCGGAGAAATACCATGTGGTAGGTAGGTATGGTGGACACAATTGGCATAGTTTTTGGCTCAAGGATTTGGATGCGAGAAGAATCCCTCTCAATACAAGGCTAGGCTAGCAAGGTTGTTTGAAGCAAACTCAAGTATAAAACGGTGCAGCAAGACTCACATATGAACATATTGTAAACATTATAAGACTTTACATTGTCTCCTTGTTGTTCAAACACCTTAACCAGAAAATATCTAGACTTAGAGAGACCAATCATGCAAACCAAATTTTAACAAGCTCTATGTAATTCTTCATTAATAGGTGCAAGGTATATGATTCAAGACCTTAAACATGATCTATATGAGCACAACAATTGCCAAGTATCAAATTATTCAAGACATTATACCATGTACCACATGAAGCATTTTCCAACCAAATAGCAACAAGTGAAGCGATCAACTTTCGCCCTTGAACATTAAAAGCTAAGAACACATGTGTTCATATGAACCAGCGGAGCGTGTCTCTCTCCCACACAAGGATGAATTTATTCAGAGAATGAAAATAACAAAACGAAAATAAAAGCACACAGACGCTCCAAGTAAAATACATAAGATGTGACCGAATAAAATATAGTTTCACTAGAAGTGACACGATAAGTTGTCGATGAAGAAGGGGATGCCTTGGGCATCCCAAAGCTTAGATGCTTGAGTCTTCTTAAAATATGCGGGGATGAACCATCGGGGCATCCCCAAGCTTAGACCTTTCACTCTTCTTGATCACATTATATCACCCTCTTCTATTGACCCTTGAAAACTTCCTCCACACCAAACTTCAAGCAAACTCATTAGAGGGTTAGTGCATAATAAAAATTCACATGTTCAGAGGTGACACAATCATTCTTAACACTTCTGGACATTGCACAAAGCTTCTGAAAGTTAATGGAACAAAGAAACTCATTCAACATAGCAAAAGCGGCAATGCGAAATAAAAGACAGAATCTGTCAAAAACAGAACAGTCCGTAAAGACGAATTTAGCAGGGGCACTTAACTTGCTCAAATGGAAAAACTCAAAACTAATGAAAGTTGC
The DNA here is from genome assembly GCA_030979885.1 of Lolium multiflorum. Classification (NCBI taxonomy): domain Eukaryota; kingdom Viridiplantae; phylum Streptophyta; class Magnoliopsida; order Poales; family Poaceae; genus Lolium; species Lolium multiflorum. The sequence continues at coordinate 330,817,323 of CM061748.1, forward strand.
GTACATATCTGAGGATCACACACGTAAAGTTGCAGATATTTTTGATTTTTTTACAGAGACTTCTGCTCAAATTCGTGACAGACAGCAAATCTGTTTCTGCGCAGCAATCCAAATCTAGCATCAACTTTACCATAGAGACTTTACTTGGCACAAAAACATGATAAGGAGAGATTGCTACAGTAGTAAACAACTTCCAAGACTCAAATATAAAACAAAAGTGCTGTAGTAAAATAAACACATGGGTTATCTCCCAAGAAGTTCTTTCTTTAGCCATTAAGATGGGCTCAGCAGTTTTAATGATGCTCTCATGAAAATAGACAATGAAGCAAAAGAGAACATCAAGAAGCAAATTCAAAACACATTTAAGCCTAACCCACTTCCTATGAAAAGAAATCTTGTACACAAATAAATTCATGAAGAACAAAGTGGTAAGCATAGAAAAGCAACACAATCGCAATTTCAAGATTCTCAACATAAAGAGGGGAAACTTAATATTATTAAGATGCATATAACCATGTTTCCCTCTCTCATAATAACTTTCAGTAGCATCATGAACAAACTCAACAATATAACTATCACATATAACATTCTTGTCATGAGCCATATGCATAAAATTATTAATCTCCACATAAGCATAATCAATTTTATTAGTTGTAGTGGGAGCAAATTCAACAAAGTAGCTATCATTATTATTCTCATCAAGTGTAGGAGGCATAGTATAATCATAATAAAATTTACTCTCCATAGTAGTCGGCACCAAAAGACCACTATCATTATAATCATCATAAATAGGAGGCAAAGTATCATCAAAGAAAATTTTCTCCTCAATGCTTGGGGGACTAAAAATATCATGCTCATCAAAACCAGCTTCCCCAAGCTTAGAATTTTGCATATCATTAACAACAATGGTGTTCAAAGCGTTCATACTAATATCATTACTACTAGCATGCAAATAAGATTCCATAGGTTTTTTAATTTTCGCAGCAAACAATCCATGTCTTAACTCAGGAAATAGAATAAGAAGCTCATTGTTACTTTCCATTATGCCTAACTAGTGTAAACAAGAAACCAAAAGATGCAATTGCAGGATCTAAAGGAAATAGCTTAGTACTTACAACGGCGCCGGAAAATAGCTTGGTAGCCGAGATCCGGAGTGTGAGTATCTTTTACCTTTCCTCCCCGGCAACGGCGTCAGAAAATAGCTTGATGTCTACGGGTGACATAGGCATCCCAAATGGGCCTAAACCTTCGAGATCTACTTGCCCTCTACTTCTAGCAAAACCCTAGTCCACAATCTGTAGGCATTGACAAGTTAATCCTTTGTCAATTGGCGCCGTCGGAATTAGAGGTTGCAAGGAGCTGATCTCGATGGCACGTTCAAGATCTTCGACTTCGTCGACGGCAAGCAACGCGATGGATCGAGGTAACAAGGAAAAACTGATCTATTCAATTTTATTCCTCACCCGCCCTCCCGTATGGATGCATGTGCCTATCTGGAGGAGCCCATCATCATGACGTTCGGAGAATTCCGATTTGGCGTCAACAAGGAAGGATCCTATCGTCTCGAAGTTCGATCTCGTCGGAATTTTCAGATAGATTCTAACTTTCGTCGAGTGACGAGGAGTTTCGTCGCCACGCTTACAAGCGACGGCAAGGGAAAGCTCGCCAAGATCTTCAGCAACACATCCTCGAGTCGTCTGCGGACTCCTTTATAAGCAGCGACTCCGAAGCGTCGACAGCTTCAACTTCATCGACAAATCTGTCGCCATCGGGAAGGTCTTCACCAATCTGTATGATGGTGTCACCAACCTTGACAAAAATCAATACGCAAAATACCACCAGATCTGTGCAATAGAAGAAACGGGTACATCAGAACCACAAACGTCAGAGGCTTTCGACGATTTGGGAAATCCACACGTCGATCCCGCTGATCTCAGGACAGGTCTAGGCACTAAATATGCCGGATCTTCAACTCGCGCAAAAGTCCAACTCCCGCAAGCTGCGTGGGATAGGGCTGCGAGAGCCATGGATGGATCAGAACCAATGAATACTACTGCTACCGTACAAGAGTTACAGGCATATCAATATAGACTTGCTCGGGTAAGCAGAGAGTTGGAAAAACGACGGCATCCCTGAATAGGAGGAAAGAAGCGCTCTGCGGCCGAGCGAAGTCGCCTTTCGGGAACTTCGGGAGATAGTCACGGAGAGGCTCGAAGGAGAGCAAGATCTCGGCTGCAAAATATACCCGAAGGAGAAAGGGGGAATCTAATTCAAAATCTCGACATGTCCTTCATGACGATCGATGAAAGGGGAAATATCATCCCAAAAACACCGAAGCAGGTTACATGGCAACACAGCTTACATCCTCGCGTCCAGACCACCTCCTGGACCCGAGAGAACCATTGTTCAATATGGCGATGGCTGGAGTAGGAGTTATGGGAACAGCGTTTGCAACAACGCCTCCCGAAGAAAATCCTAGGCAAAATAGTCCACGACCCACCGCAGCAGTTCAAGACCCACCAAGAACAAGTGGAGCAAGAGACACAGCGGTCCAAGTAAGGGTAGACAGAGCGCGACAAGAAAGAAGGGAGCATCAGCACTCACCAGAGCTTGCCGACGAGGATATGTGTGGGCTCCCGTGCTTTACGAGAAGAGTTCGAAAAACTCGAGTACCGAAAGGGTTCAAGTTACCCGAGAATTTCAAGAAATTTGACGGCCTGCAAGATCCCGAGGATTGGCTCGTGGATTATCTCGAGATGGTGAAGCTGGTAGGAGGAACCAGAGCAACAGCTATGCAAAGTATCCAAGTTCATTTGAGCGGTGCCGCGAGATCTTGGATAAAGAAACTCCCCCAAGTTCCATCGACAGCTGGGATAACTTCGAGGACATCTTCGTGAAAAACTTCCGATCCACCTGCAAAAAACCTGCGTCATTGGAGGAGTTGAGAGCGTGTCGACAAAAACACGACGAATCGATGAGGAAATACATACAGCGGTGGAACATCATAAAGAACTCAGCAGAAGATATATCTGACGAGAGGGCAATAGATGCGTTCGTGGCAGGAATCAGGCGAGGAGATTTCGTCGAGGACTTAGGGAGAACTAACCCTAAGACCATATCAGCACTCATGGAGATAGCCAATAAATGGGCGGATGGAGAAGACGCAATATACAACAAGCGACACAGGTCGCCAGAAGAAGATCGTGGTCGAAATTATCAAAATAGAAGGCGATTTTCTCGCCAGTTCTACAACAACGATGCTCCCGGCCATATATCGGCTGGTTTTCGAGGAAATCCTGGAGGAAATAGTCGAGATGATTATCAAAGGAGTAATGAGCAACAAGGCGACAATAGAGGTGATTTCCGTGGCAACAGGCAAAATAGTGGACCAAGGACTCAAAGACCTTACGTGTCTCCCGAGGAGATGATGAACGGTCCGTGTCAAATGCACTTTTACCTCGACAACAATGGAAAGAGGCAGTCAGGACATCTCCAGAAAGGCTGCCGTAATTTTCAGGCAATGTTGCGAGGCGCAGGAATTGCAAATGCCCAAGCAAATAACAGAAACCCTCGGGAGCCAAGGAGCGAGATCCACCTTCCACCTCCTCCCGCAATTACCGAAGAAAATCGACACCAGCTTAGAATCGCGGCAGCACCACATCCACCTCCATATGTCGACCCCAACTCTAACGGTGCGGTCTCGATGATTCAGAAAGCCAGGCCATCAAACGGGCGCAGAAGGTAATCTCGCGACAAGTGTTCATGGCAGAGAAGATGCCTCCACCAACAGTCGAGTACTTAAATTGGTCGGGGCAAGACATTGGCTTCACAATCGCAGACCATCCACAGCAAGTTCCTCGACCGGGACAATCGGCACTCATTTTACCCGCAGTAATCGCTGGTTTCGACGTGTCGAGAGTTTTCATAGATGGCGGCAGCTTAAACCTCATGTATGCAGATACATTGAGGAAGATGAACATATCCCTAGCAAATCTGAAACCAACTGACACACGTTTCCATGGGATCACACCAGAGAAGCCAAGTTACCCATTGGGCAAGATCAACCTCGACGTTCGGTTTGGAACCCGAGAAACTACAGGATAGAGAATTTGGAGTTCGAAGTTGTCGATTTCCGTCGCAATATCACGCTTTGTTGGGACGACCAGCGTATGCCAGGTTCATGGCAGTGCCGCATTATACATATCTGTTGTGGAGGTTGCCTGGGCCCAAGGGACCTATCACAATCAAAGGAAGTTTCGCGCTATCCGACAAATGCGACAAAGATTTTCATCGACTGTCAGAAACTTTCGGGATGCAAGCAGAATATGCGGCGCCAAGGTTTACTGATTATGATGTGCTGCCAGAGGTAGGGAGATCTTCTAAAGAGCCAACTTTCAACACAACCAAGGATTCAAAAGAGGTACAGATCCACCCGACAGATCCAAAGAAAACGACGTCCATTGCCGCAAACATGGATGTCGCATAGGAAAGCGCGCTCGTCGAGTTCCTCCGTGAGCATTGGAAAATCTTCGCATGGTGTCCAGCTGACATGCCAGGAGTACCCAGGGAACTGCCGAGCACCACCTCAATTTGGATCCTCTAAGACCAGTCAAGCAGCCTTTACGACGTTTTTGAACCTAGCCGCAAAGCAATGTTATCGAAATAGATCGACTCAGAGGCTGGTTTCATCAGAGAAATATCTACAGAAGCCACATGGGTAGCTAATCCAGTGATGGTGCCGAAGAAACACACAATAGTCCTTCGCATGTGCGTCGACTTCACGTGTCTCAATAAACATTGTCCCAAGGATCACTTTCCCCTCCCAAGGATCGATCAAATCATCGACTCCACGGCAGGATGCGAACGTCTTTCCTTCTTGGACGCATATTCTGGTTATAACCAGATCAGATTAAAGAAGAAGATGAAGCCAAGACGGCGTTCATCACACCTTATGGCGTGTTTTGCTACAAAACAATGCCCTTTGGTGAAAAACGCGGAGCAACATATCGAGCGGATGATGCGAAGTGCCTAGCAACACAGATTGGAAAAAGTGTACAAGTCTACATCGACGATGTCGTAATAACATCAAAGAAAGGGTCGACTTTGATCGAAGATTTGAAGGAAGCAACCGACAACCTCGACAAGTTACGCCTCAAGCTGAACCCGACAAAATGCTCCTTTGGAGTTCCCGCGGAGAACTTCTCGGGTTCCTAGTATCGGCAAGGGGGATTGAAGCTAATCCCGAAAAATACAGCCATCGTCACTATGAGAAAGCCAACAAAGCTGAAAGAAATACAACAACTAACGGGGCGAGTCGCAGCTTTAAGCGGATTCGTCGCAGGGAGAAAAAGCGCTGCCGTTCTATGCAATTATCAAACAAGGGGAAAAATTTCAATGGAACGAGGAAGCAAGCCTTCGAGAACCTCAAGCGAGCAATTTCGACACCACCGATATTGGTGGCGCCAAAGAGAAAGAACCTCTCCTCTTGTACATTGCAGCCACACCTCGGGTGGTCGGCACGGCCCTAGTCGTCGAGAGAGAAGAAGAAGGCAAGCTTCATGGAGTTCGAGAGGCCGTATATTTCATTAGCGAAGTGCTGTCGCCATCAAAACAATGTACCCGCAATATCGAAAAGCGGCATATGGAGTATTCACGACAGCAAAAAATTGCGACACTATTTTTCGGCGCACCCGATAGTGGTCAATGAAGCTCCCTTGTCAAATATCTTGAACAACCCAGAAGCTACTGGTCGTGTCTCCTTTGGGGAATAGAACTTTCTCCTCGGGACATCACGTATGAAAAAAGAAAAGCAATAAAATCGCAGGTCTTACCAGATTTCATTGCAGAGTGGATGGAGCTACAAAATACGGGACCCCAGATTTATCGAGAACTTGGACCATGAACCCGACGGGTCCAAAAGTGAAGGTCTGGAGAGGGCGTGATATTGGTATCACCGAAGGCGACAAGTTAAGTACGTTTTGCGGATGACGTTCCCAAACGCGTCTAACAATGAAGCAGAATATGAAGCTCTCATACACGGGATGAAGATGGCGAAAGCTTGCGGTGCAACCCGATGAAAATTTTGGCGACTCACAATTGGTGGCACGCAAGTCATGAACCAATGCGATGCAGTCAACGAAAGTATGATAGCATACAAAGAGGTGTACAATGAGCTGGAGAAGTTATTCGACGGTTGTGAGGTAAACCACATCAGCAGGATGAGCAACGATGAAGCCGACGTTCTCGCAAACATCGGGTCACAGTGTCTCGCAATACCTCCAGGCGTGTTTTGGGAAGAGATAAGCGAGAGATCAACAAAGCCAGCAAAAACAAAGAGGGAAGAAAGAAAAAACCTCGAGTATCACCAAAGACACAACAGAAGAAGAAGAGGAGCTAGTCATGATGGTACAAATTCCATGGATGCAGGCTTACATATCATATATCCTAAGGAAAACGATACCCGACGACCCAATCGAAGCAAGGCGAATAGTCAGGAGGTCAAAAGCTTTCACTGTGGTAAAAGGGGAGCTGTATAAATGAAGCATTTCGGGCGTGCTACAACGATGCGTTACACCCGAAGAAGGAAGAATCATCCTGAAAGATGTGCATGAAGGAATATGCGGGCACCACGCGAGCAGCCGGGCTATCGCGGCTAAGGTTTTCAGAGCAGGATTCTATTGGTTAACAGCAATCGAGGACGCAAAGGAAATAGTGAGAACTTGCGACGCGTGCCAAAGATTCGCCGCCAGACCTCATTCTCCTGCAGCAGAACTTATGCCAATCCCATTATCTTGGCCTTTTGCTCAATGGGGCCTCGACATGGTGGGAAAACTACACAAAGCTTCGCCAGGAGGTTATGAGTATATGCTTGTCGCGACAAATTTACAAAGTGGATCGAAGCAAAGCCGATAAATTCACCGGACGGCGCGTCGGCGATTAAGTTCGTGAAAAGCATCGTGTTCAGATTTGGAGTCCCTCACAGCATCGTCACAGACAACGGCAGCAACTTTACGTCTAAGGAGTTTAAAGCATACTGCGCAGAAGTGGGCATCAAGCTGAGTTTTGCGTCCGTCGCACATCCACAGACCAATGGACAAGTCGAGAAAGCCAATGGCATTATTTGCAATGGCATCAAGAAACGTCTGCTAGGACCATTGGAAAAAGCTCGACTTGGCCGGAGGAACTACCAAGTGTATTGTGGAGTATTCAAACAACACCAAATACAGCGACACAAGAAACGCCGTTTTTCTGGTCCATGGAGCCGAAGCAGTCCTGCCGATAGAAATCGAGCATGATTCCCCAAGAGTTGCAGAATATAATGAAGAAATCTCGAGAGAAGCACTAGAGGATGACGTCGACGCACTTGATGAAGCTCGAGACGAAGTTCTGTCGCGAGTCGCCAAATATCAACAGGACTTGAAGAATTACCACAGTCGAAGATTGCGGCCAAGATCTTTTCAAGTCGGTGATTTAGTTTTGCGACTAAATCAAAAAAGTCACGAAAAACTCGAATCACCATGGCTTGGACCCTACATCGTCACAGAGGTAATCGAAGGAGGAGCATACGAATCAAAGACAAGAAGACAGGGATTGCCGAGCCAAATCCCTGGAATGTGGCACAGCTCAGGCGTTTTTACGCTTAGATGCCGAAATATAGTCTACTTTGTAAACATACAATGTACTGAAACGCCCGCGAGTTTTCAGACGCACTCTTTTCCTTTTTCGGGGCACCGAGTGGGGCCGGAGAAGGTTTTTAATGAGGCGGGCTCGCGGTGCTGCAATATAATAAAGATAGTGTCAATATAACTTTTCTTTATCGACATGCTCAAAGTCTTGACCCAACGAATGCCAATATAGTTGCTCGAAAAAAGAAAAGCCTCGCCTTAGTATTAAGATACTTCGCGAGTCAATAAAAACACAAAACAGTACTCAACAAAGCAGCTCGGGGGCTGATATTAGCCAAAACTACATATTGAATAAATGCCTTGGTTTAAAACCTCGCATTATACAAATACAGCGAATAGCCACCGAAAATACTCGGGGGCTAGACAAATATAGAAATATGATGTTTGCTTCACAACATAATCATAATCATGATTTACAAGAAAAAATTATCTACTAAAGGAAAATAATTAGTCTTGATTCAATATATCATCAAGGGTAACTCTGTTTTCTTCAGGAGCAGCGCCAAGAAAATCAGCATAATGACCGTCTGCAAAAAAGTCGGCATCCATCCGAAGAAGGTCTTCAATCATTTCTTCGGCTATAGGTGAAACCTTCGTGTTAATACGATCGACACCAACTTTTCGGCGCCGTACCTTCTCGTGAACTTTCTCAACAACTTGGGTCAGATCAAGCTTCGAGTGGCAGATCTGAAGCATGATAAGGGCAAATCTGGCGCCAGCCACCAGTTGAGCTCTGACAAAGTTATGGATCCTGTGGGCATCTTTAAACTTCTCCATTAACTCGGGAAGAGTTTTTGGTTGAATGTTCCGAGGAAACATAGAGTTATAAACCATAGACAGGGTCTTGGTACAGAAGACAAGATAGTCGCGCACTTGGCAAGCACGATCTTGGAACCTGACAATTTGCTGGGTTCGTTCAGGAGTGGCCCAAAATAAAGAGCCATGGTTAAGGGAAAGATTGACAAGAAGATTTGTCCTCTCATTCACTCTTTGATCCTCGGCGGCAGCATCAAGAACCGAGCCTATTAGACAGCAAAGCAAGAAATTTGGAGGCAGCACAGAAAAATAAAGAAAAAGCACCATAAGGTTGGAGGCACATACCTAACATATCAGTGCTAGCTTCCATCATCAGTTCGAGCATGCTATTTTCTCGAGTAGCAGCTCCCTTTGCCTCCAATACAGCAGCATCTTTGGCAGCTACAGCCTCTTTGGCTTGACGAAGAGCAAGTTCTTCTTGTTCAGATGCTTTCCGAGTTTTTTCCATCATCGCCAAAGTTTGCTTCTTCACGGATTGAAGTTGTCCTCGAAGTTCTTTCAATTCTTCTGCCAGCCCCTTATTCGCAGAATCATCAACAAAATTAACAGGGACAGAGAACTTCTTCGGAAGGGACGAAGGAAAAACTTCGGAAGAATCAGGGATGGACGTATAGTTGTCAAAAATCAACTGAAAAAATAGAAAAACGTCGACATCAATCATTAAGACAGATAGACTTCCATTGATTTTCATAATATACACATGTCTGTTACAAAAGAAGGATCCCTAGAAGACCTAATCACCGCCAGGAGGACTAAGGCGCTAGCATCAAAAGATAGAAGTAAAAAAAGACAAGGTGGTCTACTTGACCTCCGGCTTGGATGCACTTGGAGCAGGCGCTGGTTTAACACCAAGGAAGGAGAGGATAGGTCTTGCAGAAGGTTTGGCAGCTCTAATTAGAGATTGCCATTTCTTTGTTTCCATCTCCCCTATGTTGCCAACCTTGGACCAGTCGACGTCTTGTTGGCTATTAGCAGTCAGCGCAATGGTGCCTTCAACGCCAATTTTCAGGCCTTCTTGGCGAAGTTTCAGCCCAAGATCTTCGGGTCCATTGAAGGTTTTTGCGAGCTCTACAAAGGTAGCGGGAGTCTCTTTCTTCGGAAAGAAATAAGGAAAAAGCTTCAGCAAGCCAGCTTCAGCATTTTCAAGCCCGTCACGTGCTTCATCCCCATGAATTTCGGAAAGGGTCAGCGCGTCGAGAAGCTCGTCACCCACAGGACCGTCAACTTCATATTCTTGATGCGTCCGCCCTACAAACAATCAGACAGATGTATAAAAATAAAGACTACAGGTGAAACGCAAGATAATCCAAGGCAAATCAAAGACTCGAGAACTTACTCACAAAACGCCGACACTGCGATTCCAAGCGGGAAAGAATCTCTGCCTCTCGAGCTGATTGCTGAGTTATGTTATCACTCAACGCAGTTTCAGCTTTGTGAAGCCTCTCTCGAAGATCTTGAACGGTGGCAGCATCCTTTTCAGCTTTTTGGCGGTTTTCTTCGCTCTGCTTCAACTTAACAGCAAGAGCGTCCGCACGTTTGTTGCTTTCCGCCAGATCTCCTGGAAAAATTGCGGCAGATAAATACTATGACAAAATCATGGTATACATGCAGCAACAGAACAAGATAATAATACCTTCGAGCTTCTTGGTGTAGTCACGATACCCGACAAATTGGGTACCAAGGCGAATAAATTCTTTCATCAAAGGCTGGAAAAACGATCAAGGAGGAAAACGAAGTCAATATAACCAATATATATACGGTGAACATTCAGTATGATTGGAATATTGAAAGATTTAAGGTTTACATCATCCAATGAAGGTGTCGAAGATCCACCAGGGAATTGGATAGAATCTCTCGATGGTTCCATTCTCGCTCCCTTTAATGGAGAGGCTCGGGGGCTCTCCACTAGCGATGGTTGCACGATGTCTTGTTGGGGAGGAGAAGATTCATCCCCATCATGTTGAGCTTCCGACACAATCAAAGTACGCGACGTACTCGTTCGTGCAGTAGCATCAACAGCTTGTTCTTCCTCCTCATCACTACAATAAAATGGCGGCAGTATAAGAAGCAAGAGACAAGAAACATCAAAACAGGAATAGTAAAAAGCAAGGAGTAACTCACGAGCTGACGAGGGCATCAGTATATGGGTTAAAAGCTGCCTTTTTATGAGAAGGCTCAGCTTCTTCGGCTTTGGAAGTGCCGGAATCTTTTACGTCGTCTCTCTTCCTCTTTGAAGCATGAGGAAGAGAGTGTGTCGAGGCAGTGGCCTCTGATTCAGCAGAAGCCGCGGTGGGAACCCGCGATTTCAGTGGCAGGGCGAGTGGTGCTTTGGTTGTCATCGTCGACAACGGCACGTTCCTCCACGTCTCCACCTTCAGGAAGAGGAGGAAGAGAAGAAAGAACAGGGTGGCCCTGAGAAAAGAAAAAGTGTCGAGAAAAAGGTGTTAACAAAATAGTAATCGACAAAATAACAAAGCTCGAGGAAACAAATATGGCTACAAAAAAGAAATTACCTCGGGGAGAGGGTTGGTGCTACTAAATGGCGCGACACGGCAAGAAGTAGGAATTAAATCCTTCTTGTTCAGCGAGGAGATTTTGCGGATAAGTTTCTCAAAGTCCTTCAAGGGAAGATCTTTCGAGAGCCTGTCAGCATCTTCTTCACCAGTGTATTTCCAGAAGGGGTTTTTGCGAGCCTGGAGAGGCTGCACTCTAGTCCTAAGGAAATAGGCGGTAATCTCAATACCCGAAAGTTCTTTCCCGCGGTGTTCTGTAGCTCGTGAATGCGAGTCATTAGCGCCTCTGTTGCCAATTTCTCCCTCGGTAGCTTCAGCATCCCAAGAACGGCGGCGAAAGATTTTAGCTTCTCCGTCAAAAGGAGCGATGTTCTCTTCCGCCGGGTTGGAGCTTTCCTCATGAATGTACAGCCACTTTTTCCGCCAGCCTTGAACGGAGTCGGGAAATTTGACATCAAAATAGTCGACTTCCGACCGAACGCAGATAACAACGCCGCCAATATTGTAGGCGACGTTGTGGTGGCTATTGCGGCGAATGCAAAAGATGCGTTTCCACAGGGCCCAATTGGGTTGGACCCCGAGAAAACACTCACAGAGTGTGATGAAAATCGAAATGTGGAGGAGAGAGTTGGGCGTCAGATGATGCAACTGCAGACCGTAGACAAACAGGAGACCACGCAGAAATTCGTGGATTGGGGGAGAAAGTCCTCGGATGAGGTGGTCAACAAAACTGACCCGATAGTTGATTGGAGGCTTTGGGTAGCTCTCCTCCTTGGGGAACTGGAGCGCATTCTCCTTCTTGCTGAATCCCATCCTCTTCAGCATGTTGATGTCTTGGTTTGAGATCTTGGATCTCTCCCACTCAGCACTTCCCAGATCTGTGGACGTCATCTTCGATTCTGGTGTGCTATGTCTAGTCAAGCGAGCGCGCGGCGGCATCAACGGAGCTAGCAGAGAAAGGAGAAAGGTGCTTGCGCGCGAGAGCTAATGGGAGCAAGGGGGCAGTTGCAGCGGAGAAGCAGAGGTACGCGTGAGCGAAAGTGCTCAAGGAGGAAGACGATGGCTTTATATAGCAGTGTGCCAGATCGTCACAACCGTTCGACTGATAAAAGAAAGGATGCAGATGACAACCACGTGTACAAGGGGTAAAAGGGTATTTTTACCGAGAAGTGAACAGGCAGGAGTTACAGTAATGGTGCCAGAAAAAGCGGAGGACGTGTGTCCCCCACTTGCACGACGTGTCAACTGGATAGGAAAAAGGGACCCACATGACAGTGACACATAGCGGTTTTCGCGTGTTTCCAACACAGAAATCGTGGCTATCATCAGCAACTACGTCATCAAGGTAAAAGAAAAGTTCGACTATGAAGCTCGGAAAAATTTATCGACTATGCAAGATTATTTCGGGAGCATTTGATCAAACACAAGTTTTTGCCCAAATGCTCGGGGGCTACTTTGGAAAAATAGAAAATTCCGAGTATGACAAGATAGAAATGGCGAGAGCCTATGATCAAATACAAACATTTGTTCATAGCCTCGGGGGCTACTCCCATCGGGAGCGCTGGTCGCGCACCCGATAAATATAAAACTGTCGAGAAAGATTATAAATATAGTGGTAAAGGATACTAATCTGTGGAGCCTACACCCAAGCACAAGTCCTTGGTTGTAGCCTCGGGGGCTACTCCCATCGGGAACGCTGTTCGCGTGCCCGATGAATTTTATCAAAATAAAGAAATAGAAGTGAGTATATTTCGAGTTACACAGATAACTCTACATATACTCCCATCGGGAAGACAAAATAAGTCATCAAATATGACTCGATAAAATGTGCTATTCCAAAGGCGAAAAGCACTCGACAATATATTCTCAGAACGCCAAAGTTGCGATCAATTTCTGAATGCCGCAAATTTGCGAAGGTAAGACCAGATCCGTTCTGTTGGGCGTGGCATCGCCAAAGACACGCTGCTACTTTTATCCGTATCAACAGATACGAAGAAAAATCCTAACGGACGCGTTAGGTACTCGATAAATTTGACTGGGACTCGACAGAATGGTAAGACCTTAAGCGGCGTCGAAGTTTGCACCAGTATTCCGAGATCATGTCCGGGGACGTGATCTTGAAGTAGGTTTTGCGGATTGCCACTAGAGCGGTTAACTAGTACCTGATCCGTCGGATGAACTAGCCCCAACTACCATTATCCCTGTACAATATAGAATTTTATGTAAAATATATAAATAAAAGCTCTCGAATAAAAATAAACAGTCGAGATTTCTCTTGACTCTACGATTCAAGCAAAATCTCGGGGGCTACTGACATAGGCATCCCAAATGGGCCTGCCGAAGATAGTACCCGGGGTTTACGAAGGCCCACTACCCGAAGGATAAGAAGATTCGGAAGCCCAAGATATATTAAGGAAAGTTAGAGTTGTAATAGGAAGTGTTATTTGTAATCTGGCGGGATGAGTTAGAAACCGTCCCGGACTCTGTAACTTGTACAAAACGAAACCCTCGGTTCCACCTCATATATAAGGGGGAGTCGAGGGACAAAGAGAGGATCGAATCTACTCTCAACAGAACCCTAGTTTTCATAATCGTCGAGTACTTTTCGCCTAAACCTTCGAGATCTACTTGCCCTCTACTTCTAGCAAAACCCTAGTCTACAATCTGTAGGCATTGACAAGTTAATCCTTTGTCAACGGGTGCTTCTATTCTTATAGACAGTGTTGGGCCTCCAAGAGCAGAGGTTTGTAGAACAGCAGCAAGTTTTCCCTTAAGTGGATCACCCAAGGTTTATCGAACTCAGGAGGAAGAGGTCAAAGATATCCCTCTCAAGCAACCCCAAATCACGAAGAAGTCTCTTGTGTCCCCAACACACCTAATACACTTGTCGGATGTATAGGTGCACTAGTTCGCGAAGAGATAGTGAAATACAAGTAGTATGGATGTATATGAGTGGTAATAGCAATCTGAATAAAATATGGCAGCAAGTAAACATGCGGTAGAACAGTAAATAAACGGTGTTTTCAGTATTGGAAACAAGGCCTAGGGATCATACTTTCACTAGTGGACACTCTCAACATTGATCGCATAATAAATAATAACTTCTCTCATTTGTGCTACATACACTCTTGTTTGATAATGAACACCATTCGTTGCGTAGGATTACACGAACCCTCAATGCCGGAGTTAACAAGCTCCACAACATTCGATATTCATGTTTAAGTAACCTTAGAGCATAATAGATCTTTGCAAAATAAATCGAGTACTAACATAGCATACACACTGTCACCTTTACACTATGAAGGGGGAATAAATCACATCAATACTATCATAGCGATAATCAACTCCATAACCTACAAGAGATTATGATCATAATCTACGACAAGAACTACATGATGCACACACTGTCACCATTACACCATGCAGGAGGAATAGACTACTTTAATAACATCACATGAGTAGCACATAGACTAGTAGCGATACAAAGCACATTGCAATCATAAAGGGATATAAATAAGCACTTCACTATGCCATTCATAACAGTGAATAAGTATTATGTGAAATATAGCCTAAGAGACCCACACGGTGCACACACTGTCACCTTTACACACGTGGGACAAGGAGTCTCCGGAGATCACATAAGTAAAACCCGCTTGACTAGCATAATGACATCTAGATTACAAGCATCATCATATGAATCTCAATCATGTAAAGCAGCTCATGAGATTATTGTATTGAAGTACATAGGAGAGAGATTAACCACATAGCTACCGGTACAGCCCCGAGCCTCGATGGAGAACTACTACCTCCTCATGGGAGCAGCGGTGATGAAGATGGTGGTGGAGATGGCAGCGGTGTCGATGGAGAAGCCTTCCGGGGCACTTCCCCGTCCGGGCGCGTGGAACAGAGACTCTGTCCCCCAGATCTTGGCTTCGCGATGGCGGCGGCTCTGGAACTTTTCTCGTACCGTGGCTTATTCGTATTGAAGTTTAGGTCAGGGACCCTTAAATAGGCGAAGAGGCGGAGTCGGAGGAGTCCCGAGGGGCCCACCCCATAGGGTGGGGTGACCACCCCTCTGCCGCGCCGGCCTATTGTGAGGAGGCCCTGGGCCTCCTCTGCCTTATTCGGCTCCGTGAGTCTTCCGGTGAAATAGAATTTTCGTGATTTTTCTGGATTTTTCCGAGCACTTTGGTTTTTGGGCCTTTTTTGCAATAAACAGACATAATAAACAGAAACTGGCACGGTGGCATCTTGTTAATAGGTTAGTCCAATAAATGCCATAATATGATATAAAGTGCATATAAAATATGTGAGTATTGTCATAAAACTATCATGGAACATAAGAAATTATAGATACGTTTGAGACGTATCAGGTACTCTGAAGCTCACGGATGCGAGTCATCAGCGCCTCTGTCGCCAATTTCTCTTCTTCGGTAGCTTCAGCATCCCAGGAGCGGCGGCGAAGAATTTTGGTTTTTCCGTCGAAGGGCGCGATGTTGTACTCCACTGAATCAGAGCTTCCTTCGTGCACATACAGCCACTTCTTGCGCCACCCTTGGACGGAATCGGGAATTTGACGTCGTAATCGACGTCGGAGCGAACACAGATAACGACGTCGCCAATATTATAGGCGACGCCGTGGGCCATTGCGGCGGAGGCAGAAGATGCGTTTCCACAGAGCCCAATTAGGTTGGACTCCGAGGAAGCATTCGCACAATATGATAAAAATCGACACGTGCAAGATAGAATTGGGCGTCAGCTGGTGAAGCTGAAGCCCATAAACAAAGAGAAGACCGCGCAGAAACTCATGGATAGGAGGGGAACAACCGCGGATGAGATGATCAACGAAACTAACCCGGTACTCCATTGGAGGAGATGGGTAGCTCTCCTCGTGGGGGAAGCGCAGCGCGTCCTTCTTCTTGGCAAACCCCAGCTTCTTCAGCAGGTTCATGTCCTGGCTGGAGATCTTGGATCTCTCCCAGTCCAAATCTTCGGTGGCCATTGGGGATTTTTGGAGCGCTGTGCTGGGTGTGTTGCGAGGGTGACGATTTCTACTAGGATGGAGCAGAACAGCACGAGCTCGGAGGAGCGCACAAAGCGATGAGAGCACTGGAGGATTTTTTGCAGAGGAACAGAAGTGCGGCGCGAGTGGAAATATTGATTGAGGAAGACGATGACCTTATACGCAGGTGCGGTGAAACGACACACCGTTGGATGAAGAAAATGTGGACCAGATGCTGTACACGTAGTCAAGGGCTAAAAGGTAATTTCATTATGACGAGAAATTACAGAACCTGCAGTACATGTGCCAGTAAAAGCGGGAGACGTGTGTCCCCCACTTGCACGACGTGTCCATCAGAGAGTGGATCTGGACCCACGAGGCAGTGAGAGGAGCGGTTTTCGCATGTTTCCAATACAGTAATCGTGGCTATCATCAGCAATGACGTCATTGAGGTAAAAGAAAAACTCGAATAAGAAGTTTGGTGAAAATATCGACAACGCAAGATTATTTTGAGAGCCTTCGATCAAATACAAGTTTTTGCCCAAATGCTCGGGGCTACTTTGGAAAACTTCGAGTATGACAAAATAGAAATGGCGAGAGCCTATGACCAAATGCAAGCATTTGTTCATAGCCTCGGGGCTAATCCCATCGGGAACGCTGTTCGCGTGCCCGATGAATTTAGACCAAAAGAAAGAAAAAGAAATGAGTATATTTCGAGTTACACAGATAACTCTACATATACTCCCATCGGGAAGACAAAATAAGTCATCAAATATGACTCGAAAAAATGTGCTATTCCAACAGCCGAAAAGCACTCGACAATATATTCTCAGAGCGCTAGAAGTCGCGAATAAATCTCTAAATGCCGCAAAACTTTGCGAAGGTAAGACCCCAGATCCGTTCTGAGAGGCATGGCACTCTCCGGCGGATTGCTACTTTTTCCGTATCAACGGATACGAAGGAAAATCCTAACGGACGCGTTAGGTACCCGATAAAATATGACTGGGACTCGACGAATGGTAAGACCTTAAGCGACACTCGAAGTTTACACCAGTATCCGAGATCATGTCCAGGGACGTGATCTTGAAGTAGGTTTTTGCGGATTGCTACTAGAGCAGTTAACTAGTACCTGATCCGTCAGATGAACTAGCCCCAACTACCGTTATCCCTGTACAAAATAATATTTGCATATCGAAAGGTTATGCATTAAATTCGATAAGATTATTGAATGATTAAAGTTGGAGATTTTCCCTGATTCTTCGATTCAAGAAAAATCTCGGGGGCTACTGACATAGGCATCCCCAATGGGCCTGCCAAAGATGGTACCCGGGGTTTGAAGGCCCAGGACTCGAAGAATAAGAAGATTCGGAAGCCCATTTAGTGTTAAGAAAAGATAGATTGTATTAGGAAACATAAAGACTTGTAATCTTACGGGTTGGGTACGAAACCCTCCCGAACTCTGTAACTTGTGTATTACGAAACCCTCGGCTCCACCCTCTATATAAGGGGGAGTCAAGGGACAAAGAAAGGATCGAATCTATTGTCAACAGAACCCTAGTTTTTACAATCAGCGAGTACTTTTCGGCTGAAACCTTCGAGATCTACTTGCCCTCTACTTCCAGCAAAACCCTAATCTACAATCTGTAGACATTGACAAGTTAATCCTTTGTCACATCCCGAGGACTTTCCCCAGATAAAGGTGGCGTACATGTACTACCATGACATGATGTTGAAAGAAATCGTCGACTGAATTGCAGCGTCTTCGGCATCAATAGCAGCGACAGCAGCTTCAACCTGTTCTTCTAGGTGTATTTGTGTCCCGGACTCCCGGTTCTGTAATATTCGAGACGGCGCACGTGACGATAGCTGGAACTTTGAAATATACCATTTAAATGCGATCGTGGCTATTTTGGCTGGACGTCATTTGGGACACACGACTGGAGACCCTTTTTCATATATTTTAAGTTTTGACTTTTTTGTACATTTATTCTTTCATTCACATACGATGTCTAACTACAGTTTTGCCATCAACTGGGCTAATTCGTTGGTTAGATGACTAAGTGGTGGAAATTTCAACAGATAGAGCTATACCTAGTGGAAGCCGCAAAAAATTCGTTTAAATAGTGTTTTGTGCAACACATGGAGCGGAACGTGGTGGAATATGCGATTCCCTCCCCTCGGCATGGTGGAGATAGGGTAGACATAATACATGATAGATCAAGCCGTTCAGGAAGAGCTCATGGTGGGACATTGCTGCGCAGTCCATGGCGGGGAAGTGGGACGACAAGTTGAATATAGTGACCAAAGTCAATACAGAAACAATCAATAACTAAAAAGAAATATGATGATTCATGCTTGTTTCTTGAATCCAACACATCGGTTCATCTTCCTCAAAATGAATTTGAAAGTGGAACATATAGATTTATATGTACTGAGGCACCACAAAATGTATAATGTATCAAAATAATCGTGGAAAAAAGTCACATCCGAATTCACCAGGATTTACCCGGTTAGAATTTATTTAGATTCTCAAAATTCCAAATGAAAATATGAAATCAGGAAGATTTTAGTTTTTGCCAGAAATTCAAGATTTTTTTAATTTTTTAAAAATAAATTCATAATTGCATCCTCGGTAGAGATTATTATTACTTAATCATTGATGTTTATTTAAATAATTGTTTAAAATTAAAAATAATAAAGAGTTGTGATATCACGATCTAAGAGTTAATAGGATTGATATGGTAGTATTATCAGCAATGTTTCATGAAGAAGATGGAACCTCAACCGGAAGAAACGAAGATGTTAAGCATGCTAGGGGTGGAGGATGGGTTACGTAGGTGGGAAGTTTAACTATGAGGGGTAATTTGACCTAAGATTAATGGTAGTGTTAAAATTAAAATGATCCATGTGCGAGATTTAAAAAAATGAAAAAAAAATGAAAATCAAAAAATTTAAAGTTAATGAACGGGAGGGCGTGGCCTGCGCCGAGGGCCTAGACGCTGATGGCTACTACCAGCGTATCACAGCTACGCTGACGGCCGGGCTACGCTAATGACACACGTGGCTCTGCTAAGGCGGATGTTTTCTGAGGAGCGTAGCCTACGCCGACGACCCAATATGGCTACGCCAAAGGTTTCTGGCCGTTGGCGTAGCCAGACATTCCTATAGTCAAACTATTTAAACAGAAGGCTCGAAGAGCAACAATGCACCATAAAATTACACTTTTGCTATTTAACAACCGAGTGTTTTTCAGTTTAGCAACAATCAAATTCTTTGTGCGTTCGATCAGTCTCTAGTTTCTTTTCCGTTCGGTACCATGAGGTTTGGGCTGGACCGAAGACTTTCTCCATGTTTTTCATTTTGCAAGAATTTAATATGCGTGACTCGCATCACTGGAAGTCCGGAACCTCCCATGTTGGCATATTCATGTACGGGAGTTTTGCTTAATGAATGATGATTCAGTGATTTTGCATGGCGTTTCTCCAAACCTTTTTTTTCAAATTTTAATGAAATGTTCATTTTGCAATTCCAAACTATAGGGAAGTCATTTTGATTATGAGTCGCTGCTTTTAAAGAAATGTTCATTTTTTACTATGGTATTTACATGAGTTTTATTCGTAAATACAACTGTAAATACATGAGGTATTTTTTTTGTAAATACCACTGTAAATACAAATGAAAATACATGAGTTTATTTCCATAAGTACCACTACATGTACCACTATAAAACCACTGTAAATACATCATTTTTTTGTGTAAATTCCACTGTCAGTTCTAACGTAAATACATGAGTTTTCTCGTAAATACCACTGTAAATACATGAGTTTTTCCATAGATCTCATGTAAATCAATATGACCCCCCCCCCCCCCCCCCCCCTGTAAGTTCTACTGTAAGTACAATGAAAATACATGGGTTTTTTCAGAAATACCACTGTATGAACCACTGTAAAACCACAAATCATGAGTTTTCCCGCGCTGTAAATACATGAGTTTTTTCGTCAATCTCATGTAAATCCACTATAAAACGTGAGTTTTCCCGTAAGATACCATTGTAAATACATCAGTTTTTCCGTAAATCACATGTAAATCCAATGTAAATACGTTAGTTTCTAGGGGAGTAAGACTATTTTTCCTCTTCGTATTGGTTATTTGCAGGTACAGTACTACGTATTTGTGCTTTCTCACGGGAGATGTACATAGGGACATGGAAGAAGAGACCTGCAGATTCCCGTTCGGAATTAATAAAGGGAATGACAGAAGTGGTGGAAGGAGGGAAACAATCTTATTGGTCTATTTTTTTCGAGTGTTGGTGAAAAGAAAAACAACCGAATGTGAAATAGATAGTCCCTAAAATTAGCCAGCTAGCCGGCTACTTACCACTTAAGCATAGCAATATAATGCTTGCATTACAAGTTCTTTACATATCCTTAAATTATTCTGATATTTCCGCGGACTAAGGTTCTTTGGATACTCTTAATTAATTTTATTCTTATCTCATCTCTTAGCGAGGGAGAGGTGGGGAAATACGCAATCCAACTCGTAGAGAACATGTGTTGGGGGCATGGGTTGACACTTCCTACCACCGTAGTGTCCTCCTCTGCAGCATGTGCTACTACAATTTTCTCCATCCCATGTGACGCTGATATCCTTCATTTTCTCGAATTTGAGACCAAGCAACATTTTTTCCTTACTCTTGAGGTCCATGGTAATGAAGACATCATCTTGCTTGACAAGCAAAGCACCTCTACTCTCTGCAAAGAAGACAAAGTTTATCTCCTTGCTCCCCAAGTCTGCCAGCTGAGAGTGTTGCCAGCCGTCTTCACACCCATGCCCATGATCATGGATACCGTTATCTTCTCCCTGCTTGGTCCAAAGATCTAGCACACCATGCTCGTGTTGTATAGTAACAAACGAAAGCACTCCTCCAGCGACGCATGGGATCGGCGGCCGTGACAGAAGCGTTTTACTGTGGGCTTTGATCTCGGGATCTTGGTAAAATAGAATGTCTCGTGGTATAGAAATGTCTCGTGGTAGTGTTTACATTGAGGATATAGAAGAAGTTGCCATTGCCCATGAACAGCCAATGCACGGTGCTATGGATGACAATGCCAGCACTCGGTCCACACCTGATGAAGGCGGATGGCCAGCGACACCTGATGGGAGCGCTCCAGCTCCCTGTAGCCGAGGAGTACGTGCAGGCAGACGCAAATCCATCGCAGTCGGTGTAGTTCAAGACCACGCGAAACGTGTGTTGTTGCCGATGGTCCAAATTACCAACATGAGCATCGCCATAGTCCGCGTCCATGAGAAGCGCATAGCCTGTAGGTTCCCAGAATCTAGTCGTATCGATGGCAGGCGCCGGGAGAAGATGCGTGTTCCTCTTGTTGCCCATAGGGCGACATACAACCAGTTGGAGCTTCTGGCCGATGGGGTGGATGCGCACGAGGAGAAGACCGCGACGCGATGCCAGTGGCTGGCAAAGCTGAAGAAGAGCCCATCGTGATCGGCGAAGAACGAGTCGACGGTAAGTTGCCCGTCGTCGCCAGCAGCCTGGAGGCTAAAGAAGTGCGGGGGGCAACGCTTGGGATAATTCCTCTCGAAACAACACGAGCTGCAAGCAATCGAGTTCTGCCAGAAGACCCCAACGAGGACGGACGGGTGAGGCGCCGTGTCCGGCCAGAGGCCGATCTGTCGGAGGAAGGCCCGGTCGGTGACGAGGTGGAGCCACCGTTTGCAGGTGGCTGCACAGCGCAGGAGATCCCGTCAGCCCAGGCGCGCCAAGACGTCACGTAGGAGGTCGTCCGCAATTTCGCCGGCGGCGCGTCCTGGGCGTGCAGTGGCCATCTTGCTAGGGTTTGTTCAGCAAACCAACACTGGAGACGCGCCAGGCTATATATGTACTTCCTCTTCCCAAAAATAGGATTGGTCAAAGTTTTAAAAAAAACTTGAAGTTTGATCTGATTAATTATATAGAAAAATATAAAGATTATATAATAACAAACGTACATAACAGTCGTTATAACAGTCTTATATAGTTTGTTAAATTTTAAAATGTTTGACCGTGACGAAAAACTATATGCGTCCTATTTACTTACTGCTACATGCCACCAACCGATCTCGATCGGTTAAAATCCGACTGTAATTACTTCTGCTACTGGAGAAAATGAGCCACCACAAATCGTGGCCACTTTATACTCCCTCCGTTCTAAAAGAAAGTAGATTAATTTTTTCTATGAATGTATTTATAACTAAAATGTTTATCTAGACAAAGTTAAGAAACTATTTTATATTATTTCTTTTTACAAAAACAACCAGTATTTAATAATCCAGCAGGAGAAACTGATAGTTCAGTCACAACATGATTCAACCTTTCAGGAGGTTTGCCAACGGCCTTTGCCGTCAGCACATGCTGAATTGCCATGGGCACGCAGACGTCAGGAAAGCTCACGTCGGCATAGCTACCTAGTCGTCGGCATAAGTCAAGCCATCGGCATAGCTCATCTATGTCGATGGTTTTCTCTCGTTGACGTCATACCGTGGCCGTCATTGCGTAAATTGATGTTACGGTTGTTTGACGGCATCTGGGAGCTATGCCGTCGGCATATCATGAGGTGTGGCACCTTCTGGAGGCGCACCTGGGAGGGCCTACGCCGACAGCTATGTTGTCTACATATTTGTCCAGTAAAATTTAATAAAAAAATTGCCCGATGGACATGGCAGACAACCATGTCGAGCACGGAACTAGCATTGCAAGACGAACCGGGGTGAGTGATTGGCTCCAGAGGTGCGCCTCGCTACAGGGGATTAGATAGTGGCCGCACGGACTCCAAGCAGCCACCGGAGTGGCGCCGACGACATGCTCCTTCGGCATTGTAGAGAGGCCAACGCGGCCACGTCGAACGACAAGGGGAAACAGAACGAGGAGTGATTTTAACGGAATGGCAACTCACATGGAACATGAAGATTGCTCGGGGAAACCAGCGAATGATGGGAGCCGGCGGAATCAACGATGGAGCGCAGCGGCCGGAGTGAGGAATCGGCGACCGTGTCGTTGGTTTGAGCGTCTCTCCTCGATTTCTTTGGTGGAGAGATTCATCATGACAAGGTCGAACTCCTTGTGGTGGCAGGGAGGCAGAACTTTTGGTGGTGGCGACGGAGAGATGGTGACCTGTGGCGGCGTTTTTGTCGTTCTTATGGTTATGGGGGGAGCAATAACAGGAGAGAGTAGAGAGTGGCGGCGCGAGGAGGGAAGGAAAGGCTTGTTTGATGGTGCTTTGGAGGGGATTAAAAGTAGTAGGAACAGAGCAGTTGGATTTGTAGGAAATGGACTGATGATCGGTTTTGGTGGGCTGATTCGTGGGTTGCTATTTCATGTCCTCTGATTGGCTCGATGTGTGTTTCTTTGGTGGGGGGGCATTGAACAGAGTTTGGCCTGGCAATAAAAATTTCCAAAAAAAACAGAAGGGAAACCTGCACGGACTTGCACGTCTTGGGATGGCAAGCAATGTTGATGAAGAAAGTTTTCTTCTTTGCCGCACCAAAAGTTTACTAACTACTACACCGCATGTATGTGAAGAGGGTCGTCACACCATGGAGACATATATTACCTCTATGAACTCTGTTACAAAGGGGTATATTCTTGCAAACAAATGTGATACCATGATAAAATAGATAGTTTGGAACCTAAAGATGATTTTTTGGAAAAATCATGAGCAAACTATCAAGCGCAGTTGTCGCTCCGATTTGCCCCCGGCCTTTTAGCTGAATCAACCAATGTTTGTGTTTTGGTGAGAGGTACCTAGAAATATTTTGAGATGCGACCAAAGATTTGTACACACAATGGGTCTAGTACTTTAGAAAGCTTTGATTGGCCAATTTTGGATTTTTTTGGGTAGGTGCTTGACAAAAAACCCATTATTGGAATATTGGTACTTGGAAAATAATAAAAAAAGATTTTGCAAAGACAATTAAAACCCCCAGCATCAACATTGCTCGCCATCCGAAGATGCACCCATATGCATAGTATGAGGTAATTTGAACAAATTATGACGTCGCGTAGGAGGTCGTCCGCGATTTCGCCGGCGGCGCATCCTGGGCGTGCAGTGGCAATCTTTTTGCCCATCTTGCTAGCTAGGGTTTGTTCGCAGACCGCATCAACATGGAGACACGCCACGCTATATACTAGAAAATTCAAGAAATTACTTCTATAAATAACTCTACCAAAAAAGGTATGAAATCAATTATTCTTTTTAGTATAAATAATCAGAAATCGGACTTAGAATTTTCCATCCCTTGCAAACATCCATCTCTGTGTGTAATGCGAACTATACTTCGGCCTGCTTTCTAGCCCATGATCGTGCAGTGGGCCTCTGTCGCACGTATTTGTAATACGGGGCAAAGCCCACGCACAACGACGCGCCGAAAACGGTGCTAGTTTTTCTGGAGGTTCTCTAACTTTCAGTCCCACATCGATAAACCTGGCACGTGTGGCCCAGGTTAAATTAGAGCCGGGCTGAGTATGAGACGTGCTAAAGAAGAAAGCACATCCCGCCACACGTCATTGCCGTGCATGTGCGGTTAGCACAATGTAGCAACCCCAATTGGAATTCAAATATGTTAATGTTAATTGATTCGATTGCCGCTCACCCAGATATGACCGGTAGATCAATCGCACTGCAGCGTGTGAAACATACGCCTGGCACCACTTTTTTTTACACACTCGTTTTTAATTTGAAATGCAAAATCACTTGGCTTCGGATTTTTTTACCCACTCGTTTCAATTTAAAATGCAAAGTCACTTGGCTTCGGATTAATTTAAGATGCTAAACCTTAACTAAGAGCATCTCCAACAGATGCATATTTTGTTTTACATCACTAAACCAATTATACACCACATGTTTTTGCTGTTTTTAGTTTTTACAACTAGCCTATTTTTTTACTTTAAACCCTACTTATATTTTAACACAAATACTTGTATCTCACTAAAATGATCATAGAAAAATAATTATACTTAAAAAAATTATGATTTTTGGTAGATGCTTTATAGGGTGTGATTTACCTATTCATAAGTCGTTCATACATAAGTTATACCCTATGAGAAACCCAAAGGCTTTTTCGGTCTGATGCGGTCAATACCGTGTCTGGCGTCCCAAGTAAAAACAAATGGGATTTCTAACAAGAATAGTAGAACGCACTAGGACATATGATTTAACATTATGAGCAAAAGAGCGGCTCGTGGATGGCCCTCAGATTCTTCTTGCTTGTAGCGTACGTGTTGCCCGCGCCGTTGCCAAGCGTAAGTCGCGAATATTCACGCGAGCGCACGCGCTATAGGTCTATATTTCATCGTCTGCTACTATCTAGAAGACAACAAACACTCCTCCTTATAAGGTGATCTCAACCTCTCTAGCCTAGCAAGGTGGGACTAAAAATTGCAATGGTTCAACAGCCAAACTATTTATGATGATGCCCCGGCTTCACTATTGGGCTGGTATTTACTTGGGCCAAGCTAGTTTGTGGTTGTTGGGCTGATGTAAATTTGGCATCCAATCGCATTGATATGTTGGTCTGGCGTGATGCAAAACTTGTATATGGGGTGTTGCATGCAACTTATATCCAACTGTAAGTTCATAGTCAAGACTCAAAAGAACGCTGACGGGGTTCGTTACGCATGCAGCTTGTATTAGCTTGGTAGGTTCTTCTTTCAGACGCTACTTTCTTAATTTAAACTATGATTTACCTCATGCCCCCTTTTAGCTGAATCAACCAATGTTTGTGTTTTGGTGAGAGGTACCTAGAAATATTTTGAGATGCGACCAAAGATTTGTACACACAATGGGTCTAGTACTTTAGAAAGCTTTGATTGGCCAATTTTGGATTTTTTTGGGTAGGTGCTTGACAAAAAACCCATTATTGGAATATTGGTACTTAGAAAATAATAATAAAAAGATTTTGCAAAGACAATTAAAACCCCCAGCATCAACATTGCTCGCCATCCGAAGATGCACCCATATGCATAGTATGAGGTAATTTGAACAAATTATGACATGATTTTGGCCATGACCTATCTCATATTGCTTGAAAGCCACAAAACTTCGTACATGGTAGATCATTTCGGAGAAGAATTTTCTAAAATACTTGTGATAATCTAATTTTTTTATTTTTTCTAGCAACTAGGTCACATAAGATGACAAAGTGCGGAGGTTTTATATTTTTTAATTACTTGTACATGATGTAAAATGTGGCCAAAATGGTGGGCATGAACATAGTTACACAGGGGTATAATCTTGCAAAATAAATTGTGTATATATGATTAAATAGATAGATGGTAACCTAAAATAGTTTTTAAGAAAAAATCATGAGCAAACTATCAAGCACATGTAGTTCAAATTTGCCCCCTTCCAACTGAATCGATCACTATTTATGTTTTTGGTGAGAGGTACCTAGAAAAATATTTTGAGATGCAACCAATTGGTGAATTAAACACATAATATGGTCTAGTATTCTTGAAAAATTGGATGGTTCAAGTTTGAAATTGTTTTTTGTAGGAGATTCACAAAAAACAGTACTATTCACACTTAGAAAATAAAAATTAGATTTTCTGTGCAAAGACAATTTAAAACCCCAACATCAACATTGCTTGTCCATCCCAACAAGATACACACATATGCATATATTGGGTCATTTAAACAAACTATGTCATTACTTTAGTCATGGCCTAGATTATTTGGCTTGAAAGCTATGTAAATCCGTGTATATGGTAGTTTATTTCTGAGAAGGCTTTTCTACAATATTTATGATACTCCATGTTTGTTATTTTCCTAGAAACTAGGTCACATAAGAAGAAAAATTGCGATGGTTTTGTATTTTTTTAAATTACTTGTGCTTGATTTAAAATTTGGCCAAAATGGTGGGCATGAACATTGTTATCGTATAATCTTGCAAAACAAATTGTGTATGTATGATGAAATAAATATTTGGGGACCTAAATTTTTTTTTGAAAATAATCATGAGTGGACTATCAAGCACCTATAGTTTGAATTTGCACCCCTTCCAACTGAATCGACCACTATTTCTCTTTTTGGTGAGAGGTACCAAGAAATCTTTTGAGATGCAACCAGTTGTTGATTGTTACACACAATGTGTTCTACTAGTATTCTTGAAAATTAGGATGGTCTGTTTTTTGGTAGGTATTTCACAAAAAAACCATTATTGACACTTAGAAAATAAAAAAATGAGCAAACTTAGCTCATTTGGCTTTCCCATACGAAAATATTTTTTGTGTGTGCAACGACAATTAAAACCCCCAACATCAAAGTTTCTTTCCCATACGAAGATGTACATACATAATATGGGGTCATTTAAACAAACTATGCCAGTACTTTAATCATGATCGACTTAGCTCATTTGCCTTGAAAGCCATGAAATTTTGTACATGGTAGGTCATTTCTAAAGAAGGATTTTCTAGAATATTTGCGATACTCTATGTTTGTTGTTTTTCCTAGAAAATAGGTCACATAAGAAGAAAACATGCGAAGGTTTTTTAGTTGTTTTATTTTTTGAATTATGTGTGCTTGATTTATAATGTGGCCAAAACGCTAGGAATGAATATTGTTGCCTACGGGTATAATCTTGCAAAACAAATCATGAATCTATGATGAATTAGATAGTTGGGAACCTAAAACTAATTTTTGAAAAAAATAATGAACAAACTATTAAGCACGTGTAATTCAAATTTACCCCCTTCTAACTGAATCAGCCACTATTTGTCCTTTTGGTAAGAGTAACCTATAAATTATTGGGATTTCTATTTTTGTGCCCCTGGTTCATTAGTTGTACTCAGTTTTCCCCAGCCCCTTAGTTTTTCCTCAGTTTCCCCTCCTCGGACGCTCAGACGGGAGGGTTGCCGTCTGGTCAGGCCTTCACCGTTACCGGTGACGGCTAGGGAGCGCGTTGGTGTTGAATTGACCGTTTCTTTCGAACTATGTTGACTGTTGACTCGAGGAGCTCACCCAAAGCTTTCCACCCGATCTGGAGGAGCTCACACACCCCCCTCCGCCACGCCGTCCTGCCCTCCTACCTTATGGCGTCGTCCGCCGCCGAGCCGCCCCCGCCCCCACCACCACCCCCGGGAGGCGGAGAGGGATCCGCCTCCACCAGATCTAGATCTACCCCTGTCGCGGTAGAGTTTGTATATCCGTCTGGTGTACCGCCTCTTCCCGTCAGCCGCGGAGAAGATTGGGAATCGAGGGATCTAACGCATGGATTCCATGGGTAAGCATCGTCTGCCTATGTGAATTAACAGTAGGCAGTTTTTGAGCGCCAATCGTTGTTGCTCAACTAACTGCGTTGCTTTTCGAATAGGATTGATCCAGCGCTGGCTTTTCGGCTGGTGGTTAGGCTGGATTCTAGCTTTACGCGTGATTCTAAACGTCAAATGAATGGGTTTTACTTCCTGCGGTGGTTGCAACCACCATCTCGTTGAGGGATTTGAAAGCTAACATCTTCGATAAGTACTCCTGGAGCCCTCGCGATGCAGTTCATTTCGAATATTTCAACAGCACGGAGCGAAGATTGGTTCCACTAATTTCCGACGATGATCTGGGAATTCTTTTTTGCTTTGAATGCTTCTTGTCTGGTGTTGGGGCATCATCAGGTGGTCGGGCATCATGTCTCTCTACTGTTGCTGCCTCTGCTAATAGTGTGCGCCGTCCTTGTAGGTCCACAGCAGCACCATCTGTCCCCAGTGCGAGTGGTAGCCAGATCGTTCCTGTGGTCAATGTGGAGGACGATGCAGAGATTGGGGATCAGTCTCCTGAAGATGATGAGGATGAGTTAATGTTTCCTGAATTGGTAGATCGATGCAGTAAGCAGGCAATGGAGGATCAATACATGGAAGATATTGCTTTTGGTGCCTTTGATGAGACCGATGATGAAGAGAAGAATGAGAACGATGACAGCCTCGTTTTAGCCGATTACGAAGGTGAAGACTTGCCAACAATTGAGTGGAACAGGGAGGATCCTCAGCTTGCAAAAGGCACCGTGTTTCAAACGATGATGGACTGCCGTAATGCAATTACTACATATCACATTCTCACTAAGAATAATTATGAGGTTATTAAAAGTGAGCCAGGTAGGTTCACAATTAAATGCCCATACCCAAGGTGTAGGTTTAGGCTGCATGCATCCACAATGCGCAGAAGCAGCTTGGTTCAGGTACTACGCCAACCAGTTGTGTATTTAGATCACGGTGTAAAATTTGTTATCTATTACGACATCCCTTATCATTATGTTTCAGATAAAGAATAATAAGGAGATCCATAGGTGTCCACCTCTAGGGGGAGAGCCAGACCTGAAAACAAAGCTAGCGAAGACTAGGTGGTTGGCAGATATAATCCTAGATTGGCTGAGAGAAACTCCTTCACTTGGTCCAACGGCACTCCAGAAAAAGGTGGCTGAGAAGTATAAAGGGATGAAAGTACCTTACATGAGGATGTTCTATGCAAAGGAAATGGATCTTGACAAGATCAATGGTCCATGGAATGAAAGCTTTCAGTTGCTTTACACTTTCAAAGCTGAAGTGGAGATGGCTAGTCCAGGCAGTGTTGTAGCAATAGACAAGCATACAGTTCCCTACAAATTGAAAAGCGGGAAGGTAATGCACAAGGAATGTTTTAGAAGGGCTTTTGTTTGTTTCAAAGCTTGCTGGAAAGGCTTTTTGGTTGCAGGCCTTATTTGGCCGTGGATGCATCAGCTCTTCATGGTAGGTTTAAAGGACAGCTAGTTGCTGCTACTGCAGTTGATGGACATAATTGGATGTTCCCTGTTGCTTATGGAGTTTTGGAGGTTGAGTCGAGGAAAGTTGGACTTGGTTTCTGCAGAACTTGCGCGACCTTATAGGTCATCCACCAGGACTTGTTATCCACACAGACGCTTGCAAAGGTTTGGAGAGTGCGGTAGAAGCAGTATTCCCTGGAGTGGAGCATAGGGAATGTATGCGACACTTGGTACAATTTTACAAAGAAATTCAAGGGTAAAGTTTTTGACAACCTATGGCCAGCTTCATACACATGCAGCTCTAGGAAGCATATGTTTCATTTGGATGTGTTGTATAAACAAAAACCTGGGGTGAAGGAGTACTTGGATGAACATCATGGTAGGGTGTGGTCAAGAAGCCAATTCAATGAAATTTGCAAGGTAGACTATGTAACAAGTAACCTTGCGGAGAGTTTCAACTCAAAGGTCAAGTCATTGAAAGGGCTTATGTTGTGGCAAATATTTGATAAGATTAGGCAGATGATCATGATAAAGATCGATCTGCGTCAAAGAATTGCATCCACAAATTATGTTGGCCATCTCATGCTCCCATCTTTGATTAAGTCTTTGCATGAGAGGGCAAAACAATTGAGGATGCAATGCGTCGGAAAAGGAATGGAGGCTGAGGTAACCTACACTGACAGTAAAAACATGCAGTGGAGGTATCCAGTGAGTTTGGTTGATAGGACATGCCATTGTAGGGGATGGCAGATCCGTGGGATACCCTGCATACACGCATTGTTTTTCATGAGTGTTATAGGGGGTGAAGATGGTGAAGTTGATCGGTATGTGTCAGAGTATTTCTCTGTTGCAAAATTTAGGGCTGCATATGCTATGAATGTTCCTACCTTGTTGGGAAAAGACCAATGGATGAAAGTCGATCCAGGCTTCAAACTGTACTCTCCGGTATTGACTAGACCGGCAGGTAGGCCGAGGAAGAATAGGATCAGAGCTAGTGCAGAGGGTGGTGCACCGATTCGAAACGTAAGTGCAAACGTTGTGGAATCCCTGGACACATTGCTAGGCTTTGTAAAAATGGAGTTGATCCGGCTTTTGGAATGGAAGATCAGGCGGGAGCAGAAAATGCAGAGGAGAATGAAGCAATTCAACTTGAGATTGAAGCAGCAGTTCAACATGAGGAGATTGAAGCGACAAATGCAGAGGAGATTGAAGCAGCAGTTCAACATGAGGAGATTGAACCGATGGATCGAGAGCAGAGGGAACAGATGGATGTAGAAAGGCTTCAACCGATGAGTCCAGAGGAGAGACAGTATTATCGAGATTGCCTCGATAGTTGTAAGGCCATGTTTGATGCTAGCTTCGAAGAGCTCATGGCAGAAGAAAAAGCAGAAGCTTCGCAGAAGAAGAAGAACAAGAAAGAGGGCAAAAGGAAGGTAGACACCGGTAATATCCCTGGTAGGGTTACCCGGAGTAAGGTGGTGGCCCGGCGAGTCACACCAGGGGCAAGAGAAAGATTTTATTCTGAACAACTAATTTGAATTTGTATGAACAATTTGTATTGGGGTTCCCTTTGTATTGGAGATCCCTTTGTGTTGAACAATTTGTATTGGGGTTCCCTTTGTATTGGGGATGCCTTTGTGTTGAACAATTTGAATTTGTATGAACAATTTGTATTGTGGTTCCCTTTGTATTGGGGATCCCTTTGTGTTAAACAATTTGAATTTGTATGAACAATTTGTATGCCACATTTAAGCCACATTTAAGCCACATTTATCATTTTAGGGTTTTAGGGTTTTAGGGTTTTAACATTTTAGGGTTCAATTCAAAATAATTCAAAACATGGTGGAACCTTCCCATGGAGCCTTGTTATGTTACCTACAACCTAGAGAAATAATAATGGAAAAGGAAATATAGAGATATGAAGTTTTTATGCCAAAAGCTTCAAAACCACTTCCTAGTCCATGAGCTACTAGATATGAAGATGCAGGGCTTTCTGCTCAATACACCTCCCAAATACCCACTATGCTTACAAACTTTGTCCAAATGAGTCCAAATTCGTCACACTTGTGTATCTTTGAGTTGCAAACAATATCTAGTCGGCCAAAATATAATATATTGTTCAAATAACACAATTTTACAATTTTTATGCCAAAAGCTTCAATTTCCCTTAGTCCGTTTATTATTTGGGTGCCCCTGTTTTACTTAGTGTTACTCAGTTTTCCCCTCCGGGCCCACTTGTTTTACTCAGTCATACTCAGTTTTGCCCTTCCGATAAACATTTCCTCACTTTTCCCCCTCTCTTCTACTCAGTTTTCCTAACTTGTACTCACTGGCTGATCTCTGATTGGTCGAGATGTATGTCACACGGATCTTGGTTGGATGAAAGCTCAACGAACGCTTGCACCATTCGATCATTTATGATCGGACGGCCTGTATCTATGGACCACGATGGACGCATACGGAGACAAGAGCAGAGCACATACCTACCAACCCTGGCAGTCGCATATTCCAGTCGCATCCTCCTCTCTCTAACCGTGCGTGCGGCGGCGCAGATCTAACCGTGCGTGCGGCGCGTGCGCGCGCCGCGTGCGCGTTGCGGCGGCGCGGATCTAACCGTGCGTGCGGCGGCGCGGATCTAACCGTGCTTGTGGCGTGCGGCGGCGCGGATCTAACCGTGCTTGCGGTGGCGTGCGGCGGCGGGATCTAACCGTGCGTGCGGCGGCGCGGATCTAACCGTGCGGCGGCGCGGCGGCGGCGCGGATCTAACCGTGCGTGCGGCGGCGTGCATCTAACCGTGTGTGCGCCGTGGATCTAAGAGTGCCGGTGAGGATCTAACCGTCAGAAATAGTTGAAATGTCTCTCTTTGTCTCACTTTCGATTCTATTCTCAGATCTGTTGAATGATGAAGAACACCAAGACGGCGGCCGTGCCGACAGTGGTCATCGATGCCACGAACATTGAAGCCATCGCCTACAACATCGCTTCGACGGCGCAGACCCAGCCTGTTGATGTCTCACTTCCGGTACCGAGAGTGCGAATAGATGCCAAGACGATTGAAGCCATCGTCTACAACCGCGCTGCAAAGTCGCCGATCCAGCCCTCCGCAGATCCGTCGCTGATGAAGTACACAAAGACAGCGGCGGTTCCGACACTGGTCATCGATGCCACGAACATTGAAGCCATCGCCGATAACATCGCTTCAACGTTTGATGGCGCAGATGACCACCCTCCGCCCGTCGTCCCGGCCTTTCTTGCCCATCGCTGCGCGGCCGTGTTCGACGCCGCAAATTGGGATAAATTATTATAAATTTGTATTTTTCAATTTCCAAATGGGATAAAATTGTTCAAAAAAAGCTTCTTCACGTTCTTGATGTGTCCATGTACATCCGTATGTATGATTTGAATTCTATCCCAACTTGATAACAATTCTATACTAAATCGTCTACCAGAACCACATAACTGCTAGGACAGGGATGACACCTAATAAAACTGCACAGATGAATATACTTTTCTCCTCTCCCATCACTTTAAGTTCATGTTCTAGATTTTCTACCACTTGATCAAATACGGCAAGATCTGTCTCAACTCTCAACTTCCCCTTGCGAATAAGCTCTGAATTCTTCTTTTCTTCCTCCACAATACGCTTCAGCTCGAATATCATCAGGTTTTTACGGGCCAATTCATCACCTAAATTGCCCACCTTCTCCTCCAAATCCATCCTCTGGCTACACCACTGGGTTGATTCATCTTGGTATGCAATGTACCATGGATCATCGGCTTGCCTGGCTAACTGTAACAATAATGGAAAAAAGAACAACTGAAATCACCCCAACAGGCCATGGCGGAACTTCAGATTCAACGGTAGTACAGAGAGCTACCCGCACTTCCGACGAGGTAGGAGAAGTAGAACGTGGCCACGACATGATCGAATCCCCACCCTCGCCGGTGTACCCGCTACGACGAGACATTGAGGACTATTTCGTCCTGCAAACTCCAATAAATTACGGGAACCGAATCGATTAGGGGGCAGAAGCGGAGGTCTACCAATTGGTGCGCGGAACAAATCCCGGTCGTCGTGGGCGGCGGATCTGCTTGCGGCGGACTTTCTGCGGTGGGTACAATGCGTGCGGACAAAACAAGTGCTGGAGCCGTGGTTGACGTGCGGCGCCGCAGTCCGTCCGACGCCGCCAGGGACAGCCGGCGGCGCGACGAGGCGCCGGCGATGGCTGCTCCGTCCGACGGTGGGGAACGAGCTGCCAGCGGTTCTCCGGTCTAGCTTAAGAATAATTAATTAGCGAACTTGTTGCTACTCTCTATGATATTCTCTAAAGACATATATCAGAGCGGCAATATATGATTTTTCTCTCTAAATAAATAGACGACCCCACCGGTCATTGCTGCGGCAGCCCACAGGCGGCAATATATGTCTTTTCCGAAAAATAGACGACCCCCGGTCATTGGCTGCGGAGGCCCCAGAGCGGCAATATGAGTTTCTCTAAATAAATAGACGACCCCACTGGTCATTGGCTGCGGCAGCCACAGAGCGGCAATATATGTCTTTTCTGAAAAATAGACGACCCCACTGGTCATTGGCCGGAGGCCCCACAGCGGCAATATATGAGTTTCCTAAATAAATAGACGACCCCACTGGTCATTGGCTGCGGCCCCACAGAGCGGCAATATATGTCTTTTCTGAAAAATATACGACCCCACTGGTCATTGGCTGCGGAGGCCCCACAGCGGCAATATATGAGTTTCCCTAAATAAATAGACGACCCCACTGGTCATTGGCTGCGGCAGCCCACAGAGCGGCAATATATGTCTTTTGAAAAATATACGACCCCACTTGTCATTGGCTGCCCTATAGAGCGGCCCCATTTGTCATTGGCAGCACCGCGTATAAAATCATGAAATAAAACGGCCCACACATCAGCGATAGATGGATGGCTGCTCCGACGTGTCTCCTGACCCTACCCGTCAGCACGAGACGGTCAGGGAGGAGCTGCCCCTGTGCGGCCCCACCCGGTCAGACTAACGGTCAAGGCCTCTGACCCGGCTACCGGCCGTTCCGCACTTGTGCGTGTTTCAAACTAGAGGAGGGGAAAACGAGGAAAAACTAAGGGGGGGAAGAGTACAACTAACGAACCAGGGGCACGAAAATAGAAATCCCTAAATTATTTGAGATGCAACCAATTGGTGATTTGTACACACGATATGGTCTAGTATTCTTGAAGATTTTGATGGTCCAATTTTAGAATTAATTTATGGTAGGTGCTTCACAAAACAACTCATTATTGACACTTAGAAAATAAAAATATGTATTTTCTGTGCAAAGATGATTAAAAACCCCAAACATCAACAATCCTTGCCATTCCAAGATGGACACATATGCATAATATGTGGTCAATTGAACAAACTATGCCATGATTTTGGTCATGACCTAACTAAAATGGCTTGAAAGCCATGAAACTTTGTACATGGTAGGTCATTTCTGAGAAGGCTTTTTTCTAGAATATTTGTGATACTCTAAGTTTGTTATTTTTTCTAGAACTAGGTCACATAAGATGGCAAAGTGCAAAGGTTTTACATTTTAATATTTTATTGAATTTTTCGAATTACTTAAGCTTGATTTAAAATGTCACCAAAATGATGAGCATGAACATTGTTACTTATGGGTATATAATCTTTTCAAAAAAAATTGTGTATCTATGATCAAATAGATAATTTGGAACCGATTTTATTTTTTCAAAAATGATGAGTAGACTATCAAGCACCTATAGTTTAAATTTGCCCCCTTCCAACTGAATCGACCACTATTTTTTTTTTGGGAGAGACCTAGAAATATTTTGAGATGCAACGAGTTGGTGATTCTTACATACAATGTGGTCTAGTATTCTTGAAATTTTAGATGGTCCAATTTTGAAAAAAAAATGGTAGGTGCTTCACAAAACTCATTATCGACAGTTAGAAAATAAGAAAAAAAGATTTTCTATGCAAAGACATTTAAAAACCCCCAACATCAACCGTGCTTGCCATCCCAAGATGCATACATATGCATAATATGGGGTCATTTTGAACAAACTATGCCATGATTCTGGTAGCAGGACTCTCTTGGTATATCCTTTTATATGAGGCAATATGCATAAGAATTTATTTAAAAAAACAAAACCTTTATATTGTTTGTTCTGTGTGATATATTAATAGAAACTAAAAGTACCCTGCAACAAACAAAAATCAAATGCAAACATAACTAAATCATACATATAGAAAATAAAAGAATTAACGTGAAAAAGGTAAAAGAGCTATGCTGTCAGCAGAGCCTTGTACCTTCAAGCGTCCATCAACAGGTGGTCACCAACGCCGCGTGTCTACAAGCTATGCCGACGGCCGAGCTATGTCGAGGGTCACCGTCGGCACAAACTACGTATACCTAAGGCCTGGCTATGCCAACGAAGTCGGACGGTTGGGGCAATGTGTC
Source organism: Lolium multiflorum (assembly GCA_030979885.1). Taxonomy (NCBI): domain Eukaryota; kingdom Viridiplantae; phylum Streptophyta; class Magnoliopsida; order Poales; family Poaceae; genus Lolium; species Lolium multiflorum. The sequence continues at coordinate 330,853,593 of CM061748.1, forward strand.
TCCAGCAAGTGGCTGGTCCGGTGGACGTAGCCGTGGTCGGTGACGAGGTGGTGCCCCCGTTTGCAGGTGATTATGCAGTGCGGGAGTTCCAGCAAGCCCGTCAGGCGCCCGAAGACCTCCGAGCTTACTTGTCTAGAAAACAGCGTGTACTAAATACCCTGACCGTCCGTCTTCGTCGGCATAGCCAGGCCGTAGGCAGAGCTCCTGCCTTTTGCCCGTCAAAAAAATATGCCCTGACCCTTGCCACAACTCCTTTCTCGTGCCTGAACCACATACACAAGACTCCATGATATTTACATTTGGTTTACCACCTGATGATTACCAAAAATAAATCTCATATGACCGCATGATCCTCTGTAACAGGTCAGGTTGCGGAAAGAAATTCAACGGAACTCATTAGCTACCCAAAAGTAGATAAGAGAACTTGTTCAAGGCAGTGCATTACTGCCGTGGACTAAGATCAAAATAGATATTGCAACAATCTGATTCAGACTTTCAGTACACTAACATGTTGACAAGGAATTAGGACAATATCCAAATTACAATTAATTTAGACACACGGAAATAATTATTGTCCAGGGTGATAGTTGGAAAAACAACAATAGTAACCAATATTGTTAGAGACAAATTCGTGTCCAGGGCAATAGCTAGAAAAAACTGATGCCGTTTTTCAGTCTCTTGGGTTAACACTTAACAGGGGTTAAATGCAGCAGACTGAGTTCATTGGCTACGGCAAAAGTAGATACAAAAAAAATTCTACAGTGGCACTGTATCATCGAAATCCTGGGGTCTAAGATCAAATAGACATGGCAACAGTCTGATTGAGACTGTCAATACACCAAAAAGTTACAAACTACAATCACGGATACTAAACTTGGGACGCATAAACCTTAAATATCATGGGCAAGAGAAAACCAGATTTCAGAATAATTTAGCGACATGAAACTAATTCGTATGCAGAACAATAGCTAGATAAACAAGAAGAGTAGTAACCATGTTCTTTGAAAATCACTTAATCTCTAAGTTTACAACGCATAGGTCCGAACAGGAAATCAAGCTAGCCAGCAAACTGATTGACATTATATAACCAACTCAGGATCAATGGACTCATAGTTCAGACTATAAACAATAGCCGATTATTGGGTTGCAAGTAACACTATTTCCCATCTACACCTGCTAATGAGTCTGAGAACAATGGAACATACGGTAGAAGTTCTAGCCCTGTTGTTCTCTTCTTCAGTTTAAGGATATGACAATATTTCCCATACTGCATATCATACGATGCCAATGTATCAGCATTAAATGCACCCAAGAAAATAGTGTCACAGTCTGGATGAATAGCAACCACCACGTAGTCCACCCTGCTTGGGCCCGGTAGCTTATCACGGCTGACACTGTGCTTCAGAACCCATTTCTTACTATCATAATCCTGCATGCACCAGACTGTTGCTATCTCGGTAACCTCCTTCTTCCTTGTCTTCTTAGCTAGGGATGTGGTAGCATAGTGCAAGCACCCCTGTGACAGTCCAATTATACCAAAACTAAAACCGCCTGACGGCACACGGACAGTACTCCAAACCTTCCCCTCCATGTCCACTGCTACCAGTACACCATCCTCATCCAAGCTCATGGGGTGAAGCTTACCAAGCAAATGCAGCATACCGTGACAAAAGACGCTTGTAAGGCCAGCGGAGAGGCTAATTTTTTCAACTAACCGGCTTTCCCTATGACTCCATGTTCCGGTTTGCGAAGAGTAGATGTTCACTCCGGTAACATATGGCTCCTGATCGTTCTCCTCAAACTGAAGAACGTGGAATTGGGACGAGGCTGCAGGATCAAAAGCCAAACGAGCAATGATGCGACGACCGTCGGGTAGCAGCTCGGGTTGAGGGGGCAGGTCGACCCACCTCTTGGTGGCCGGATTGCACACGATGTAGTGGGATTCAAGCCGCGCATTATCGTCCATGGAAGGAGTGTCCATGTAGGCGAGGCAAAGGAGGAGGCCATTGCAGGTGTCCAGCTGGATGACGTACAAGTACTCGTCCGGTGGCAAGAAAGGGAGTGATGGTTTGACCTTGACCGGTGCGGTTGCGCTGACGGAGACATTGGCGAAGTGGAAGTGGTGGAGGCGAGGATCTACCCTGTTGTAGGTGCTGTAGATAAAACCGGCGAGGGTCTGGGGCAGCTTCTTACGGTGGGCGGGGTTCGCGATGAGGTCGCGGAACCACGGGGAGACGCACTTGAAGCGGTGGACAGACCTCACGGGGAGGCGGGAGAGGATCTCCACGATGAGGTCGTCCGTCAGGAGGCTGGCCGCCGCCGCCAGGACTGCCGCGTCCGCCGGAGGGTTGGACGTCTTCACCATCATGTTCTTATTCCCAGAGCTCTTCTCCATCACTCCATGCCTCGGCCTAAAGGAAAAAGGTGTCAGGATAACTAAATCTATGCAATGGATTCATCGATCTGGGCTAGCAGGATGGAGGAGAAATACCTTGGTTTGAGGCGGCGGCGATTGTTCACGGGGACGCGATCGATGGCTGCGCGCGGTGACGAGAATAAGCGAATTGGTAAGTGGTAAACCATCGTAGGACCTAGGGCACTTGGACTTATCCTATATGGTACGTGGGCTGATCCGCTTAGGCCTCGTTCGGCCCGCAGGGATTAGCGAGTATTTTCTGCCGTGTCTTGGGTGGAAACACGTGTTTCACAGGATCGGGCCTTACTAAGCTAGGCTATTGGTTCAGCTAGCTTTGCACGGGTCGACCATGAGTATGCACTCGCGCTCCGGGCTCCCTGGCCGATTAGGCCGGGTGTTTTTTTGCCTGGGTTTGGAATCGATTGAAGTAAACAAATGTATCTAAAGCTGGTGAGAAAAAAAACGCGAGTACTGCCTAGCGTTTTAATTCACACGTGTAACAATAGGTTTTGCAGAACTAACTGAAGCCACAAACCCTTCCAAACCTGAAGAAACCCGGCCTGCAGAACGGTCAAGCGGCTGGTTGCGGGGATCTTGTGCTGTCCCAAGGAAACAAAACACTCTGATCCCATCAAAAACACGTGTGCCGAATGAGGCCTTAGGGGTCACGTGGTAAGCCAGCCCACCAATTTCTTCCGACTTCCTTTTTTTTTTAGGGAAATTTCTTCCGAGACTTCTTGTTTGCAAAATCGATGGAATTTGATCTAAGGAAAAACGAGAAACAAAGATCTAGAAAATTCGAGGAAATAGTTCTAAAAATAACTCTACCGAAAAATATATGGAATCAATCATTCTTTTTTTTCCTGTAAATAATCATTATTGGCCTTCTTTATAGCAAAAGGAAGTTCCATTGCTAGAACAAGAATGCTACAAGCTCAGGCTCTTATATAAGCACATCCATGTGTACAAAATATTTATATACTTTTATAGAGAATTTCAAGTGTTTGTCAGGTTCTTCCAACAGATCACAACAAATGTTACGTGTTGAAAATTATTTTTCTCACTCACACGCGCATGATTGTTTGCATTATCATATCATTTATCATTAAATAAAAATATTTACCATTTTTAAGAGTATGTCTACATGAAAATGCAAATCTTAATATATGTGGAGACAACCCTGCAATCTATATACGAAAATAAAAAAATCATGAGAGGTTTCCCAAGCATTTGTGTCAAGGTATAGGAAGCCGTGCTATAGTGGGCTAGATAAAAACATGTACAACTATATATGACATGCTATAGTCATCATGTGTAAATTCTGTTGTAGAATTCTTTGAGCAATAGATTGTCTTAAGTTCTACAACATACATAACACTAGTATAATAAAAGCTAACATTAGTTCTTGAATGATCAAGACCAGACCTTCAACAACTATGATTACAAAAATTTATGACACTAACAAATAAACATTATCTTTGATATCGATCTACCTTATCCACTTTCACTATCTTTGTAACTGACAACGTACTATTTCAGTATTGTTGGGAGAACATGGTAAATTTTAGTTCTCTTACAAGTTGCTAGACGGCGTAGATTCTTAATTGTTATCTTTCCTGTGTTGGAAACTAAACTCAAAGTTGCTTTGTCTGGAAAGTGTTTTCGCTGCTACACCATTTTGCACTTGGAGTCCTAACAATAGTCTACTACCAAAGTTGTAAAGGCTACTATCAGTTGCCCACATAGGCGATGGTTATCCATTATTGACCTTTGCCGAGGAAGCGTGCCTTACTGCCTTCTGATCACCCTTTTTTTTTTTGAACAACTGATCATCGCACGCCCATATTTTTTACACCCTCTCTGATGCGACGCGTGTTTCATGGGGTGATTTGTTTCTCCAAGATCTACTAAACTAGAGCGAATTTCACTGTTTGGTTGCTGGGCCTTTTGCCTTCGGTGCGATACTGCGGCCTTCTCATTGGAGTTGGCATTTGCACAGACACCCCTAACATTTCATCTGTATTCCACTTGGGGTCCCTGAGCACAGCAGCAGCAGTAGGATCATGGATCTTCGAATCATTCGCGCGGGAGAGGAGAAAGATCTCATTCTCACCCCGCCAAGAAGGCGGTTCGTGTTCCCAGCCGCATAAATGCCGCGAATGGGAGTGGGGAGAAATACCTCGTCCCAACTCCAGAAAAAAGTGAGAAAATAGCTAGGGTTCGGGCCCCCAAGGGAAGGAGGAGGAGGCTGGGGCACTGCGACGAGGGGGTTCTACTTCTGGTGGCGATCGATTGATCCCGCCGCCGCCGTTTCCAGGAGCCGATACGCCATCAGCAGCGAGGTAAAGTTTCTCGGGTCGCCGCCGGCGCCGTACGGTGGTGGTTTCCTTCACTGCGGCTAATGTTTAAAGATCACACTAGTACTGCTGCTACTACCGCGCTAGTGATTGTCACAGATTAGTAGTGAATGCCATGAAATGGAAAGGTCGACGTTGTAGTGATGTAGATTGGGGATAATGCTACTGTACTACTACCAGCGATGATGGTTACTGACTAGGAAATAATGCCACTCTTCCAGATGAAACTGGGAAGTTGTATAATGCTAGTAGATAAGAGGATGAAGTAAATGCTTGGAGAACATATGGAAAATAATTGATTAGCTGAGAATTTGTAGGATGAAAAGCAGACCTCTTTTTGTGTATGTGTGCCTGTGAGTTTGTGTTATCTGTAGAAAACATGTAGGAGGAACTTTCTTTCTCCCAAAGTTGCTACTTTTATGCGGTGAGACATGCAGTTTCAGAAGAAAATATCACAAATGTCTAGAAAATGATAGGAAATGAGGGGACATTATGGGAGGAGGGGTTTTTACTTCTGGTGGCTTCGCTCTGGAGGCGATTGATCGATCCCGCCGTACGTTGGTGGTTTCCTACTTTCCTTCACTGCGGCTAATGTTTAAAGATCACACTAGTACTGCTGCTACTACCTCGCCTAGTGATCCTCGCAGATTAGTGAATGCCACCAAATGGAAAGGACGTTGTAGTGATGTAGATTGGGTATAATGCTACTGTACTACCAGTGATGATGGTTACTGATTAGGAAGGAATGCCACTCTTCCAGTTGAATTTGGGAAGTAGTATAATGCTAGTAGAAAGGATGGCGAAAGTAAATGCTTTCAGAGCATATGGACTGTAATTGATTAGCTACGACTTCATAGGATGAAAAAACAGACCTTTTTTTGTGTGTGTGCCTGTGAGTTTGTGTTATCTGTAGAAAACATGTAGAATGAACTTTTTTTCTCCCAAAATTGTTATTTTTATGTGGTGAGAAATGCAGTTTCAGAAGAAATACCACAAATGTCTAGAAAATGATAGGAATTGAGGGGATATTCTGGAGAATATTTCTTATTTCAGTAGTTTCATGCAAGTTAAAGACAGGAAAAGTCGTGGTGCTATAATATGTGGTTGTTTCTCTACAGGTATGTCGATGCCAGATGAATTTATGATACATGCAGCAGAAGGAAAGCTTTCCACTGGACCTGGGGGGACACTAGTGAGTCCAGATTGCCCGTTTGTGGTCAAGAGGCTGGCAGACCCACTGAATAAGTCGTTCGAGCAAGTGCAGCGCTGGATAATGGAGATATTCCAGCTGAATGAGGAGACGCATGAGATCACTTTGCAGCACATTCTGTATGTTAGGAACAATCTGCTGGCTCCTCCTTCCACTGTGCTGATTGATATAATAGGGGATGATTCCTGGAGGGCATTTCTGAACGTGGCATGGCGTCATGTTGGAGCTTTCATACTGTTCGTCACATGGAGTGCCAAGAAAACTACCTATGTTTCCAAGGCAATTGATGGCACGACGGTTGCTGATGAAGATCCTGCTGTAACAGATGAATCTGATGATGGAAGCTGGCCAACTTGCAAGCATGATAAACCTTGCACCATTGAAACTTTATGGGACAGTCAAGACCAAGGGCAAAGGGTCTACTGCTGTCCTCTCTTTGGGGTGAGCTTCTTTGGAGATTGTTCATCAGTGTAGTATATGTAACTGCTCTGAATGATCACTGCATTGATTGGTAATGACAATTTCTGTTTTGTCAGGATTTCAAAGAAGACTGTGGATTCACCCAATGGTTGGACAAGGAGCTCTCTGGGAAGGCGACTGAGCACATGAACTACCTTAGTGACAGTGTCGATTCTCTCCAGCAGCAGGTCGACATTCTGAAGTGCGAGCTTGAGGAACTTCGTTGCCGTCACCAGAAAAGGTCACTTGGAGAAGCTGTTATCAGTCTTGGAGACGAAAAGACACGCCCAAGCCAAATTCGTAGATTGGCTAAGGGAAATTAGACCCCAACATGCAGAGTGGTCGCTGGTCCAGGCTAGTCATGCAAAGTGGTATCATGCTCACAAAATGTGACCTGTGGTCTAGTTAGTTTTCTGGTAGGTATCGTTGAACACTTGAACTGTTCGTCGCTAACTTTGGATGAAACTCTGAACATCCTGAGACTGGTTTATCTAATGTGCCCTTTTGCTTTTGCTTGCTATTTCGCCACAACATGTGTACATCGGTTTATCTATCTTGTTGATTACAACCAAACTTTAAACCTGTAAATCTGCCACACTAGTTACAATTTGGAAGTTGAAAATTTATTTAAATCAATCAATGCCCAGTCAGACATGTTTTTTTTCAATAACCTGACAGACATAACCATCGCTATAGTCTATATATCATGGCAAAGAAACATCTGGATCTTACATGTTACAGCAGAAAGACTACAATTTGCATAAACATTGCCAGAACAGAAAACCAAACTTTAAGCTATCTCTACTTATACCAATGAACGATATGGTTCCTATTTACAGTTTACAACAGGTCCCTATCGTTTCATCCTAAAACTCTGCCCTCCCCATTCTGGAAAGCAGTGCAACAGAGCTACTTGCTTGAGATCCAACACAAATCGAACGGAAAACAGATGGTTCAGATGTAGTATATTTGACCAACATTAAGAAGGCTCTCATGAGGAATGTTGAAAATCACGCTGTTCTCCCTGCAGACCCTCCTCATGAAAGCATACATGTAATCTACAGCTAGCTTCTTGACGACCCCTGAATCTCTCCGTGCGCGCACAATGGTGTTCCCTAGAATGTGGACAACACCAGCGTCCCTGCACCGGTTCAAGAACTCCAGTTCATTGCCAACTGCTTGGCTGGCATGGCTTGAGTACGTCAGCAGATTGTTCACCCCGAGGGGTGACTGCACTGGCACAATGGAATCCTGTGATGAGTAGCTCAGGTCACCATTGGAGCACATTGTGTTGATAGTTTTTTCTGCCTGAAATGTATCACTGATTGTCCTCTGCTCTGGCACACTGAACTCATCTGAATCAGAATAACCGTCCATCATGCTCTCGAGTCGGATGAATAATGTCAGGCAGTCAAAGAGCATCTTCTCAAAGTCGTCATCTTTTTTGTGGAGATCTTTATATCCATACCTTGCGATACAACGGAATATATGGAAGTTCTTAGGCCCAATCCTCCTAACAAGGAACCGCTCCTCCAACGGGACAGTGTAGACCGGAAGATACTTGACACACACAAAGACAACAACCGAGTGGATAGCAGGTAGGTTTGTGATAAAGTGGGAGAAGATGTGAGGGACGCCACTTGCGAGCTCGGTGTACACAAAGCCTATCCCTGGAACCCTGACAAGACCAAGGCTCGGACCAAGGCCAAGAATCCAGGCCATTGAGACCTTGCTGTGCATCTCAAATTCATACCGCTTCACGGTGCAGTACTGCCACACATACATGATGGTGAAGAAAGCTATTGCAATGACAAGTGGAACCCAACCGCCTTGGTCGATCTTTAATATGCAAGCTGAGAAGTAGGGCAGCTCTACCATCAACGAGAGCACAATAAAGGTAACCACAAGGATCCAGTGACTCTTCCACACCAGCAGCATTACTGGTACCATGAGGAACGTGGTCACTAGCATAACTATAACCACTGCAGTGCCTGTTGACACAACATGAAATGTGAATTAACAACCGTCTGATGTATGCAGTGGAGATTATATCATCAATTATTCAGCAACAAGTTCTTAGTTTAGGACAATCTCAGTCTTCTATTAGTACTAGAAACAGGTTTTTGTTTTACGGAAGTGTTTTGCCAGATCTTTGTTAAAAGAAGCCAGTCAAATATATAGAGTTCAGGTAAAACAAGAGAGAACATGATTATTACTATTATATGCCAATCTTTCTTCTAAACTGTTCATATGTTGCTTCTCCAAGCACAGCGGTACTTTTTCAAAAAAGGAGGATAAGAGCATCTCCAGTCGCGACACCCAAAGGGATTTGGGGCGCACCGGACACTTAACCGCCCCCAGTCACGCGCCCCAAAGGCCGCTTCGGTCCGGGCGTGCCCCAAATATTGTCCAACGTACCCAGCCCGTTCCTGTGCACAGGGGCTCTATCACTCTATCAGGGACGCCGGACAGGACTTATACACTTGTTTTTTTGTTTGGGGGAATGCGGCTGGCTGGGAACGGGCACCCCCCAAACACGGCACCACGCCACGGCGTCCCCCAAACGACCAATCCGGCGCTTTTGTCGGACGTCGTTTGGGGGATGCAACTGGAGATGCTCTAACCCCTGGCCTCTCCAAGCTCAGCAGTACATACTACATTTATTTCAAAAAAGAGCAGTACATACTACATGGATATGCAGTGCACATGAAAATTCATGTTAAAACATAAGCCTTACCATACGCATTTCCTATTTGGCTCTGGTTCTTGAATCCAGCAGTCACAGCAATACAAAGAATCAGGAGGAGCCAATTGATGTCAGGGATGTAAATCTGCCCAAGGAATTTCTTTGAGGTGTGGACTATCTTCACACGGGGAAAACAGCCGAGTGCAAGAGCTTGCTTTATTATTGAGTATGTAGCAGATATGGTGGCTTGACTTGCAACTATGGCTGAAGCAGTTGCTATAACAAAGGCTGGCCAGTATATGGCATCTGCAATGATTAAACATCTCACTATGAAAACCATATTACATACATCAATAGTGTCCTGTGGTAACACACCAACTGATATATCTTAAGATTAGTCAACGGATGAGAAGCTATAGGATCCGAGGAGAACCTGGAAGGGAGCGATAAAAGGCATCATTCACATGTTGCTTGTTGGAAATTATATAAGCTGCCTGCCCTGTGTATGCCAGTAGAAGGCATGGGAATACAATGAAGGTGAAAGCAATCTGCAAATAAACATTCTTAATTTTAGGGAGCTCATAATTACATGAAGATATATCACACAATTCCTAACTCAAGATATCTTACCTGAATGGCCAATACTGGAAAATGACATAGATCCGCATATAATGCTTCAGTTCCTGAATAGAAAGAAACAATTTTCTTCATGTTACACCAGATCAAACTATAAATTGATGGAACTGAATAGGTAAAACGGCCTGACCTGTGATGCTAAGCATGATTCCTCCAAGAACAGTCCAGCTCTCAGAAGAATTCCCTCGTCTTCGGAAAAATCGGTATATATAGACTGGATTGTATGCTTTTAGCACAGAGCTACCATACTTGTGTATGTTCAGTGCTCCAACACTTCCAATTAAAATGAACCAGATGAGCACTATTGGTGCAAACAACCATCCAACTTTGTCTGTACCATAGTGCTGCATGCTAAATATTCCAATTAAGATGATCACGGCAACAAGTACAACAATATCTGCCAGATGCAGAGGAAGTCAAATATGAAGCGACTTCAAACAATAACTTTTGCAGAAGAACTAAAGAACTTGAAGTAAGATCAAGAAGGGTGCATATGAGATCATAATTAATACAACACACAGATGTGAACTGCAGTGACTTCCTTTCACCATTAGGATGAGAATATGTTTCTACATGCTACTTGAAAAATGTACATAAGTTACAATATGCCAGAAATTGAATAAATCATATTGAACACAGGATATTACCTGTGCTCATGTGCGGATTTTGAACTTTTATTCCACCTGATGCAGAAAGAACTGTGGAAACACAGAATCATAAATCAGATTCCTGAATACTGGATACACTGGATTTACTCTGAATACCTTGACACTGAACATGACTTCGGAAGAGATTACCTGATATAGCAGGAGTAAGGATCCCATCTCCAATGGCTGTGCAAGTACCAAGGAGAACAAGAATAAGAAGGCAGTTTCTTTTATATGCACCTGTCTCTAGCCATTTCTTTATTTTTGCTGCCAATGAGTTCTCCTCGTAAGTTTGCCTACTATATGTCGTGAGGTCCTCATCAGTCTTGTGTTGGTTGGGTATAGTGCTGATCTTTGCATGACGGCAGAGTAGTGAATAAAGAGCAAATGTACCACCTGCAGGACAAAAGGAAGTCACAATCTCTGAATATGTGCAAACGAGTTATCAAGTCAAACTAATCACAGAATTACGCATGTAACAATTGCTTCCAACAATGGAGCATTAATAAAATGATTAGGCTAAAAAGTCATAATTTGAAGGAAGCAAATTAGCTGCAATGTGTTCGTTAATGTGTAGAAACAAACATTTGAGATGTATTTAATTTTGTTCTGTTTTGTCATTTATGAAGCAGATCATAAGAGACACCATCTTATTGAAGGTCTAAGCAGCATGTTACTTGAGGATCAACTATCTCACCTTGACCATTATCATTTGCCCGCAAGACAATAAAAACATACTTCAGAAGAGGGATCAGAGTAAGGGTGTAAATGATCAAGGAAAGAGCTCCAATAACATCCTCATCTTCGTCTACTCCACGAGGAAAGGCATTATAGAAAACATACAAGGGTGATGTTCCCAAGTCACCAAAGACCACCCCAAGGCTCTGAAATGCGAGGCGCAGTAACAAAGCTGATGAAAATTTCTGCATCAAAGGAAATAACAGTCAGTATAAAATCCTGCTTTAGTACCTAAGCTGCTTCAATAATAAGAAAATCATTCAATTCCTTATCAAGAACACACAAGCATTACGATTTTAGGACAAAAGCTTCTTCTGCAAATTGTTTCATCAAAATGGAATGCACAAGAAACTTGAATAAAACAAAATCATCCCTCTTTCTTCAGTTACTCAGTAATCGCACTAGTAAAAAGAAAAGAAAACAGGCACTCCCATCCTATGAACCAAACCAGATTGTTTAATGCCCTACAGATGACGAACATGTCCATCAAAATACAGCTGCACAACTTTGATGAACTGGTCACATGCAGAGACAAATTTATATTCTCTGAAAATCATAAAAAATAATATTTAAACTGACTGAAGAAGAGAAACGTCAGACCTTTTCTCTGTACATATTCTTCAGTCTGGTTGCTTCCTCGTCCATGGGCTGATCAAGGTTCTGATCTAGTTCCCACATGCTCCCCCTATTTGTCGCCTCATTCTCGGATAGCGACGCCATCGATCTCTTTTTGCCACAGCTCTCAAATCCTCACAGAAACAACGGTCAAGTCCTCCACTTCAAGTCTTTGCATCAACCAAACTGAAACTCAAAGTTCAACTTCAAATCTTCGCATCAACACCTCCACCTTCGGTTCTTACACCAATAGAAATATTAGAGCTTCTGGCTCATCAAGCAGGTACTAATCTTGCAAACAAATCCCCAAAGGAAACCTCTCTTCTCCAACTGAAGAACTGTTTCGGCCGCTCTGAATTCTTGGGGATATTTGCAGGGACCATAAATGGAAGCTCCAGTCCAACCGCGGAGCCGCCAAGAATGGTCGCACAAGACCTCCAAATCCTAAGTCCAAAGAGTCGGCCGAAATCACCGCACAGAAAGGAGCCAGGGATTCCTAAACCAGGATAAGGAAACCCCAAACCGAAAACTCAACCTTTCTCCCTCCGCGAGCCTCACCAAAATCAAACTTTGATGCGGCCCTGCGAACTGGCAGAGGCGGCCGGGTGGCAGAGACGCAACGGCGGCGGGAGGGGAGAGCCTGAGAGGGGGAGGAGGGAACAGGCGAGGTGGAGAGAGCGGCGGAGCGGCCGACCAACCAACCAAACAGAGCGAAAGAAGCAATGAAGTAGTGCCAGCCTGCCAGGAGAAGAGCAGCATATGAGGACAGGGAGAAGAGGCAGCTGGTGGGCGCCCACTAATTTTGTCTGGAATTTAACTGATCAAAAGTTCTCGGATTTGGGTGCTGATTGCGGGATCGCACTGTTGCTGTTAGGGACGGCGACAACTGACAAGGAAGGAGGAGGAGCTAATGCTGCTTTGCAGGCATACTGCTGCTGATGCCGACGCGCCGTGTTCTTCATCTAGCTGCTTGATTACCTAGCAGTCCCTAATCTACCTGCTCTGATGCTTCCTGTTTAACTTAGAGTGTTAAATAAGTACTTTAGTTGCTAATCTTCATGGTACGAAGATCCAATCTACGATCGTCACTTTGTGTGTTAAATAAGTAGTTTTGTCAGTGGTTTTGCTTATTTTTGTTTGGTAGTACCACCCAGGCTGCAACTTGGACAGTACTATCTGAATATAGTTTGTTGTTTGACTTTACTGGGTTGTTTATGTATTATTAGGCATGTTCTAATTATTTTTTTGTGTCTTGACTATTTCTTGAGCTCTACTAGTCTCAATAATTCTATTCTTTTTAGACAACGGATTTGTTGAAGAACACACGTGGGTGTTTAGTTACCTTAATTTGCTTCGTTTAGTAGTAGTAGTAAATTACTCAAAAGCATAGATGATCATAAAATTTAAACATGTACGCTTGCTTTAAAAGCGGGGATTTCTTAGAACTTTGTTTCGGGTGAGCGTATTCCTATATTCCTAGGTACGTGGACGCCCACTTCCCTTCCCTCAAAACTTCTTTCCATGGGATTTCCAAGATTATTAGAACACTCAATGTTTTAATTTCAGTAGCATCTGGAAAGGACAATTTTCACATGTCCCATCTGAGCTAACCCCGGACGTTCACAATAATCTGAAACCAAGTGATATGATTGCACAAATCTTCCACCATTTGTACAATTTTCATGCATAAATATATATTCTTGAGGGAAAACTGCTACAAAAAAATATATTAGGAGCAAGAAAGTGCTGCAATTATGCAATGGGAATTGGAATTGGATGCAATAATGATCATGCTAATAATCAAATCAATAATGTGAGTGGGAATTATACTATGCTCTAGGAACTGATACCCAACGACTTTTGTTGCTAACTTGCAACTAGTACGAAAAAACAAACTAGTTTTCTTGCGGTGCTGATTAATATCTAGTGATCCACTGATCCATCCGGATATGCATGCATGCCACAACAAGCAGCAGCTAGCCTCAGCCGCTAGGCGCTAGGTCGTCGCGTGCAGTGATGTGCATGAGACAGAAGAAGCACACGAACTGACGAACCGGGCAGTTGCATCATCGTCATCACAAAGGTCTATCCATACTAGAGATGAAATGAGAAATGGCGCCTCTGCCCCTTCTTCCTAGCTTTCTTCCAAAAGCAGAGCACCTGAACCTGCAAGTCATGGACAACCTCATGACTTCGCTGGAAATATATGTATGTATGAGATGAGATGGTACCATTTTCAGTGGCTCATGTTCTCTGCAGGTGTAATATATGCTCCACCACCATGCTTGTTGCCATGTTGGTACTCTCTCGAAATAGGCTTTCGCCCCGCTTTATAAATAAAACCGCAACGGCCGAACCAATACAAGGTGGAGAGGAAAACCTCTTACAAAGCAGATCAAAGAAAATCAAAAAAGAACACAGAGACCCCAAAATTGCCACGAGGACATTGACGCGAGACCGAGTCAAAACGGGGCTCCACAACGACGCCCCCAAGAGGAAAAACGACGCATTGCGCCGCCGCCGTCGAGACCAAGAGGTCAAGGGCTTTCACCCGGAGCCATACCGTGGGGCGGATACCCACAACGACGCCCCCAAGAGGGTTGCGATACCCGCAGGCACCGCCGTCGTTGGCGCCGAGGCGCTGAGCTTTCGCCCGGAAGCATCCACACACCACGCCGACAACTCAGCCGCCCGCTGTCCCTAAGTTGGGCATCCCAAACACGATCTGGGGGTTGCCGAGGCCGAAACGCCGCCAACACCAGGATCCCCCACCGTCCGCTCCACGCCATCCTCATGACCGAAGAGAGAGACCACCACCACCGCCGCGTTGCCCGCCGAAGAGCCAACCGCGCAGTCCACCTTCCAGGGCCGCTGCCCCGGCATCCCCACGAACTCGAGCCCATGGATTAGTCAGCACGCCGCAACTCGAAATGGGCAGGGTAGGAAGGCACCATTGGCAGCAGCCATCAAAGCACACGGCAGCCCAAGGGAGAGGAACCACCCTCCGACACCCGAGGTGCCCGCCGTCCGGACGCAGTAGCATGGTCAATGTGGTCTAAATCAGGCCCGGCCGCCTGCCAGGCCTCGATCACGCCCCATTAGCCGTGCCACCACACTGCTACGCCTAGGTCGCCGTCGCCATCCACCTGCAGCACCGGGCCGGACCAACCCTTGCCACCATCGACCTGCCACGTGCTAACCAGACACCATGAGCGGCGTCGCCGCAACCTCACTCCTCGCAAACGGCCTTGGCCGAGACCATGCACCGCCGTCAAGAAGCACCCCTGCCACGACGCCCGGGGACAGAGCCGCGCCGTTGTCGACGCCGCCATGCCGCCGGTCAAGCCGAAAACTTTGTCGGCATCGAAGAACTCGCCATTGAACTTGAGCAAGAGCCTCACCTCGGCCCTCCCGGACAGAAGATGGACCGCGCAGCCGTACTGCCGAGGACCGCCGGATCTGGGCCCACCTGGCCCAGGTCTGGCACCAACGGCGGTGCAACCTGGGAGGAGCCCCGCCGGCGCTGGCTACCTCCACGGCCCTCCTGGCCCTGGACGCGGCAAGCCTGGCCCAGATCGGGGCCCGCCTGGCCCAAACCCGGGCCGCCGCCGCCAGCAGCCTCCTCCGCCGTCGCCGTCCGCCATACGCTGCACCAGCCCGCACCTCCGCCGAGAACAACCGCCGCCAAGCCTCGCCGTCGCCGCCGGACCGAGCTCCACAAGCCCCTAGGAGCACCGCCGCCGACCACGCCTGCCTCGCGCAGGGCCCCTGCGAGCGGGTAAGGACTGTCCCGCCGCCGCCAGCACCGCGCGGGCTTTGCCCGGCGGCTCTCGCCGGCGGCGGCGGAGGAGGAGGGAGGAGGGAGGGTCGGGACGCGCGGGCTAGGGTTCGCCCCTGGCGTCGCCCGCGGGAGGGACGCGCAGGAGCGGAGCGGAGCGTTTTTTCGATTGTCCAAAATCAACAATGAACTCGCCATGTTGGTACTTGGTATATCGATATGATTATTCTTCTCAGACGACTTTTACCATATTTTTTCCTTCTCTCTAGGCTCAAGCTAGCTATACACGTATGGTCATCCATGAGATCAGATCACGCGGAAATGGGCATCTTTTTTTTTTTTTTTGAAATACTTAACTTTATTAAACCACTTGCTCAGCGATATCGCTGGCTACAAGACCAGAAACAATGTCTGGAGTATACTCGATCCACTCAGAGATCGGTAAACCGACCGTAAACCCATATTGAGCTAACTCATGGGCCACCTTATTACAATCTCGACGACAAAAAGAGAATTCAAAAGAATCAAAATTTAGCAAACAGGAGCTCCGCATATCACGTAACAGGATCCCAAAATCTGACAGATCATAGTCAGTCGTCTTGAGCGCTTGTACTAGTGTAGTTGAATCTGATTCAAAAATAACCCTGTAAACTCCCAGTCGAGCTGCACCCTCGATCGCTTCCGCACATGCAATTGTCTCGGCGTGCAAGGCAGACTTAGCATGGTCATCTTCTCTTTTTTTTTTTTTTGAAATGGGCATCTTCTCGGAATAGCATATGCGCAAGTTTTCGTAACAATCTAGAAATAAGTGCTACTTCGCCAGAGCCCAGAGCGTTGTGTGCGTCCGTGCAAATTTTCATCTTCTAATTCAACATACTATGTCCTGCAAAAAAAATTAGTGTGCTTGACGAGATAGAAAAAAGACAAAATCGACAATGAATATTGTGCTAAAAGTAAATGTTTTGATACTGCTAACACGCAGTTTTGCTACCTTTTTTTTATTTGGATCGTATTTAGGAGCTGAAATTTTACTTGCACGCCATCTTTTCTGGTAGTATGAAAATTTCAAAAAGCTTTGAGGAGTTGCCACATGTGCTTACCATATGGACTATTTTATTTCGAAAGTTCCACAGCATACGCCAGGGGTTGCGTTCTTTTCGTTATGTTCCGTGTGTTTGATTGGTTATATTATAAGTTATCATCTAGCTTGATGCATGCTGGTCAAAGTTGCACCGAGAAAAAGAGAACACTAAAAGTTTGATTTTACTTCTTAGTGGAGGTGTCATATCTTCTTTTTCTATTTCATTTAAATGGAAAATAAACTTTTTTCTAGAATAAATAAATCTTCTAGAAAGGTTGTTCTTCATATCCTCTTAATTGACCGAAAGCTTAGCATGTGGCTGTAATTTTTCTAGCTACATTAAATAGGACCGAACCAAAAGATCGATGCTCCTTTGATTCATAGGATTTATATAAAAAAATTATGGGATTTGGATTATATGAAAAAAAAATCTACACGAGATGTTTGATTCATTGGAACATATCCCATAGAAAAAATCCTTACAATCTTGTAGTGTAAATCTTATAGGAAAAAAAGTATTAGATCATACCTCATGGAAAATTCTTTTGCCATAAGCAAAGATATTTCATCTTCTCATAGGATTCATGTAGACATGACATCCAATTCCGTGTCTTTCCTATTTCTATGCTTTTCTTATCACACGAATGAAAGGAGCCCTACTGTATTGTGCTTGAGCAAGATATGTGGATCACCGTACATAGCGCATAAGTGAAATAAATGATGAAGAAGGGTACCGTTTGATTTTGAAAATAAGTTTATGGGACATGGTCTACAAATTATCCCAACTCTAACAATTGACATGTGGCCAGGAGAACGAAAAATGTACGGGATTTGGTTGCCTGCTTTTAGATCTAAGGACATGTTTGATTCAAATGATTTCCAAAGAAATTGTGTAGGATTCTTAAACATAGGATGTTTTTTCTAGAGAGCCGTTTGATTCAAAGGATTGAATCCTCAAAGATTCATATGGATTGCTTTCTGTACTACAATCCCATAGGATTTCTAGGAAGAGGTTAGATCTGCTGGAAAATTTAATATGGGTCTATGACAATTATGACATGCACTCGATCTCTATAGAGATTTTGCGCAGTTTTTCCTATAGTGCAATCGACTTCTGCAACTACTTCATTTGTTTCTTATTCCTGCAGGATTTCACATGCCATGATGTAGTGTTCCTGCGTTTTTCTGCTCATGTGCTTTTAAAATCATTTGAATCAAACTAGCCCTAAACTGCCAACTAGGTGAATTTACAGACCATGACTCGTAGGATTATTTTCCGCTTGAATGTCAATGAAGCGTGCATGCCCTCAAAATTTAAGAAACTTAACACACAACTCAAATTAGTGAGGTTTAAACCAAAGTTCATTTGGACATCGCTATCAACATTTTACAATGGATATATGCATTATGCCAAACTATGATATATTTGTCGCTTTTCTAGAAACTACCTAGTGGCTTTCACATCTCAACACACACGAATATGAACTGTGATGCATTATTTCTGACTTATTAGACCTAGCTAAATGCCCAATTGCTACATGCATGATTGGCAATTATGATTGGCCTAAGTCATCATTCCGAATATAAAATGAGCTTTTTGTATACAACCATTAGATCACTAAATAAATTGATCCGAGGGGTAAAAGTTATGACCTTGCTTCCTGCTCCCTTCATTTCTCAAAAGAATGCTTATAAGTTTTGCTGAAAGTCAAACAATCTAAATTTTGACCAAATTTATAGAGAATATCAATATCTAGGATGTCATTAGATACGTAATGAAATATATGTTCATACTATATCCAGATATTATTATAGTTGTTGATTTTTTTTGTTTAAACTTGGTCAAACTATACAATGTTTGACTTTGTAGAAAATGTATATGCCTTTTAAGGAATGGAGATAGTATACATAAATCACGAATTAATTCCTTTGTTGATTGCATAGTTGCACTTTAAGATAATCCAAAGTTGCACTTTTGTATTTTTTTGGAGTTAATGCACAGTTGCACTTTTTAGGTATGGAGGTAGTTTAAATAAAACATCAAGAAACTAAGGTTAAAGAGGCACAATGTTCATAGGCATGGACCAAATGTCAAGGATGATGAAGAAGATGATGGAGATTCTATGGATTCCGTGGATTCTAATTATGCTCCTGGAGCTAAGAAAGATGGTTTGCTTGCAGTGAAACCAAGTTTGCCTCAAGCTTGATATGCATGATCACATGTATGAGGCACGTAAGAACAAGAAGTATGTAAGGCAACACCAAGAGGAGATAATGCTAAAGTTGGAGGTTCCGGTGGGTTCAGCAGATGTTATCACTCCTAGGAGCAATGGATATCGTAGCATAGCAAGTGGAGTGATCTTGAGTACACCACCACACCCGAGTATTCTCACTGCTACGAGTTTTCACCACGCACATGGTGATGAGGATCAGGACGAGGATGATGATGATGACAAGGGGTCCAAGGCTGAGGAGTCTGAGCAGGTGTGATCCTTGGGACGTTAACCTTGCTCTTCGTCCCTTTATGGCATCTTGATGATAAGGGGGGCAATTCTATTAGGATTCTAGAGATTTGCATGGGCAAAGTCACAAACTCTCTCATCTCATTTATTATGTATGCTTGTGAAGTTATTAGCCTTGGTTTGTGAACTTTATTTGGTTTGGTCTGAGAACTTCTTTATGGTACTCTATGTGTTGTAAGACATGCATAGTCGAATAAATTTTGTAAGTGGAAGATGTTTATGTTTTTCTTGTATCTGCATGTCGTATGCTTATTTTATGTATGAAAAGTCTTACATATCATGTGGATGGAGCCCCCTCTTTATATTTTTCCTAAACCATTGATCCATCTCATGTTTTCTTGCAAAAATTTGTTCATTCCATATTCTTTGTCCTTTGCAAGTTCTTGTTGAGTTATAAAATATAGGGACAATGTTGATCCTAGCAAATGTGCATTTTGCATTCTAGAAGAAAAGTCAATTAATGCACGTGTCTAGGGTGATATCTATACAAATCGTTATGTTGTTTAATCAATCACCAAAATGAACGAGATTGAAATGGAATTTTGTTGGAAATATGCCCTACAAACAATAATAATAAGGTTATTATCATATTTCATTGTTCATGATAAATTTTTATACTCCATGCTAGAATTGAAGCAGAAACATTAATACTTGTGTGGTTTGTTAACAACACTGTGTCCCTAGTAAGCCTCTACTAGAGTAGTCCGTTGGTTAACGATGGTTAAGGTTTTCTAACCATTGATATATACGTCTCCAACGTATCTATAATTTCTTATGTTTCATGCTAGTTTTATGACAATACCTACATGTTTTAGTCATACTTTACAATGTTTTTATGCATTTTCCGGGACTAACCTATTAACAAGATGCCACAGTGCCAGTTCCTATTTTCTGCTGTTTTGATTTCAGAAAAGTTAGTTTACAAATATTCTCGGAATTGGACGAAACAAAAGCCCACAGCCTTATTTTCCACAAAGTCTTCCAGAACACCGAGAGAGGAGTCGAGGAAGGGCAGCAGGGGGCCCACACCATATGGCGGTGCGGGTGGCCCCACCGCGCCGACCTATGGGGAGGGAGCCCCGGCTCAGACGCTGCCCTTTCGCCTATATATTCCTTCCGTCGCGAAAACCCTAAAGATATCAGTCATATTCCACCAAGGGTTCCGCAGCGCCGCCGCCATCGACGACAAGTTTCGGGAGACAGAATCTGTTCGACGCCGCCGGACGGGGAATTTCCCTGAGTCATCTCCATCGACACCACCGCCATCTTCATCGCCGCTGCTGACTCCCATGACGGAGGGAGTAGTTCTCCCCGAGGCTGAGGGCTCTACCGGTAGCTATGTGGTTCATCTCTCTCTCCCATGGTGTGATCTTTATGTGATCATGAGCTTTGTAATCTAGTTGAATATATAGATGTTACTCTTGTCTATTATGCAATCTAGAGGTTACTTTAATATGAACTCCGTAGTCACTCTCCACGGTGTGATGGTGACAGTGTGCGCATCGTGTGTGATTCCTTTATGACGTTGTGGAGCTTGTTTACTCCGGCTTGAGGTGTGCTTTTGCAGCCCTACACAATGAATGGTGTTTGTTATCCAACAAGAGAGTGTTTGAGAGTAGTATTTATTTATTCAATTATGTGATCATTGTTGAGAGTGTCCACTAGTGAAAGTATGATCCCTAGGCCTTGTTTCTAAGCATTGAAACACCGTTTCCAACAAGTTCTGCTACATGTTTGCTTGCTGCCATTTTTATTTCAGATTGCAATTGCTACTTATAATCATCCATATTACTTGTATTTCACTATCTCTTCGCCGAACTAGTGCACCTATACATCGACAAGTGTATTAGGTGTGTTGGGGACACAAGAGACTTCTTGTATCTTAATTGCGGGTTGCTTGAGAGGGATATCTTTGACCTCTACCTCCCGAGTTCGATAAACCTTGGGTGATTCAGTTAAGGGAAACTTGCTGCTGTTCTACAAACATCTGCTCTTGGAGGCCCAACATTGTCTACGGGAATAGAAGCGTGCGTAGACATCAAGCTATTTTTTGGCGCCGTTGCCGGGGAGGTAAGGTAAAAGGTATTCACATCCTCCGACTACTAAGCTATTTCCTAGCACTGTTGCCGGTGTGTGAGTGCTCGAAGCTATTTCCTTTAGATTATGCAATTATATCTTTTTGTTTCTTGTTTTTATTTCACTAGTTAGGCTTAATGGAAAACAAAAAAAAATAGAGATCTTTATGAACTTTATATTGAATTAGGACATGATGTGTTTGAAGAGAGAATTAAAAAACTGATACGTCTCCGACGTATCGATAATTTCTTATGTTCCATGCTACTTTATTGATGATACCTACATGTTTTATACACATTATATGTCATTATTACGCATTTTCTGGAACTAACCTATTAACAAGATGCCGAAGTGCCGGTTCTGTTTTCTGCTATTTTGGTTTCAGAAATCCTAGTAACGAAATATTCTCGGAATTGGACGAAATCAACGCCCGGTTCCTATTTTGCCCGGAAGTATCAGAACAGAGAGCCGCCGAGAGGAAGCCACGGGGCCCACACATGGGGGTGGCGCGGCCGGGCTGGGCCGCGCCCCTGTGTCGCCGCCTCGTCGACCCTCCGACTCCGCCTCTTCGCCTATTTAAAGGTCCCTGACCTAAAACCCGAAAAGAATAAGCCACGGTCGAGAAACCTTCCAGAGCCGCCGCCATCGCGAAGCCAAGATCGGGGACAGGAGTCTCTTCGACACACCGGGACGGGAAGTGCCCCGGAAGGCTTCTCCATCGACACCGCTGTCATCTCCACCGCCATCTTCATCACCGCTGCTGCTCCCATGAGGAGAGTAGTTCTCCATCGAGGCTCGGGCTGTACCGTAGCTATGTGGTTCATCTCTCTCCTATGTACTTCAATACAATAATCTCATGAGCTGCCTTACATGATTGAGATTCATATGATGATGCTTGTAATCTAGATGTCATTATGCTAGTCAAGTGGGTTTTACTTATGTGATCTCCGGATACTCCTTGTCCCACGTGTGTAAAGGTGACAGTGTGTGCACCGTGTGGGTTTCTTAGGCTATATTTCACAGAATACTTATTCACCGTTATGAATGGCATAGTGAAGTGCTTATTTATATCTCTTTATGATTGCAATGTGTTTTGTATCACAATTTATCTATGTGCTACTCTAGTGATGTTATTAAAGTAGTTTTATTCCTCCTGCACGGTGTAATGGTGACGGTGTGTGCATCCGTGTTAGTACTTGGCGTAGGCTATGATTATGATCTCTTGTAGATTATGAAGTTAACTATTGCTATGATGGTATTGGTGTGATCTATTCCTCCTACATGGTGTGAAGGTGACAGTGTGCATGCTATGTTAGTACTTGGTTTAGTCGTGTCGATCTTTCATGCACTCTAAGGTTATTTAAATATGAACATTGAATTGTGGAGCTTGTTAACTCCGGCATTGAGGGTTCGTGTAATCCTACGCAATGTGTTCATCATCCAACAAGAGAGTGTAGAGTATGCATTTATCTATTCTGTTATGTGATCAATGTTGAGAGTGTCCACTAGTGAAAGTCTAATCCCTAGGCCTTGTTCCTACCTGCTTACTGCTTGTTTACTTCCTACAATATTACTACCATCAACTGCACTAAGCTATTTTGGCGCCGTACTACTCATATTCATTCATACCACTTGTATTTCACTATCTCTTCGCCGAACTAGTGCACCTATTAGGTGTGTTGGGGACACAAGAGACTTCTTGCTTTGTGGTTGCAGGGTTGCTTGAGAGGGATATCTTTGACCTCTTCCTCCCTGAGTTCGATAAACCTTGGGTGATCCACTTAAGGGAAAACTTGCTGCTGTTCTACAAACCTCTGCTCTTGGAGGCCCAACACTGTCTACAAGAATAGAAGCACCCGTAGACATCAAGCTATTTTCTGGCGCCGTTGAAGGAAAGGTAAAAGGTACTCACACTCCGGATCTCGGCTACTAAGCTATTTTCCGGCGCCGTTGTAAGTACTCGAAGCTATTTCCTTTAGACTCTGCAATTGCGACATTTGGTTTCTTGTTTACACTAGTTAGGCATAATGGACAACAATGAGCTTCTTATTCTATTTCCTGATTTAAGACATGGATGGTTTGATGCCAAAATTAAAAAACCCATGGAACATATTAATATGAATGCTTTGAACACTATTGTTGCTAATGCTATGGAAAATTCTAAGCTTGGGGAAGCTGGCTTTGATGAACATGATATTTTTAGTCCCCCAAGCATTGAGGAGAAAATTTACTTTGATGATACTATGCCTCCTATATTTGATGATGAGAATAATAATGATAGCTACTTTGTTGAATTTGCTCCCACTACAACTAATAAAATTGATTATGCCTATGTGGGGAGTAATAATTTTATGCATGAGACTCATGATAAGAATGCTTTATGTGATAGTTATATTGTTGAGTTTGCTCATGTTGCTACTGAAAGTTATTATGAGAGAGGAAAATATGGTTGTAAAAAATTTCATGTTACTAAAACACCTCTCTATGTGCTAAATTTTTTGAAGCTACACTTGTTTTATCTTCCTATGCTTGTTACTTTGCTCTTCATGAACTTGTTTATTTACAAGATTCCTATGCATAGGAAGCATGTTATACTTAAATGTGTTTTGAATTTGCCTCTTGATGCTCTCTTTTGCTTCAACTTCTATTTCTTGCGAGTGCATCATTAAAACTGCTGAGCCCATCTTAATGGCTATAAAGAAAGAACTTCTTGGGAGATAACCCATGTGTTTATTTTACTACAGCAATTTTTGTTTTGTTGAGTCTTGGAAGTTGTTTACTGCTGTAGCAACCTCTCCTTATCATGTTTTCGTGCCAAGTAAAGTTTCTATGTTAAAGTTGATGTTATATTTGGGATCGCTGCGCAGAAACAACATTGCTGTCTGTCACGAATTCTGGCACAAGTCTCTGTAGAAAATTGACAAAATCTGCCAATTTACGAGCGTGATCCTCAGATATGTACGCAACTTTCATTAGTTTTGAGTTTTTCCATTTGAGCAAGTCTGGTGCCATTTTAAAATTCGTCTTTACGAACTGTTCTGTTTGACAGATTGTGCCTTTTATTTCGCATTGCCTCTTTTGCTATGTTGGATGAATTTCTATGATCCATTAATGTCCAGTAGCTTTATGCAATGTCCAGAAGTGTAAAGAATGATTGTGTCACCTCTGAACATGTAAATTTTTATTGTGCACTAACCCTCTAATGAGTTTGCTTGAAGTTTGGTGTGAAGGAAGTTTTCAAGGGTCAGGAGAGGAGTATGATATACTATGATCAAGAGGAGTGAAAGCTCTAAGCTTGAGGATGCCCCGTGGTTCACCCCTGCATATTTCAAGAAGACTCAAGCATCTAAGCTTGGGGATGCCCAAGGCATCCCCTTCTTCATCGATAAATTATCAGGTTCCTTCTCTTGAAACTATATTTTTATTCGGTCACATCTTATGTACTTTACTTGGAGCGTGTATGTTTTTGTTTTTGTTTTTGTTTTGTTTGAATAAATGCTTGTGTGGGAGAGAGACACGCTCCGCTGGTTCATATGAACACATGTGTTCTTAGCTTTTAATGTTCAAGGGTGAAAGTTGATCGCTTCACTTGTTGTTATATGGTTGGAAACAGAAAATGCTACATGTAGTAATTGGTAAAATGTCTTGGATAATGTGATACTTGGCAATTGTTGTGCTCATGATTAAGCTCTTGCATCATATACTTTGCACCCATTAATGAAGAAATACATAGAGCTTGCTAAAATTTGATTTGCATATTTGGTCTCTCTAAGGTCTAGATAATTTCTAGTATTGAGTTTTGAACAACAAGGAAGACGGTGTAGAGTCTTATAATGTTTACAATATGTCTTTTATGTGAGTTTTGCTGCACCGGTTCATCCTTGAGTTTGCTTCAAATAACCTTGCTAGCCTAAACCTTGTATCGAGAGGGAATACTTCTCATGCATCCAAATACTTGAGCCAATATTCATGCCATTTGTGTCCACCATACCTACCTACTACATGGTATTTCTCCGCCATTCCAAAGTAAATTGCTTGAGTGCTACCTTTAAACCATTCAAAATTTATCACCTCTGATTTGTGTCAATGTTTTATAGCTCATGAGGAAGTATGTGGTGTTTATCTTTCAATCTTGTTGGGCAACTTTCACCAATGGACTAGTGGCTTCATCCGCTTATCCAATAATTTTGCAAAAAGAGCTGGCAATGGGATTCCCAGTCAAATTAATTAACAAAAATAGACACTCCTCCATGGTATGTGATTGTTGGACGGCACCCGAAGGATTCGGTTAGCCATGGCTTGAGAAAGCAAAGGTGGGGAGGAATGTCATCATAATAAAACTAAAATTAAAGGCACTCCTTCATGGTATGAGATTGTTGGCAGGCACCCGAGGATTCGGTTAGCCATGGTTTGTGAAAGAAAGGTTGGAAGGAGTGCCACCCAAAAATAAAATAAAATGGGAGCCGCTCTTTGAAGGTTTGTCTGGCAAGGGGGTTAGAGTACCCGCTACCATTCGTTGACAAAAACAAACACCTCTCAAAACTTTATTTTTATGCTCTCTTTATGTTTTCAAAATAAAAGCTCTAGCACAAATATAGCAATCGATGCTTTCCTCTTTGAAGGACCTTTCTTTTACTTTTATGTTGAGTCAGTTCACCTATCTTTCTCCACCTCAAGAAGCAAACACTTGTGTGAACTGTGCATTGATTCCTACATACTTGCATATTGCACTTGTTATATTACTTTACATTGACACTATCCATGATATATATATGTTATAAGTTGAAAGCAACCGCTGAAACTTAATCTTCCTTTGTGTTGCTTCAATACCTCTACTTTGAATTATTGCTTTATGAGTTAACTCTTATGCAAGACTTATTGATGCTTGTCTTGAAAGTACTATTCATGAAAAGTCTTTGCTTTATGATTCATTGTTTACTCATGTCATTACCATTGTTTTGATCGCTGCATTCATTACATATGTTTACAATATGATCAAGTTTATGACGGCATGTCACTTCAGAAATTATCTTTGTTATCGTTTTACCTGCTCGGACGAGCAGAACTAAGCTTGGGGATGCTGATACGTCTCCGACGTATCGATAATTTCTTATGTTCCATGCTACTTTATTGATGATACCTACATGTTTTATACACATTATATGTCATTATTACGCATTTTGGAACTAACCTATTAACAAGATGCGAAGTGCCAGTTCCTGCTGTTTTGGTTTCAGAAATCCTAGTAACGAAATATTCTCGGAATTGGACGAAATCAACGCCCAGGTTCCTATTTTGCCCAGAAGTATCCAGAACACCCGAGAGCCGCCAGAGGAGAGCCACAGGGGGTCCACACATGGGGGTGGCGCGGCCAGGGCTGGGCCCGCGCCCCCTAGTGTGTCACCGCCTCGTCGACCCTCCGACTCCGCCTCTTCGCCTATTTAAAGGTCCCTGACCTAAAACCCGAAAAAGAATAAGCCACGGTACGCGAAACCTTCCCGAGCCGCCGCCATCGTAAGCCAAGATCTGGGGGACAGGAGTCTCTGTTCCGGCACGCCGGGGGGGAAGTGCCCGGAAGGCTTCTCCATCGACACCGCTGCCATCTCCACCGCCATCTTCATCACCGGCTGCTCCCATGAGGAGGGAGTAGTTCTCCATCGAGCTCGGGGCTGTACCGGTAGCTATGTGGTTCATCTCTCTCCTATGTACTTCAATACAATAATCTCATGAGCTGCCTTACATGATTGAGATTCATATGATGATGCTTGTAATCTAGATGTCATTATGCTAGTCAAGTGGGTTTTACTTATGTGATCTCCGGAGACTCCTTGTCCCACGTGTGTAAAGGTGACAGTGTGTGCACCGTGTGGGTTTCTTAGGCTATATTTCACAGAATACTTATTCACCGTTATGAATGGCATAGTGAAGTGCTTATTTATATCTCTTTATGATTGCAATGTGTTTTGTATCACAATTTATCTATGTGCTACTCTAGTGATGTTATTAAAGTAGTTTTATTCCTCCTGCACGGTGTAATGGTGACAGTGTGTGCATCCGTGTTAGTACTTGGCGTAGGCTATGATTATGATCTCTTGTAGATTATGAAGTTAACTATTGCTATGATGGTATTGGTGTGATCTATTCCTCCTACATGGTGTGAAGGTGACAGTGTGCATGCTATGTTAGTACTTGGTTTAGTCGTGTCGATCTTTCATGCACTCTAAGGTTATTTAAATATAAACATTGAATTGTGGAGCTTGTTAACTCCGGCATTGAGGGTTCGTGTAATCCTACACAATGTGTTCATCATCCAACAAGAGAGTGTAGAGTATGCATTTATCTATTCATTATGTGATCAATGTTGAGAGTGTCCACTAGTGAAAGTCTAATCCCTAGGCCTTGTTCCTACTGCGTTACTATGCTTGTTTACTTCCTACAATATTACTACCATCAACTTACGCAGTAAGCTATTTTCTGGCGCCGTACTACTGCTCATATTCATTCATACCACTTGTATTTCACTATCTCTTCGAACTAGTGCACCTATTAGGTGTGTTGGGGACACAAGAGACTTCTTGCTTTGTGGTTGCAGGTTGCTTGAGAGGGATATCTTTGACCTCTTCCTCCCTGAGTTCGATAAACCTTGGGTGATCCACTTAAGGGAAAACTTGCTGCTTTCTACAAACCTCTGCTCTTGGAGGCCCAACACTGTCTACAAGAATAGAACCACCCGTAGACATCAAAAACACATGGAACTTTGTTTGCAAAATAGTTGTAGCAATGTTTTTAGCATGAATTCTTTAAACACTATTATTTTTAATGCTATGGAAAAGTCTAAGCTTGGGGAAGCTAGTTGTGATATTTTTAGTCCCCCAAGTTTTGAGGAGAAAATTTTCTTTGATGATACTTTGCCTCCCATTTATGATGATTATAATGATAGTGGTATTTTGGTGCCACCTACTATGGAGAATAAAGTTTATTATGATTATACCATGCCTGATGGCGTGTAACTCACACGTTCGTTGGGAACCCCAAGAGGAAGGTATGAGGCGCACAGTAGCAAGTTTTCCCTCAGAAAGAAACCAAGGTTTAATCGAACCAGGAGGAGCCAAGAAGCACGTCGAAGGTTGATGGTGGCGAAATGTGATGCGGCGCAACAACAGGGATTCCGGCGCCAACGTGGAACCTGCACAACACAACCCAAGTACTTTGCCCCAACGAAACAGTGAGGTTGTCAATCTCACCGGCTTGCTGTAACAAAGGATTAACCGTATTGTGTGGAAGATGATTGTTTGCAAGAAAACAGTAAAACAAGTATTGCAGTAGATTGTATGCGATGTAAAGAATAGGACCGGGGTCCACAGTTCACTAGAGGTGTCTCTCCCATAAGATAAAAGCATGTTGGGTGAACAAATTACAGTCGGGCAATTGAAAAATAGAAAGGGCATAACAATGCATATACATGATATGATAAATATAGTGAGATTTAATCCGGGCATTACGACAAAGTACATAGACCGCCATCCAACTGCATCTATGCCTAAAAAGTCCACCTTCAGGTTATCATCCGAACCCTTCAGTATTAAGTTGCAAAGCAACAGACAATTGCATTAAGTATGGTGCGTAATGTAATCGACAACTACATCCTTAGACATAGAATCAATGTTTTATCCCTAGTGGCAACAGCACATCACAACCTTAGAACTTTCTGTCACTGTCCCAGGTGTCAATGAAGGCATGAACCCACTATCGAGCATAAATACTCCCTCTTGGAGTTAAGAGTAAAAATTTGGCCAGAGCCTCTACTAATAACGGAGAGCATGCAAGATCATAAACAACACATAAATAATAGATTGATAATCATCATAACATAGTATTCTCTATCCATCGGATCCCGACAAACACAACATATAGTATTACAGATAGATGATCTTGATCATGTTAGGCAGCTCACAAGATCCAACAATGAAGCACAATTAGGAGAAGACGACCATCTAGCTACTGCTATGGATCCATAGTCCAGGGGTGAACTACTCACTCATCACTCCGGAGGCGACCATGGCGGTGTAGAGTCCTCCGGGAGATGAATCCCCCTCGGCGGGTGCCGGGACGTCTCCTGAATCCCCCGAGATGGGATTCGCGGCGGCGTCTCTGGAAGGTTTTCCGTATCGTGGCTCTCGGTATCTGGGGTTTCGCGACGGAGGCTTTAAGTAGGCGGAAGGGCAAAGTCGGAGGGCTGACGAGGGGCCCACACCATAGGGCGGTGCGGGCCCCCTCGGCCGCGGCCCTATGGTGGCGGCGCCTCGTCGCCCACTTCTTATCCCTTTCGGTCTTCGGAAGCTTCGTGCAAAAATAGGACCCTGGGCGGTGATTTCGTCCAATTCCGAGAATATTTCTTTACTAGGATTTCTGAAACCAAAAACAGCAGCAACACTCTTCGGCATCTTGTTAATAGGTTAGTTCCGGAAAATGCGTAAATACGACATATAATGTGCATAAAACATGTAGATATCATCAATAATGTAGCATGGAACATAAGAAATTATCGATACGTTGGAGACGTATCACCTGCAATTTATGATGATTACAATGATGGTTGTGATAGTTTTACTCCCACTATTACTAATAAAATTGATTATGCTTATGTGGAGAGTAATGATACTTTTATGCATGTGGATCATGATAAGAATGCTTTATGTGATAGCTATATTGTTGAGTTTATTCATGATGCTACTGGAAATTATTATGAGAGAGGAAAATATGGTTGTAGAAATTTTCATGGTACTAAAACACCTCTCTATATGCTGAAACTTTTGAAGTTACTCTTGTTTTATCTTACTATGCTTGTCACTTTGTTATTTTTGAATTTATTTGTGTACAAGATTCCTATGCATAGGTAGCGTGTTAGACTTAAATGTGTTTCGAATTTGCTTCTTGATGCTCCTTTTGCTTCATTTTCTATTTTCATGTGAGCATCATTAAAATCTTCTGCGCCTAGCTGAAAGGCGTTAAAGAAAAGCGCTTATGGGAGACAACCCATTATTTTATTTCTGCAATTTTTATTTTATATTTGAGTCAAGGTGCTTGTTACTACTGTAGCAGTACCTTTGTATCTTTATTTTCTTGCATTGTTGTGCCAAGTAAAGTCTTTGTTAGAAAGTTGATACTAGATTTGAATTTCTGCGCAGAAACAGATTTTTAGCTGTCACGAATTTTAGTTTTTCTCTCTGTAGAAGAGTCTAAAAATTCTGAAAAAATTCATGAGTAATCCTCAGATATGTACGCAACTTTCATTCAACTGGAGCTTTTCCATCTGAGCAAGTTAAGTTCCTCGAAAAAATTCGTCTTTACGGACTGTTCTGTTTTGAAAGATTCTGCCTTTTATTTCGTATTGCCTCTTTTACTGTGTTTGAGTGGATTTCTTTGCTCCATTAAATTTCAGTAGCTATGGGAAATGTTCAGAAGTGTTGGTAATGATTGTGTCATGCTGAACATGTGAATTTTTGATTATGCACTAACCCTCTAATGAGATTGCTTTGAGTTTGGTGTGAAGGAAGTTTTCAAGGATCAAGAGAGGAGGATGATATAATATGATCAAGAAGAGTGAAAAGTCTAAGCTTGGAGATGCCCCCGTGGTTCATCCCTGCATATTTCAAGAAGACTCAAGCGTCTAAGCTCAAGGCATCCCCTTCTTCATCAAAACTTATCAGGTCACCTCTACTGAAACTATATTTTAATT
Organism: Lolium multiflorum; assembly: GCA_030979885.1. Taxonomy (NCBI): domain Eukaryota; kingdom Viridiplantae; phylum Streptophyta; class Magnoliopsida; order Poales; family Poaceae; genus Lolium; species Lolium multiflorum. The sequence goes on from CM061748.1 coordinate 330,884,553, forward strand.
CCGTCACATCTTATGTGCTTTACTTGGAGCGTCTGTGTGCTTTTATTTTTGTTTGTGTTTGAATAAATTTGGATCCTAGCAATCCTTGTGTGGGAGAGAGACACGCTCTGCTTTTTCATTTGAACACTTGTGTTCTTCGTTTTACTTTAATATTCATGGCGAAAGCTGAAAGCCGCATCACTTATTGTTATTTGGTTGGAAACAGAAAATGCTTCATATTGTCTTGAATAATTTGATACTTGGCAATTGTTTTGACTCTCAAGTAGATCATGTTTAAGCTCTTACATCATTTAGTTTAAACTTATTAGTGGAGAACTACCGTAGAGCTTGTTGAAATTTGGTTTGCATGATTGGTCTCTCTAAGGTCTAGATATTTTCTGGTAAAAGTGGTTGAGCAACAAGGAAGACAGTGTAGAGTCTTATAATGCTTTCAATATGTTCTTGTGTAAGTTTTGCTGTACCGGTTTATACTTGTGTTTGCTTCAAACAACCTTGCTAGCCAAAGCCTTGTACTGAGAGGGAATACTTCTCGTGCATCCAAAACCTTGAGCCAAAACCTATGCCATTTGTGTCCACCATAACTACCTACTATGTGGTATTTTTCTGTCATTCCAAAGTAAATTTCTTGCGTGCTACCTTTAAAACCTTTCAAAAATTTATTCCTTGTTTTTGCAATACATAGCTCATGGGAAAGTAGCCTAAAAAACTATTGTGGTAAGGAATATGTCGCTTGTATCTTAGTTCTTATAAGTTGCTTGTTGAGCGGTAACCATGTTGTCTGGGGACGCCATCAACCTGTCACACCTTTGTTGAATATCATGTGAGTTGCTATGCATGTTCGTCTTGTCTGAAGTAAGGGAGATTTACCATGAGTTGAAATGATTTGAGTATGCATGTTGTTAGAGAAGAACATTGGGGCGCCAACCAAAGCCATGTATCATGGTGGAAGTTTCAGCTTGGATATTAATCCTCAAAATCTCTTATGAGAATATTATCTGTTGTTGAATGCTTAAAGCATTAAAGAGAGTCCATTATCTGTTTTCTATGTTGTCCCGGTATGGATGTCCTCAAGTTGAGATCTATCAAAATCGAGAAATCAAATGCGATTTATCTTCTTGGACCTTTGTACAGGTGGCATAGAGGTACCCCTTTGTGACACTTGGTTGAAACATATGTAATGCGATGATAATCCATGGAAATCAGAGCTAATTAGGACAATGTGCGGGCACTATTAGTATTCGATGCATGAGGCTTGCAACTTATAGGAAGTTTTATACATAACCCATATGAATTATTACTACCGTTGACGCAATTGTTTCCATGCTTTCAAAATAAAAAGCTCTAGCACATGAGTAATCTCTGCTTCCCTCTAAGGGCCTTTCTTTTACTTTATGTTGAGTCAGTTTACCTACTTCTTTCCATCTTAGAAGCAAACACTTGTGTCAACTGTGTGCATTGATTCTTACGTGGTTGCTTATTGCACTCATCATATTACTTTGTGTTGACAATTATCCATGAGATATACATGTTAAAAGTTGAAAGCAATTGCTGAAACTTAAATCTTCCTTTGTGTTGCTTCAAAACCTTTTATTAAGAATCTATTGCTTTATGAGTTAAATCTTATGCAAGACTTTTTGATGCTTGTCTTGAAAGTACTATTCATGAAAAGTTTTGCTATATGATTCAGTTGTTTAGTCATTATCTTTTTGTTAGCAAACTATAGACCATTACTTTGAGTCACTTTATTCATCTCATATGCTTTACAATAGTATTGATCAAGATTATGTTGGTAGCATGTCACTTCAGAAATTATTTTGTTATCGTTTACCTACTCGAGGACGAGTAGGAACTAAGCTTGGGGATGCTTGACGTATCTATAATTTCTTATGTTCCATGCTAGTTTTATGACAATACCTACATGTTTTAGTCATACTTTACAATGTTTTTATGCATTTTCCGGTACTAACCTATTAACAAGATGCCACAGTGCCAGTTTTTTGCTGTTTTTGATTTCAGAAAAGTTAGTTTACAAATATTCTCGGAATTGGACGAAACAAAAGCCCACGGCCTTATTTTCCACGGAGTCTTCCAGAACACCGAAGAGGAGTCGAGGAAGGGCAGCAGGGGGCCCACACCATATGGCGGCGCGGGTGGCCCCCTGGCCGCGCCGACCTATGGGGAGGGAGCCCCCTGGCTCCCCCGATGCTGCACTTTCACCTATATATTCCTTCCGTCGTGAAAACCCTAAAGATATCAGTCATATTCCACCAAGGGTTCCGCAGCGCCGCCGCCATCGACGACAAGTTTCGGGGGACAGAATCTCTGTTCCGGCACGCCGCCGGGACGGGGAATTGCCCCTGGAGTCATCTCCATCGACACCACCGCCATCTTCATCGCTGCTGCTGACTCCCATGATGAGGAGGGAGTAGTTCTCCCCAGAGGCTGAGGGCTCTACCGGTAGCTATGTGGTTCATCTCTCTCTCCCATGGTGTGATCTTTATGTGATCATGAGCTTTGTAATCTAGTTGAATATGTAGATGTTACTCTTGTCTATTATGCACTCTAGAGGTTACTTCAATATGAACTCCGGAGTCACTCTCCACGGTGTGATGGTGACAGTGTGCGCATCGTGTGTGATTCCTTTATGACGTTGTGGAGCTTGTTTACTCCGGCTTGAGGTGTGCTTTTGCAGCCCTACACAATGAATGGTGTTTGTTATCCAACAAGAGAGTGTTTGAGAGTAGTATTTATTTATTCAATTATGTGATCATTGTTGAGAGTGTCCACTAGTGAAAGTATGATCCCTAGGCCTTGTTTCTAAGCATTGAAACACCGTTTCCAACAAGTTTTGCTACATGTTCGCTTGCTGCCATTTTTATTTCAGATTGCAATTGCTACTTATAATCATCCATATTACTTGTATTTCACTATCTCTTCGCCGAACTAGTGTACCTATACATCTGACAAGTGTATTAGGTGTGTTGGGGACACAAGAGACTTCTTGTATCTTAATTGCGGGTTGCTTGAGAGGGATATCTTTGACCTCTACCTCCCTGAGTTCGATAAACCTTGGGTGATTCACTTAAGGAAACTTGTTGCTGTTCTACAAACCTCTGCTCTTGGAGGCCCAACACTGTCTACAGGAATAGAAGCGTGCGTAGACATCAACCACATACATGTTGAAAGGACACGGATGCCGCCTAGAGGGGGGTGAATAGGCGGTTTAAAACTTTTACGATTATGGCTTAACAAATGCGGAATAAAACTAGCGTTTAGTTTTTCAAGCACAAAACTTATATAACTAGGGTTCACCTATGTGCACCAACAACTTATGCTAAGCAATACAATCAACTATGTGATAGCAAGATATATATACAACTTAAAGCAGGAAGGCTATCACAAAGTAATGTGCATAAGTAAATAGATCGGGTATAGGAATAACCGAGGTGACGCGGAGACGACGATGTATCCCAAAGTTCACACTCTTGCGAGTGCTAGTCTTCGTTGGAGCGGTGTGGAGGACAAATCACTCCAAACGCCTCGAAGGCCTCACCGTATGCTCCTCGACCCTTCACACCAAAGGGGAAGACCTCGATCCACTATGGAACTTTAGGGTGATCACCGAACCCGCACAAAGCTTGGGGCTAACTCCTCAACTTAATTTGAGGCTCCCAATATTTCGCCACAAAGGCCTTGCACTTGAGGAATCTCCACAACTTGATTGGAGGCTCCAAGAACACCACTAAGCCACAAAGTTACAAACTTGAGGCAATCTCCACAACTAATTGGAGACCGCAAGAACACCACAAAGACCACTAAGCCGTCTAGGATCCAAAGATCCGAGAGAAACAAGCTCCCGAAGAGATTATCTCACAAACTTTCACCTCCACGTATCACCACGGAGAAGTCAAACCGATGCACCAAATGCAATGGCAAGAACAACACAAATATGCTCCAATCCTTCACTCTCAAATTCCAACAAAGCTACTAAGGCTATTGGGGTAATAAGACAGGAAGAACAAAGACGATAACACATAATTCTCCAAGATCTAGATCCCAAAGATTTACTCGCAAAGAGATGATTTGGTTTGGTCAAAGTGTGGATCTAGATCTCCTCAATCTTTATCTCAAATAGATGCAAGAATCATGGGATGGGAAGAAAGATCTCAAGATCAAGAGGTTAACAACAATGGAGGAGAGAGGCTTGAGAGAGAGGAGGAAGAAGAGTCAAGAAGAGAGAGAAAGAAATGGGGCTTAAATAGTGGTTTCCAGATTTCTGCCCGTTGGGAAATTTTCGACTGGGCCGGTAGTACCGGTGGGTGGTGGCCGGTACTACCGGACGCGTGCGGGCTGTACCACGGGGCAGCAGCCAGGCAAGACGTGCGTGGGCTGGGAAGGCCGGTACTACCGGCTAGGCCATGGCGGTTGACAAAGGATTAACTTGTCAATGCCTACAGATTGTAGACTAGGGTTTTGCTAGAAGTAGAGGGCAAGTAGATCTCGAAGGTTTAGGCGAAAAGTACTCGGCGATTATGAAAACTAGGGTTATGTTGACAGTAGATTCGATCCTTTCTTTGTCCTCGACTCCCCCTTATATAGGAGGTGGAGCCGAGGGTTTCGTATTGTACAAATTACAGAGTCCGGGACGGTTTCTAACTCGTCCCGCCAGATTACAAAATATACTTTCTATTACAACTCTAGCTTTCCTTAATATATCTTGGGCTCCCGAATCTTCTTATTCTTCGGATAGTGGGCCTTCAGTAAATCCCGGGTATCATCTATGGCAGGCCCATTTGGGGTGCCTATGTCAGTAGCCCCCGAGATTTTGCTTGAATCGCAGAGTCAGGGAAAATCTCTCCCGTTTATTTTTGTTCGAGAACTGTTATTTATACTCCACATAAAATTCTATGTTGTACAGGGATAATGGTAGTTGGGGCTAGTTCATCTGACGGATCAGGTACTAGTTAACTGCTCTAGTGGCAATCCGCAAAAACCTACTTCAAGATCACGTCCCCGGACATGATCTCGGGATACTGGTGTAAACTTCGACAGGTGCCGCTTAAGGTCTTACCATTCTGTCAAGTCCCAGTCAAGTTTATCGGGTACCTAACGCGTCCGTTAGGATTTTTCTTCGTATCTGTTGATACGGATAAAAGTAGCAGAGCGCATCTTTGGCGATGCCACGCCCAGAACGGATCACGGGTCTTACCTTCGCAAATTTGCGGCATTCAGAAATTGATCGCAACTTTGGCGTTCTGAGAATATATTGTCGAGTGCTTTTCGCCTTTGGAATAGCACATTTTATTGAGTCATATTTATGACTTTATTTTGTCTTCCCGATGGGAGTATATGTAGAGTTATTTGTGTAACTCGAAATATACTCACTTTCTTCTTTTTTTTTTTTTTTTTTATCAAATTCATCGGGCACGCGAACAGCGTTCCCGATGGGAGTAGCCCCCGAGGCTACAGCCAAGAACTTGTGCTTGGGTGTAGGCTCCACAAATTAACATCCTTTGCCGCTATATTTATGATCCTTGTCGATATTTTTATATTTATCGGGTGCGCGACCAGCGCTCCCGATGGGAGTAGCCCCCGAGGCTATGAACAAATTCTTGAATTTGGTCATAGGCTCTCACCATTGCTATATTGTCATACTCGAAATTTTCTATTTTTCCAGAGTAGCCCCCGAGCATTTGGGCAAAAACTTGTATTTGATCAAAGGCTCCAAGAGTATTCGAATATTTAACCCTGTCGCCATTCTCTTTTTATTTTTCTTGTCGACATATTTTCCCTTGTCAAATTCTCTTCATCTCTGTCAATAATCGGGATTTTTTTCTGCCTTGTGGGTCCATTGTTCACACCACGTTGACACGTCGTGCAAGTGGGGGACACACGTCCTCCGCTTTTCCTGGCGCACGTTCTGTAACCTCGTCAATGTTGAAATACTAATTTGCCCTCGTTGCCACGTGGTAATCATCTCCTGCATTCTTTCTTCATCCAACGGTTCCGTCGCTTCACCGCACCTCTATATAAGATCTCCTTCTTCTTCCTCGAGCACTTCCGCTCGCGCCGTTCTCTGCTCTCCTCTGCAAAATCTTCCCTTGCGCTCCACTGCTGCCAAAGCTCTTCTCTTCGCTGCTGCTCGCCATTGCCGTTGTTGATGCCACCGCGTCGCTTAACCAGGCACAGCACTCCTGATTCTTCCATGGCCGCCGCAGATCTAGGAACTGCGGAGTGGGAGAGGTCCAAGATCACAAACCAAGACCTGAACCTCCTGAAGAAACTGGGAATCACCGCGAAGCCCAAAGCGGTTTGCTTCCCCGGTGAAGAAAGCTACCCAGCCCCTCCAATGGGGTACCGGGTAAGTTTTGTCGACCATCTCATCCGTGGTTTATCCACCCCCATCCATCCTTTCCTCCGTGGATTACTCTATGTCTACGGTCTCCAGCTTCACCACCTCACGCCAAACTCAATCCTCCACATTTCTATTTTCATCACGCTTTGTGAAGCCTTCCTTGGCGTCTCACCTAATTGGGCGCTTTGGAAGCGCATTTTCTTCTGTCGCCGCAATGGCTCTCCCAATGTCGCCTATAATATAGGCGGCGTTGTTATTTCTATTCGCTCCACTGCTGATTACTTCGACGTCAAGCTCCCTGACTCCGTTCAAGGTTGGCGCAAGAGGTGGCTATACATTCGCGAAGAAAACGATGGCTGCCTCGAGGATAATATTCCTCCTTTTGACGGTGCCGAAAAAATTCTTCGTCGCCGTTCCTGGGATGCAGAGGCTACCGAGGAAGAAAGAACTTCGACTGAATCCCTGATGGCTCGCATCCATGAGTTGCAAAATACTCGCGGCAAAGAATTGTCAGGTATCCAGATTATAGTGTATTTCCTTAAGAGTAGAGTTCAGCCTCTTCAAGCTCGCAAATTCCCTCTCTGGAAATATACTGGCAACGAAGACGTGGACCGGCTGTCGGTGGATTTGGAAGTCAAAGACCTGGAGAGGCTTGTCCGAAAAATCACCTCCCTCAGCAAAAAAGATGCCATCCCTTCTTCTTGTCGCGTAAAACCATACAGCGCCACCCATGCACTTCCTAAGGTAATCATTGTCGCGCAATTTTTTACTGCCTTTGCTTTTTTGCATTGTTTGCTCCGTTCTGATATCCTTCCCTTTTTTTGGACAGAATCATCCAAATCTTGTTTCACTTCCTCCTCTTCCTGAAGGTGGGGAAGTCGAAGAAAGGACCGTTATCTCTAATGATAACCAAGAGGCCTCCTCTTTTGTGAATGAACCCGCAGATTCTCGTAAATCTGCGGGATCTGCTGAAAAAGATGCTGCTTCTGAAGACACTACATCGGCCCAATCTCCTCCTCCTGCTGATTCTCCAAAGAACAAAAGGAAGAGGGGTGATGTCGAAGATTCCGGGACTTCTAAACCCGAAGAAGCTGCTCCTTTACCGCAAAAGGCAGCTTACGACCCATATCTTGCGAGTATCATCAGTTCGTAAGTTCCCTCTTTTATTTTCCTATTCGAAGAATTTTTGCTTGCCTTGCTTTTTACACTGCCACCCTTTTGCAATAGTGATGATGACGAGGAAACGCCAGCTTTGGATGTGGCTGCTCGAACGAGTATGTCACATACCCTAGTTATTTCAGAGCCACGAGTTGAAGGAGAGGAATCCTCGCCTCCTCAACAAAACATCGGCGCTTCTACTCCTCCTTCGAGCCCCCGAGCCCCTTCACCGAAAAGGGCAAGGACGGAGATTGTCTCGGAGCCTACTCTCCAATTGAGTAGCTCTTCGAACCTTCTCATGGAAGATGTAAGTTCTTTACTTTTTTGTCAGTGTCTATGTTTTCTCTGTTTGCTTCTGTGCATCACCATATTTTTCTCATACCCCCATTTTCTCTTTGTTTTCTCTTTTTGGTTAACAGCCTGTGATCAAGGATCTTCTTCGCATCGGTGCCCAATTTGTTGGGTACCGTGAATATGCGAATAAAGCTGAAGGTAATGATCTGCTCCTTCTTTTTGCCTCTGTTCTTTTGTTCCTTCTTTGTTGTCGAGATTTGTAACTATATTTATCTTCCATTGTAGAAAAACTGGCGGAAGCCAATGATCGTGCCAATACACTTGCTCAGCAATTAGAGCAAAGTGAAAAGGCTCGCAAAAAGGCTGAGTCAGATGCTATTGATGCACGAGCAGAGGCTGATAAAGCCAAGGCTGACGCTGCTGGTGTCGAAGACCTTAGAAAGAGGCTTCACACCGCTGAAACTTCCCTGAGCGATCACATAGCCGCCCAATCTGCTCGCGAGGAGGCGATCCGTAAGCGTTTAACGACGCAGAGTCGCCGCTTCGTAGGTAAGTACCACTCATTATTCTCTTGTATTTTCTTCTCTGCACTCGTTTGTTGCTCAATTTTTTCTTTCTTGACAGCTAGAACAGCTCAAGAATTTCAACTTGATGAACCCGCCAATGATTCTCTTCTTGACGCCCTTTCACTCCTTGAAGTTCATGGATCAGAGGCACGCGGAGGCATTGATCAGGCTAAAGCGGGGTTGTCGCGGCTTTTTCCTTATTTCTTCCCAAAGAAAGAGGAACCCGCAACTTTCCTTGACCTCGCCAAGTGTTTCAATCCGTCTGAAGATCTTGGGTTAAGGGTGCGCCATGAGAATATGAAGATTGCCGTGGAAAATACTGTCGCCTTGGTTGCTGATAGCCAACAATCTATCGACTGGTCGAAAGTTGGCGACACTGATCAGATAGAACAGTCAAGGTGGAGGTCTTTAATCAAGGCAGCTAAGCCCAACACGAGGAAAATCCTGGCTTATATCGGGATCAAGCCATCTTCGACTCCTAGCTCATCAAAGCCGGAGGTCTAGTTGAATGCCTCTGCTTTTTCTTTTTTAGCATTCCTCTTTCTTTTGGCTTTGTCGCCGTAGTGTTATTGGCGAGAACTATTTCAGTATCCCTCTAGAAGGTCCTTCTTTTGTAATAGACATGTATATATTATGGAGATGAATGAAAATCTATCTTTTGCTCAGTGATTGATGTCGAAATATTTCTTTTTCCAGTTAATTTTTGACAATTATACGCCAGCTCCTGGTTCTTCCAATATTTTGCCTTCTCCCCCAAGGAGAACTCCTGCTGATGCTTCTGCCGAGGATTCCTTGCCGCAAGAGTTAGACGAACTTCGACACCAACTGCAGTTCGTGAAGAAGCAATCACTTGTGCTGATGGAGAAAGCTCGTAAGTCATCTGAAGCCGAAGAAATTGCACTCCAACAGGCACAAACTGCCATTGCTGAAAAGGACTCTGCTGTTGCTGAAGCTGACGCGGCTGCATCTCGAGAAAATTCTATGCTGCAGCTGCTAAGATGCTAGTTTGGATATGGCGGGTAAGTTTCATTGTCCTTATCTCGCTTCTTCGTTTTCCTTTTGCTTGCCTCCTCATTGCCCACTGAATTGTTTTATGAAACCATAGGTGCTTTTTTGGATCCTATAACTGAAGATGAACGTGTCGAGGCTCGTTCCAATGTTCTCCTTCGGCTTGCACATGAGCACGGATCGACTTTTTGGGGTACACCTGAGCGGACCCGCCAAATCGTGAGATTTCAAGATCGTGCACTTCAGGTTCGCGAATATCTTGACTTCTGTACAAGAACTTTGTCTCTGGTGTATGGTACCATGTTTCCTCGCAATAAGATGCCAGAAACCCTTCCTGCATTGATGGACAAATTTCGAGATGCTCCTCGCATCCATGGCTTTGTACGAGCCCAACTAGCTGCTGGTGCAAGGTTTGCGATGATTATGATAAAGATTTGCTACCCGAAGTTAGATGTAGGGCAAATTGTCCCAAAGTGCCTGGAGAAGATGTCGAAGAGGAAGAGGAACTTCGGCAAATATGATGACATAGTTACTCCCGTTGCTGAAGATATGATGGATGAACTTCTTCGGATGGATTCCGAATTCTTCGTGAAGGGTAGCTATGCTGAGCATAGTACTCGCTGTGTAAATAACGAGCGCTTAACCATAGATAATATATTGGGAAATCCTTGACATTTATTCCGAACTTTGTATCCTGTATAGACGAGCTATATTGTAAAGTCATTGTATTTTATTTTTATCGCCAAGCCCCCGGGCGTTTTGATTGCAATAACTTGTGTATTATAATGCGAGGTTGTCCCAAGGCAAGATAATATACATTGTGTACTATTTTGTACGGGTGTAAGCCCCCGAGCTTTTGTTTGATCACTATTTTGTCGATATCTCTTTTTATTTTGGCGAGGTATTTTTACCAAGGCCGGATGCTTCTTTTGCATTTGTCGATACTGTGTTTGTATATATATTGTATCATGTAGGGGAAGACCCCTGATCTTGTCAAGAAGAAGATATATAATTCCACTATCTTTATTATATTGCAGCACCACGAGCCCGCCTCATTAAAAACCTTTCCGGCCCCACTCGGTGCCCCGAAAGAGGAAAAGAGTGCGTCTGAAAACTCGTGGGCGTTTCAGTACATTGTAGCTTTACAAAGGACTATATTTTCGACACCTAGGCGTAGAAACGCCTGAGCTGTGCCACATTCCAGGGATTTGGCTCGTCAATCCCTGTCTTCTTGTCTTTGATTCTGTATGCTCCTCCTTCGATTACTTCTGTGACGATGTAGGGTCCAAGCCATGGTGATTCAAGTTTTTCGTGACTTTTTTGGTTGAGCCGCAGAACTAAGTCACCAACTTGAAAAGACCTTGGCCGCAATCGTCGACTGTGATAGTTTTTCAGGTCCTGCTGATATTTGGCGACTCTTGACAGGACTTCGTCTCGAGCTTCATCGAGTGCATCGACATCATCCTCCAAAGCTTTTCTCGATGTTTCTTCGTCATATTCTGTGACTCTTGGAGAATCGTGCTCTATTTCTATCGGCAGGACTGCTTCGGCGCCATGAACCAGAAAGAACGGTGTTTCCTGTGTCGCCGTATTTGGTGTTGTTCGGATACTCCACAACACACTTTGTAACTCCTCCGGCCAAGTATGCCGGGCTTTTTCCAATGGTCCTAGCAGGCGTTTCTTGATGCCATTGCAGATGATGCCATTGGCCTTCTCGACTTGTCCATTGGTCTGGGTGCGCAGAGACGCAAAACTTAATTTAATGCCCACTTCTGCGCAGTATGCTTTGAACTCCTTGGACGTGAAATTGCTGCCGTTATCTGTCACAATACTGTGAGGAACTCCAAATCTGAAGACAATGCTTTTCACGAACTTAATCGCTGACGCGCCGTCCGGTGAATTTATCGGCTTTGCTTCGATCCATTTTGTAAACTTGTCGACAGCAACAAGCATATACTCATAACCTCCTGGCGAAGCTTTGTGTAATTTACCTACCATGTCGAGACCCCATTGAGCGAAAGGCCAAGACAATGGAATTGGCATAAGTTCTGCGGCAGGAGAGTGAGGTCTTGCCGCAAATCTTTGGCACGCATCGCAAGTTCGCACTATTTCCTTCGCATCCTCGATTGCTGTTAGCCAATAAAATCCTGCTCTGAAAACCTTAGCCGCGATAGCTCTGCTACTCGCGTGGTGCCCACATATTCCTTCATGCACGTCCTTTAGGATGATCCTTCCTTCTTCGGGTGTAACACACCGTTGTAGCACACCCGAAATACTGCGTTTATGAGTTCCCCTTTTACCACAGTGAAAGCTTTTGATCGCCTAATTATTCGCCTTGCTTCGACTGGATCGTCGGGTATGACTTTCCTTAGGATGTATGATATGTAGGCCTGCATCCATGGAACTTGTACCATCATGACTAGTTCTTGCTCTTCTTCTTCTTCTTCTGCTGTGCCCTTGGTGACAGTCGATGTTTTCTCTTTCTTCTCCTTTTTTGTTTTGCTGGCTTTGTTGATCTCTCGCTAATCTCTTCCCAGAACACACCTGGAGGGATTGCGAGGCATTGTGACCCGATGTTTGCGAGAACGTCGGCTTCATCGTTGCTCATCCTGCTGATGTGGTTTACTTCACAACCATCGAATAGCTTCTCCAGTTCATTGTACACCTCCTTGTATGCTATCATACTTTCGTTGACTGCGTAACATCCTACGTGTCTTGGCTTCATCTTCTTCTTTTAATCTGATCTGGTTATAACCAGAATATGCGTCCAGGAAGGAAAGACGTTCACATCCTGCCGTGGAGTCGATGATTTGATCGATCCTTGGGAGGGGAAAGTGATCCTTGGGACAATGTTTATTGAGACACGTAAAGTCGACGCACATGCGAAGGACTATTGTGTGTTTCTTCGGCACCATCACTGGGTTAGCTACCCATGTGGCTTCTGTAGATATTTCTCTGATGAACCCGGCATCTTTGAGTCGATCTATTTCTGATAACATAGCTTTGCGGCTAGGCTCTGAAAAACGCCGCAAAGGTTGCTTTACTGGTCGTGCAAGAGGATCCAAATTGAGGTGGTGCTCGGCAAGTTCCATGGGTACTCCTGGCATGTCGGTTGGACACCATGCGAAGATTTTCCAGTGCTCACGGAGGAACTCGACGAGCGCGCTTTCCTATGCGACATCCATGTTTGTAGCAATGGACGTCGTTTTCTTTGGATCTGTCGGGTGGATCTGTACCTCTTTTGAATCTTTATTTATATTGAAAGTTGGCTCCTTAGATCTTCCTACCTCTGGCAGCACATCATAATCAGTGAGCCTAGGTGCCGCATATTCTGCTTGCATCCCGAAAGTTTCTGACAGTCGATGGAAATCTTTGTCGCATTTGTCGGCCAGTGCAAAGCTTCCTTTGATTGTGATAGGTCCCTTAGGCCCAGGCAACCTCCACAACAGATATGTATAATGCGGCACTGCCATGAACCTGCGTAAGCTGGTCGTCCCAACAAAGCGTGATATTGCGACGGGAAATCCACAACTTCGAACTCCAGTTCTCTATTCTGTAGTTTTCTCGGGTTCCAAACTGAACGTCGAGGTTGATCTTGCCCAATGGGTAACTTGGCTTCTGGTGTGATCCCATGAAAGCGTGTGTCAGTTGGTTTCAAGTTTGCCAGGGATATGTTCATCTTCCTCAATGTGTCTGCATACATGAGGTTTAAGCTGCTGCCGCCATCTATGAAAACTCGCGACACGTCGAACCCAGCAATTACTGCGGGTAGAATAAGTGCTGATTGTCCTGGTCTAGGAACTTGCTGCGGATGATCCGCAATTGTGAAGCCTATGTCTTGCCCTGACCAATTTAGATACTCGACTGTTGGTGGAGGCATCTTTTCTGCCATAAACACTTGTCGAGATATGACCTTCTGCGCCCTGTTGGACGGCCTAGCTTTCTGAATCATCAAAACTGCGCCATTGGAATTGGGATCGACATATGGGGGTGGTTGTGGTGCTGCCGCTATTCTGAGCTGGTGTCGATTTTCTTCGGTTATTGCGGGAGGAGGTGGAAGGTGAATCTCGCTCCTTGGCTCCCGAGGATTTCTGTTATTTGCTTGGGCATTTGCGATTCCTGCGGCTCGCAACATTGCCTGAAAATTGCGGCAGTCTTTCTGGAGATGTCCTGACTGATTGTTGTCGAGGTAAAAGTGCATTTGACACGGACCGTTCATCATCTCCTCGGGAGACACGTAAGGTCTTTGAATCCTTGGTCCACTATTTTGTCTGTTGCCACGAAAATCACCTCTATTGTCGCCTTGTTGCTCGTTGCTCCTTTGATAATCATCTCGACTATTTCCTCCAGGGTTTCCCCGAAAACCAGCCGATATATGGCCGGAGCATCGTTGTTGTAGAACTGGCGAGAAAATCGCCTTCTATTTTGGTAATTTCGACTACGATCCTCTTCTGGCGACCTGTGTCGTTTGTTGTATATTGCGTCTTCTCCATCTGCCCACTTGTTAGCGATTTCCATCAACGCTGAGATTGTCTTGGGATTAGTTCTTCCCAAGTCCTCGACGAAGTCTCGTCGGATTCCTGCCACGAACGCATCTATTGCCCTCTCGTCGGATATATCTTCTGCCGAGTTTTTGATAATGTTCCACCGCTGTATATATTTTCTCATCGACTCGTCATGTTTTTGTCGACACGCTCGTAATTCTTCCAACGACGCGGGTTTTTTGCAGGTGGATCGGAAGTTCTTCACGAAGATGTCCTCAAAGGTTTCCCAGCTGTCGATGGAGTTCAAGGGGAGTTTCTTTATCCAAGACCTTGCGGCACCACTCAGGTGCACTTGGATACTTTGCATAGTTGTTGCTCTGGTTCCTCCTACCAGTTTCACCATCTCGAGATAATCCACGAGCCAATCCTCGGGATCTTGCAGGCCGTCGAACTTCTTGAAATTCTCGGGTAACTTGAACCCTTTTGGGACTCGAGTTTTCGCACTCTTCTCGTAAAGCATGGGAGCCCACACATATCTTCGTCGGCAAGCTCTGGCGAGTACCGACGGTCCCTCCTTTCTTGTCGCTCGTCCACCCTTACTTGGACTGTTGTGTCTCTTGCTCTACTTGCTCGTGGTGGGTCTTGAACTGCTGCGGTGTGTCGTGGACTATTTTGTCTGGGATTTTCTTCGGAGGCGTTGTTGCAAACGCCATAACTCCTACTCCAGCCATCGCCATATTGAACAATGGTTCTCTCGGGTCTCCAGCAGGTGGTCTGGATGCCAAGATGTATGCTTGTGTTGCCATGTAACCTGCCTCTGGCGTTTTCGGGATGATATTTCCTCTTTCGTCGATCGACATAAAGGACATGTCGAGATTTTGGATTATGTTTCCTCTTTCTGCTTCAGGTATGTTTTGCAATCGAGACATTGCTCTCCTCCGAGCTTCTCTGTGACTATCTCCTGTATTTCCTGAAAGGCGACTTAAATCTGCGGCGTCGCTTGATGCGAAGCTGCTTCTTTTCTCCTATTCAAGGATGCTGTCTGTTTTTCCAACTCTCTGCTTACTCGAGCAAGTCTATATTGATATGCTTGAAGTTCTGTGCAGTAGCGGTGTTGGTCATGGGTTCTGAACCATCCATGGCTTTCGCGGCCCTATCCCACGCACTTTGCGGGAGCTGTACTCTTGCGCGAGTTGTGGTTCCAGGATGTTTGGTGCCTAGACCATGTCTGAGATCAGCGGGATCGACGTATGGATTTCCCAATTCGTCGAAAGCCTCTGATGTTGGCGGGTCTGATGTGCCTGCCCCTTCTACCACATAGATCTGATGATATTTTGTGCATTGATTTTTGTCGGGACTGGTGACACCATCATATAGAGTGGTGAAGACCTTCCGATGGCAGCAGACTTGTCGATGAAGTTGAAGCTCGACGCTGTCGGAGTCGCTGCTTATAAAGGAGTCCGCAGATGACTCGAAGGATGTGTTGGAAGATCTTGGCGAGCTTTCCGCTTGCCTTGTTGTCGACGAAGTATGTCGACGAAACTCCTCGTCGTCGACGAAAAGTTGGAGTCGACCGCTGAAAATTCCGACGAGATCGGAACTTCGAGACGGTAGGATCCTTCCTTGTTGACGCCAAATTGGAATTCTCCGAACGTCATGACGATGGGCTCCTCCAGATAGGCACATGCATCCATACGGGAGGGCGGGTGAGGAATAAAATTGAATAGATCAGTTTTTCCCTTGTTACCTCGATCCATCGCGTTGCTTGCTGTTGATGAAGTCGAAGATCTTGAACGTGCCATCGAGATCGATCCTTGCAGCCTCTAATTCCCACAGACGGCGCCAATTGACAAAGGATTAACTTGTCAATGCCTATTTGTAGACTAGGGTTTTGCTAGAAGTAGAGGGCAAGTAGATCTCGAAGGTTTAGGCGAAAAGTACTCGGCGATTATGAAAACTAGGGTTATGTTGACATAGATTCGATCCTTTTTTGTCCCGACTCCCCCTTATATAGGAGGTGGAGCCGAGGGTTTCGTATTGTACAATTACAGAGTCCGGGACGGTTTCTAACTCGTCCCGCCAGATTACAAAATATACTTTCTATTACAACTCTAGCTTTCCTTAATATATCTTGGGCTCCCGAATCTTCTTATTCTTCGGATAGTGGGCCTTCAGTAAATCCCGGGTATCATCTATGGCAGGCCCATTTGGGGTGCCTATGTCAGCGGTACCACCGGCGTTGGTACCGGCCGCGGTCTCAAGGCGGGGCCAGGTACTGGGCGGGTGGTACTACCGGCCGTGGTCGGGCGGTACAACCAGCCCAGCTCGGGTGGTACTACCGGCCTGCACATGGTAGCCCAACTGACCCCTTTTTTTCTTTAAAAAATCAAACAGAGGCAATACTAAAACGCAAATATCTTGAGATAGGAAAATCCAAATGAGATGAAACCAATTTTGCTGGAAAGAGGACAACATGATCTAACCCCACAAAATATAGAAACAAGTAGGGGTGATTTTCTATTATTTTTAGAGTGAAATCTCTCAATACGAGAAACCGGGAAAATTGCCGATATCGAAAACGCAACAAGTGATAAACACGAAATCCGTTTTCGATGAACTAGAAATTGTCATAGAAATAACCACAAGCTCTAAAACACCACACGGATAAGATCCAAATAACAGCTAAGAAATATGATGCAAGGATGCAAAGGTTTGACCGCACTCCGAATGATACGATCGAGTTACTCACTCAAGAGCCCCTTGATAGTATGACCACTATCCTATAAAGTGGTCTCCCAACTAAACCACGAGACCGGTAAGAAAGAAACTCTATCAAGATAAAACCTTAACCTTGCGCCTTCCACTTGAGCTCGATGATGATGATCTTGACCGTAAAAAGATGAAACACCGTTCTTGATTGTGTTTGCTTGATGAAGATGAGGTCTTGCGGATTGCTTCCCCATACTCCATTATGGATGAGCTTCTTCTTCGGTGCAACCTCACATATCCATGAACACATATGGATGGCAAGTTTCAAGTATGTGAGCTCTTCGAGTTGACTCATCTTGAACTTGCACCTCATTTCTTCGTATTGCAACCTTGACACAAACTTATGGTTCAAGCGTTGCCTATGGACAACTCATACACATATAACTCAATGCAAACATTACTCCATATGGATTGTCCTTAATTACCAAAACCACACATGGGGGCTATATGCACTTTCACATGTGTTATCAATTAAGAACATGGTCATGTCATTAGTATAATGACATGATCGAGAAGACCTAACTAAGCGAAGCAATTAGATCATGTCTATGTTTAAATTTTAGTAGCTTCCTAATGTCAAACATACCAATCCTTAGACCATGAGATCATGCTACTCCCTAGTACCGGAAGAATATTTTGAGGGCATCGAACGTTACTTCGTAACTGGGTGATCATAAAAGTGTATTTGGGTATATTAGAAAGTAATTGTTGGGTGGTATGTATCAAGAGTGATATTTGTACATCCGCGTAACTTTGTAACAGATACATATAATAAGGCCTACTCATGTATTACACATTCTATATCGCTTGCAAGAACGTGATTAATGAATTAGTCACAATTGAATGATGTGTTACGATATGATTAAAGAGTACTTGTTGTGCATGAGATTCAACTAGGCATAGTGATACCGACGAACTTATTTTAGGCAAGTAAAATATCGCGCGATAAAGGGAATGAAATATGTGATTATTTGAATCCTTGACATTGTGGTTCAGCCAATGAAGATCTTCGCGGAATGTGTGGGAATCATCATGGCCATCTAGGTCTCGCTGTTAATTATTGATCGTAGAAGTGGTCTCGATCATGACCACATATTCCCGAACCTATAGGGTCACACACTTAACACTCAACATCGCTAGGGTAGTTATGGGATATTATATATGGTGAGACCAAATATTATTCAGGGTCTCGGATGGGATCCATGACATCAAGAAGATCTTCAAAATGGTCCGGAGAATAATATGCATATATGAGAAGTCTATTTTAGGGCCCCGGATGATCCCGAAAGTGTCCAGAATGGTCCCGGGAGTGTCCGGAATGATTTCAGGCATATATGGAAGGTTCTAGAAAGTTGCGGAAGGACCTGGAATGTCAGGAAGGTTCTGGAACAATATAGAAAAGTATGAGATGACCTCATTTCGGACACATCATGTTTCCTTGGGGGCAAAGGAGTTTTCCTCCTAAGACAAACTGAATAGGAAAGGGAAACGTTGTTCTAGTAGGACTCGAGTAATCTACCCGGACTCCTCCCGAACGTGGGAGGCAGCCTTGTAATACCTAGGAGGCCCCTCCGCCTATAAAAGGAGGGCAAGGGGAGCCCCAAGAGGCATCCAAGTCGCAGCCCCTTGCCCCCTCCTTGGTCGACACCTCCCTCTTCCTCCTCTCCCTCCTGCGCGTAGGTGACGCCCTACCTACGGAGTTGTCCACCATAAACACCACCGCCATTGCCGCTGGTTATAGATCCCATCTAACTCTCCACCATACTTGATTTATCAAGAAGGAAGAGACATTTTTGTGCTGCACGTGTGCATAACTCGGAGGTGTAGCTCGTTGCGGCGTAGATAGGATTGGACCACGAAGAAAGTACGGTACATTGACCGCGTTTTTACGCTTCCACTTAGTGATCTACAAGGGTATGTAGACTTAAATATCACTCTCGCTACTTGCATCTTCTAGATTGGATCTTGGTTCTCGTAGATTAGATCTCTTTTTGATTGTATCCGTAGGAATTTTTTGTTTTCTATGCCGCGAATCCCATCACATTTCTCTCCCTAAGTGTTTTGATGTTGATGAAAACGTAATTAGTCGAATAGTCATGTGTTCAAGTGTAGTACGTAAATGAGATGATGGCACAAGACAGTTAGTCGCCTCTCAAAGGTACATTATAATGCGAAGACGGTGGTTCCGGCATTTTTTAGTTGTTAGAAAATCTGTACTGTAAAGAGGGGGTCCTCTAAGGAAAGTTTTGGAGGAACCAAGATCACATACAATAACCCTAAATGCACCTCCAAATTCGTCTTGCTATGGTCGAGGGTTTCCCCCCACAAATCTCCTTGTTGCAGAACATTCTTATTAACAGGTAGTACCTATGTACCAAGTTGTAGTACCGCTTAACTCCTAGGAGCAGCACTACCGCTGCCCGCTAGGCAAGCTAGATGTACAAGTGCACTTGGTAGTGTGGGCGGTACTTCCGCTCACCTCTAGGAGTGGTAGTACTGGCCTCACTACCGGTCCATTGTCATGCATTTTTCTTTCTTGGTAAAACGAGCGGTACCAGGCTGATTGTGGCTCGGAAGTACCATCTTTATAATTTAATTTAGTTAACCGTTACTACCGCTGGTGCGCCCGATATTACTCCAACATGATTTAGTACTTTTTCTGAAGGAGTGAAAAACATGCTAAGAGGTAGTATCGCTTTTGTCAGGGATGAAATTGTTTGATTTTGGGGACCCATATAAAAGGAGGATCTTCTTCCCCAAGGGAGATGCCTCTCTTTTCCTCTGTCTATCTCTCTCAACCATTAATTCTAGAGCTTCAACTCCCTAGATATCTCTATCTACCCGCAAAAATCACTTCATACTCGAGGATTTGGAAGAGAATACCTAGATGTATGTTTCCACCAAAGTAGACTTTATTCCCTCTCGCATTCCCTGGTGGATCTTGTTATTCTTGGGCACTTTGGTGCCCCTAGACGGAAGAGGTCATCTTGGAGCTCGTGCTTTGTCTTGTGAAGCACCGTGGTTGTTGTTGGGACCTTCCAATTAAGTTGTGGAGATTGCTCCAACTTTGTGTAAAGGTTTAGGTCGCCGCCTTCAAGGCCACCACATAGTGGAGCAAGAACTATTTTTTATGGTTTATTCACCGGGGAATAGGGTGATAACTTTGTAGCGTTGGTGGCCTTTATGCGGCACACACATGTATCCGTAATTCCCCTTAAAATGAAAAAAACTACGGAAATCATCCTTTGTCTTATCGTGTCTCCATTGCGGTTAGTTTCACATCATTTACTACATGTATGTTGTTTACTTTCTTGCCTATCGTATATTGAAATTTGCACATCTAGAAATTTTAACTTCGTGTTAAGCCTAAATTGAGAAAGAACTAAAAATTTATCAACACCAATACACACACCCTCTAGTCGCCCCGGGTGGAGAACACAAGGTTGGGACGTGTGGCTGTGGAGGGTGGTGTTATGACCATCCCTGAGGTAGTTGCTCAATTGCAGTATCTTGTTCCTGATGATCAATACCAATGGGAGGTGCAGCAAATGGAGGATAATGTTTTCAGGGCTAACTTTCCAAGCAGGCTTGATTTGGTACGTGCTCAAAAATTTGGCAGATTTAATGTGCCTCATCCTCAGATTACCCTCTCTTTTGATTTCTGGCAAAAGGAGATTGAGCCTGTTTGGACGGCTGAAGATGTATGGGTGAGAGTTCATGATCTGCCTCCTTTCGTTCTAGATGACTTCTTGGCTCTTTGGGCATTTGGTGATTTGTTTGGAGAGACTGTCGATATAGACATGCCATTTACTAGAGCAAACAATGTTCTGAGGATTTTGATCAATTGTCTAGATCCATCAATTATTCCTGCTAGTTTGGATATAAAAATTAGAAAAGATTTTTTTCGTCTCCGCTTTGAGGTGGAAGGTTTTCAACCTCCTCCGAACTTTGATGTTACAAATGATGAGGTGCCTAGGAATGATGATGATGATGATATGGATCATGATGCTACAAATAATAATTCTGAAAGTCATGAGAAGGATAGAGAAGTTAAGAGAAAGAAAAATGAAGATAGTGGTAAGGGTAATACTAATGAAACTCAATCTCGCACATCGCCTCCTCGGAATTCTTTGTCTACCACTCCTGTAATGTCTGGCTCTATTGAGGGTCATTTTCATCCAGATGTGGTTTCAATTGAGGCGACTGGCTCTCCTAGGTATGTTGAGATGGATTCTGATGTTATTTCTAAAGTTGCACTGTCCACTCCTAAATTTCTTGAACCTCTTTTCAGTGCGGCTGATAATCTTGTAAATGAGGAGGACACTATTTTGAGCTCCTCTCTTTTTGTGGATAACACGATGGATGCATCCTTGGTTGAATCTACTGGCTGTGTGTCTCCGGGCGTCCATGTGGATGCTAGGATCGGCCGATCGTCGCTCTTTAATATACATGGCTCATGCAAGCCTACTTTGGCAGTGACGTCGTCCCCTCTGTATGGCCCATGTGCGCCGATGGGGGCGACGTCGATCAATGTTCGCCGTGCTTGTGTCAGCAGTACAGCCATGGCACCGGCTAATTTTTTGCCGCATTCTAATGATGGTCCTGATGTACATCTGAGTACTCCTAATGGCAGGGTTAGTGCAATTCATGATGGCTCAATTTTGTTTGATCATTTGAATGATGCAAATCTCACGAATATTCCTGTATCGCAGGTTGATTATGCAGCTAAGTCTCCTGTGTCACCGGCTGTAATGTATACCCCGGTGTCCCAGGGTTTTTCTAAGGAAGAGGTTGTGGCTTTTGGCGGGATTCAATCTGAGAAAGTTAAAGGTGTGAGGTCTAGTGGAAGGATTCAGGCACAATATAATGCTGATGTCCCGCAACTTGAGAGGGCTATGTTGTTGGCACAAAAGCGTGATGATCAATATGGCCAAGGTACTATGTCCTCTCAGTCACATTCTTTACTGTCCTTTTCGGATAACCATATTATTAATAATGCTAGTATGCTGGGGATTTCTATGGGTAGTAATTCGGTGGACCGGATTAAGGCTGCTCGTCTCATTAAGGATAACGAATTACAAAGAACTTTAACCGTCCTTAAAAATAATGCTGCTGTTGAGAATAATGATACTGCGCCTTGCCTCATTGTGTCAAGAGCTTCTGATCTTTCGGATGATTTAGAAGATGAGGCTTTTATAGATGAGAGTTTTGTGCATACCTCTCCGGTGGCAAATAAAGGAAAGCGTAATAGAAAGAAAAAATCTTATGATAAGACTAAGGTACGTAGAAGTCATCGTCTTAGACTAAAATCTCAAAGATCTTAATTAATGGATTCTTTACGTGGTTTGACTTGGAATAGTGAGGGTTTTAGAGATCCGGGTAAACACCTTTTTGTTAAAGAATCTATCCGGGAATATAAGTTGGATTTCATTGCTATTGTTGAAACCGGAAGATCTAATTTTACTGTACCTCTCCTGAGAGACCTTTCATGTGGAAAAGATTTTAGTTGGTTTTGTCTTCCTCCTCATGGTCGCTCCGGGGGTATTCTTGTAGGTATTAATGATAATACTTTAAAGGTTACCAAGGTTGACAATGGGGATTTTTGTGTTAAGCTAACCCTTAAATCTAAAAAGTGACGGGTTTGAGTGGGTTTTGGTACCTGTTTATGGCGCTGCCCATGATGCTCTTAAACATGAGTTTTTATCGGAGTTAGTGCGATTATGTGAGGCAGAAACTTTACCTATGATTTTAGCCGGAGATTTTAATATTCTTAGGAGACCGGAGGAGAAAAGTAATGATAACTATAATCCTCGGTGGCCTTTTATTTTTAATGCAATCATTGAGAGTTTAAATTTGCGTGAAATTGCGCTCTCGGGTCGTCAATTTACATGGCCTAGCCGATGGGTAAATCCTACTTTTGAGAAGCTGGATCGTGTGTTGGCGAGTGTCGATTGGGAACAGAAATTTCCGTTAGTGACGGTCAGAACTTTATCTCGTTCGGGATCCGATCATACACCTTTGTTGATTGATTCAGGTAATCATGCACACTTGGGGAATAAATCTCGTTTCTCCTTTGAATTGTCATGGTTTGATCAAGAAGGTTTCTATGATATGGTGGCAGCTGAATGGGCTGCGGGTCCTGTTGGGGTTACTCCGATTGATACTTGGCAGAAAAAAATTCGGCATCTTCGTCGTTATCTTAGAGGTTGGGCTAAAAACTTAAGCGGGAAATATAAATTAGAAAAGGAGAGGCTTCTTAAGACTATTAATTATTTAGATATTAAAGCTGAAACTTGTCCCTTATCTAATGATGAGAGGGGTCAGTTAAAGTTAGCTAATGACAAATTAAGTAAGCTTAGACGTGATGATGAAACGAAATGGGCTCAACGGGCTAAAGTTAAATTTGTGCAAGAAGGTGGAAATAATACAAAATACTTTCATTTAATTGCTAATGGGAAGCATCGGAAAAAGAAATTTTTTCAACTTGAGCAGGAAGAGGGTACTATTGTGGGCGATGAAAACCTTAAGATTTATATAACTGAGTACTATAAGAAACTTTTTGGTGATCCGCCACAAAGTTCGGTCACGATGATGGAGGATAGGATTCATGATATTCCTCAATTATCAACGGATGAAAATGAGTTGTTGATTAAAGATTACTCTTTGGAGGAAGTTCATGAGGCAATATCCCAGATGGAACGTAATAAAGCTCCGGGACCGGATGGGTTCCCTGCGGAGTTCTATCAAACGTTTTGGGAAGTAATAAAATTTGATTTAATGGCGCTGTTCGCTTCCTTCCAAAGAGGTGATCTACCTTTATACAAATTAAATTTTGGATTTATCACTTTGTTACCCAAAAAAGAAAGTGCAACGCAAATTCAACAATATAGACCTATCTGTTTGCTTAACGTTAGTTTTAAGATTTTTACTAAAGTGGCGACTATTCGAATTTCTGACATAGCTCATAAGGTGATTAGACCTACTCAGACTGCGTTTATGCCAGGGCGGCATATTTTAGAGGGTGTTGTTGTGCTTCATGAGTCCATTCACGAGTTGCACAGGAAAAAACTTGACGGTGTTCTTTTCAAAATTGACTTTGAGAAGGCATACGATAAAGTAAGATGGCCGTTCCTACAGCAAGTTCTGCGTATGAAAGGGTTTGATGAGATCTGGTGTGATCGGATTAAGCACTATGTGCAGGGTGGGAGTGTGGGAATTAAGGTAAATGATGATATTGGCCATAACTTCCAAACTCGAAAGGGATTGAGGCAAGGGGATCCTTTGTCCCCAATTCTCTTTAACATTGTCGCCGATATGTTAGCCATTTTGATTGCGCGGGCTAAGGAGGTGGGTCAGATTGGGGGTCTTTTACCTCACTTGGTTGATGGTGGCATTTCTATTTTACAATATGCTGATGATACGATATTGTTCATGGAACATGATGTCGCTAAGGCTCTAAATATGAAATTGATTCTTTGCGTTTTTGAGCAACTCTCTGGTTTAAAAATCAACTTTCACAAGAGTGAGATTTTTTGTTTTGGTAAGGCCAAAGATATTGAAAACCAATATATGCAGATCTTCGGATGTGAGGCTGGGGTATTGCCGTTTAAGTATCTTGGGATCCCTATTCACCATCGTATTTTGAGAAATGCTGAGTGGAATCCGGTTGAAAATCGTTTTGCTTCTAAATTAGGTTGTTGGAGGAGTAAAATGCTTTCTTATGGGGATAGGCTGGTTCTCATTAATTCGGTATTAACTAGTCTACCAATGTTTATGTTGTCTTTCTTGGAGATTCCGGTGGGTGTCCGGAAGAGACTAGATTTTTTTAGATCTAATTTTTTCTGGAAGTCTGATGAAAACAAAAGAAAATATAGGCTCTCTAAATGGAACATAATCTGTAGACCGAAAGAGCAAGGGGGCCTCGGTATTGAGGTATTAGAGGTTAAAAACAAATGTTTGCTTAGTAAATGGCTGTTCAAACTTCTTACTGAGGAGGGTATGTGGCAGCAAATTTTGCATAACAAATATCTGCGATCGAAAACCTTAGCTCAAGTGGAAGCAAAGCCTACGGATTCGCCTTTTTGGAAAGGGCTTATGAAAGTAAAAGTTGATTTTTTTAATAGGGGTTATTTTAAAGTTGGGGATGGTACTTCTGTTCGTTTCTGGGAGGATGTTTGGCTAGGGAATGTTCCTCTATCGAACAATACCCTTCTCTTTACAATATAGTTCAACACAAGAATGTTTTGGTGTCCACTGTGTTAGCTCAAACACCGTTAAACATTACCTTTCGGAGGAGTCTAAATGAACCAAAATATATTGAATGGTTACATTTGTGCCAGAGGCTCATGGCTATTAACATTAATTCGGAACCTGATAAATTTGTATGGAGGCTTACAGATTCCGGGTTGTTTACAGTTAAATCTATGTATCTTGACTATATGAATGGTCATACAAGATTTTTGCGTAAGTATTTATGGAAACTAAAAATCCCCTTGAAAATTAAAATATTCATGTGGTTT
Source organism: Lolium multiflorum (assembly GCA_030979885.1). Classification (NCBI taxonomy): domain Eukaryota; kingdom Viridiplantae; phylum Streptophyta; class Magnoliopsida; order Poales; family Poaceae; genus Lolium; species Lolium multiflorum. Next base: position 330,909,706 of record CM061748.1, read on the forward strand.
CTCAATAACAAGGTTCTTCTTACAAAGGATAATTTGGCAAAGCGTAGGTGGACTGGACCTCAAAAGTGCTGTTTTTGTGATGCTAATGAAACAGTTCATCATTTGTTCCTTGCATGTCCTTTTGTTAAAATTGTTTGGAGAATGATTTATTTTGCATATAACATACCACCTCCGTTGAATATTAATAATATGTTTGGGAACTGGTTAAATGGAGTTCCAACGAAGGATAAGAACAAAATTAGGATTGGGATTTCTGCTATATGCTGGACAATTTGGCGAACCAGAAATGATATTGTGTTTAATAATCAAAAGGGTACTAACTTTTTGCAGGTTATTCTTCGAGCTGTGCACTGGATTCAACTTTGGGCTTTCCTTCTTCCGGAGGACCAGCGCAAGGATTTGGTTACTGGGTGCAATCGGCTGTTGGAGGTCACTCAGGACTTCTTTTTCCGGGCTACTGGATGGCGACACAGTAATAGGATAGAGTATGGCTAGCCTTGTTTCGTGTCGTTTGTTCCGTTGGTTGATTCATGTTGCAACCATGGCTGACCCATGATTGTAATCTTTATTTCGATCGTACTTTGAACCGCTGAATATTTCAATAAAATGGCTGTGTGCATCATTTGATGCAGAGGCCGGGGCTCCCTTTATCTAAAAAAGTCGTCCAGTCCTTTCACATATTTTATGACACATATACATATTGCACATACACGATACACAATTATTACTAGATACACTAGAGCAATAATACATACTATATTAGGAATAATTAGTTTTGCCAAACTATATTCACATTGGACCTGAATTGGAAAGTGGATGCTATGGCCTATCTAGACCCAAAAAAAACCACGTAATCACCTAGCTGTTTGTATGTGTTGATAATTTCGTCACCGGCATCCCACTACTCCGGTATATTAGTATATACATATATGTATGCTTAATTGGAATATGAGAAATTTATAGCTTATGTCGTGGTGCAAAAGACACACATCGGATCAGAATAATAAGACACTTATTTAGACCATGCATCGGAATAATAGCGCTACATGCTTGACTTTACAAATAGCAGTGGTGACGTATATATTAGAGAAGAGAAATACACATAATTGATTTGACATGGTCGTTTTGCATCATATGTAGTATGCAAGTTGATATATATACAAGGTTCCCTTATTCTACATCATTCCTTGACTTTACAAGTTAGCTGTACTTTGTATACCTTAGTTCATCGAGCACTAGTACTAGGATTAGCACTAATCTAATTAGATACGGCCAATTAGGCCATATGAGTGGACACGTCAAGACAAAACATTTGGTCGGTCTCAAACAAAAAAGATATTTGACGAGTCACATCATTAATTACGCACTGATTAGCTGAGCGAATAAAAAGAAATATGTGGAATCTTATTGTGGGTAGGGCATCTCCAGCGACCTGAGTGCCCGCGCGGTCCAAAAATGGTTCCGCACCCTTGCCCACCGCGGATGAGGGTCCCCTTCTTTCCTACGTCACTCGGATGTTCTATGAGAACTGGATGTCGTGCGAGGGGTGTAACGACGTGCACCTGCCGGGTGGGTGGCGCCTTAGCAAGGCGTGGTGCCCATACTACCGGTGCCGCATTCCGGCCCGGAGCGGAACGCAGAGATCCAACGCAGGCGCGCCATTCTCCTGTCGAACATCCGTCACGACTCTGACTTCGCTGTCGACTCCCCCTGTGGGAGAACTACCACCGCAGGAACATGGTGCTCGACAAGCGGCGTAAGGCGGGGTTCCTCGGCGACAAGGATTTCAACTTCGGTCCAACGCCACGGCGGGAGTTGACGGTGCGGCTGCGTACGCCGCCACCTCCATCGCTTCTGATGCATGACGACTCTAATGGTTTCGCCGCCAGCTTCTTCCACACGATCCAAATGGCACAATAAGAGGGCAAGCAAATCGAGCTGCCGGAGAAGCTGACCGAGGACGAGGCGACGAGGCTAGCCCTCGTCATGTCAGAGGTGCCGCAGTAGCCGTCGCCGATGCCCCAGTACGCCGCCGACCTCATGCCGCTAGGCCTGCCAGAGGAAGATGCATTATACCAAGCGTTGAAGGACTCAATGCCGCCTCCTTGGCCGTATGTGCCCTCGTGGGCACCAGCGGCCGCTCCACCTCCACCACTGGCCGCACCTTATTTTCTCCACCGATTCTCAACTGGCCATGAGCTATCCTAGACCACATCGACCTAACCTAGGTGGCCCAGCAACGGCGAGGAGTAGGCTAGGGTTAGGGTTTTAGTAGGCCATGGCCTTTTTATATTTTCATGTTTTTATTTTTAACGCTTTGTAAATTGTTTTATAAATGGAAAAAAATGTGTGAACAGTGAAATGCGTCATGCCGCTAGGGGCACCCCCAGACGCAAACGGTTAGTTGTGCCCCGAAAGCCAGTTTCGCGTCCGCGGCCTGACGCAAACGAACATGTACGGTCACTTTTAGTGTCTGAAATACGTCGCGCCGCTGGAGATACCCTTACAGCCTTAGCGCACGGCTTATTGTGTATGAACATTTTCACTCCTCGATCAAACTCACCAAGTATAGTCAGTGTTAATTTGAGTCATGTTTGCATTAGAGTCTTCAAACTGTACTCAATGTGTTTCTCAATATAACCGGGCTCACTTGATTCATAAGATTTCGAAAATATTATTGTAGGGCTAAGATCCTATGAAAAATTTCTTGTGAAAGCTACTTTATTCATAGGATCATATCAATATCAAGTAGGAAATAATGTCATGGAAATCCTGTAGTGTATGTTTTGTAGGTAAAAATTAGGTTAGCCCCATGAAAGTTTTCTTTTCTACAGTCAAATAAAATTTCTCTTCCCATATAATTCAACTAAACATTACACCTCACTCATATAGGTTTTCTATTCCTACATTTTACTATCCTACGAATCAAATGAGTCCTCATGTTGAAAGGACGTTTGTTCTGCAAGGGTGCAGTGACAGCAAACAATTTAGGTGTTATGACTCGTATGCACAGTTTTCTTTGTTGAAAGCTACGTACACAATAATTAGCAATCGGTTAGATCGCTAAACTGAATCAAATGCCACCTATCTAGATGCGACCGTCCCGCATAGGTTCAGGATTGCTTAGCATCTTAGCCACATACTCGTGTAGGTGTACTGTAGACGGTTTGATATGCCCAAGGTAGCGTGCATTTTTCGATGACGAAACAAACGTTAGGTGGGGGAGTACAATGTTAGAGCATCTCCACTCGTTGGCGCACCCCACGGCGAAATCCGGACGAAACAATTGTCGGATTGGACAAAATTAAGTCGTGGGAGTACCGTATTTCCAGTCGTCCACCCGGAGTTCGCCGGACATAGTTTAAATTCAAACAAAGCGTCGCGCGCTACAAGTACGGCCAATTGATCGGCAAAAGGAACAAAAGGATCAGCCACAATCGGAGAGAAATTACACGGAAACAGGCTCATCGGCAGTCCCGGCCGGACGGGAAATTATCATGATTTATTACATACATAGATGTCGAATCTAACCGATATAACAAGGTTCGAACATTTTTACTTGAAACAAAACAGTGTGTATGTACTTCCCTTGTGGATTTATCTAGCTAGCTCATGCGATTCCTTTCCTTTTCGTGTGCAATAAATTTTCCATTTCGGCTTGGTATACATGTAGCATGCATATCATGATCCGGCATCACTTGCCACGACCTCGTCTTGATGTTACGTGTGTGGCTGCTCATGAGATCGATGCCCAACGCTATAGTTTGAAGCTAGTTTTCTAATAAAAAACACACTAAACGTAACCCTCCAGCCTCCCGTAACCCTCCAGCCTCCGCAGCCCTAAACGCCGCCGCCTCCGGTATCGCCGCCGGGGCAAAGACCCTCGGGGCGTGGCGGCGGCGGGGGCCCTTCCTCGTCGATGCCTGGTGGACGGCGGCCGGATCTTCTTCCTCGACGCATGGCGGGCGCGCGGATGGGTTGGGCGGCGGCGGCCTGCGCTGCGCCCCCTTCTCCCGTCGGCTCTCCCCTGGTGGATCGGCCGGCGCGGTTGGGATGGGCGGCGGCGGCCAGCGCTGCGGCCTCCCTCCTCCCGTCGGCTCTCCGCAGCACTCCGGCAGGGGCTGGTGGTGGGCGGCGGCCAGGCTCATGGCCTGCGCCAATTCCCCCGCCTCTCGTCGGTGAGTGGAGGCGATCTCGGGCTTCACCCGCGACACGAGGTCGCCCGGGGCAGCAGCCTTGGGTACGACGGTGGAGGTGGCCCTCTTCTTCGCCGGAGAGGGTCGGCCTGCGGTTGGTGGTGGTGGATCTATCGATCTATCACCGCGTTCCGGCGGCGAGATGGAGATGCTTGGAAGCCGGCGACGGAGTCGCCGGTGGAGGGTTGGAGTGGCCAGCCCGGGATGGTCGCCGACGTGGGGGTCCGACCTGAATAAAGGCGGTGGTCCTAGGGTCTCTCTTGCGTGAAGAGGAAGACCTACCGGAGGCCTGGACTCGTGATCTAGCCGGAGTGTTGAGTTTCGGAAGGCTCCACCGGCGAATGTAACCGTGCTTTTTGCATGGAGTTTGCTGGATCGGTGGTATTCGGTCGTGCGCACCCATGCTTTTATTCCGACCGATTGGTTCTGGAGGGAGCGGCGCGAAGCTCTTTTTCTGTGTTGACATCAAGTGACTATGGATCCATGATGAAAGTCGGAAGAATATGAAGGCCGGAGGGGAGGACTAGCTAAGAGACACTACAAGGGAAAGGCCTATTGCCGGCGCACCTAAAAGTCACATTGCCGGCGCACCACGAGCCCGCCGCTGCGAACGGGCCGGTGATAACTGGCCACTGCCGGCGCACCAGGCGGTGCGCCGGCGATAGGACATGTACTGCCGGCGCGCCTCGGTAGATTCGCCGGCAAAGGGCAAGTTCCACCGGCGCACCAGCAGCTGCGCCGGCAGTAGTGCTTGCAGCACTGGCGCATAACACGTGCGCCGGCAGTAGGTCTTTAGGTGCGCCGGCAATAATATTCGAAAATTCTTTTTCCAGCTTTTCCCAGCATATTAGAATACATATTTGACAGCAGTATATATTTACAACACAGTTCATATTTATACAGCAGAACATGCAATATGAGAAGCACATAGAGAGCCAAGTCTCATTTCGGTATCAATACACAAATACGCAAGTCTCGTTCCGGAATGTTGATTCATACAACACATGTGCATATGCAACACCGAAGGACGAAGTTTCACAAAGTTAGAAGTCTCGGTACATAGTCGTCACAAGTGTCGTCATACACCTCCCAATGTAGCTACTAACCTAAACTACAATCACATAGAACATGACCAACATGGTCACGATGACCATCATCACGAAGGCCATGGTCTTCATCCGGTTCCTCCTCATGTCCCTCATCTCTCCCGCTAGATAACGGGCGTATCTTCCTTCCGCCTCCACCCTAGTGGGGTATCCCTTGTAGCTGTTGCCGCTGAAGCGGTGCACCTGTCTCCGACAGTCCTCCCAGTCGTCGTAGACTCCAGGAACCCTCCCCTTGTACACGACATATGTCGTCGGCATCTCCATGCACAAGACAAATAAAACGTTAGTACCAATGCAATTAACAAGTGCCAACTCAAATAAGAGACAAGTAATATGAACTAAATAGCATGTGCCTCATACTTTGTCGGTCGAAACAAATAGTAACATTCAGGGATGGGGTAAGTGAAGCCAAGTAGGATGCACAACAGATTGATATTTGTGCCATCACACTAGGTTCACTCACCCCACCCCAGAGTGTACAAGTGACCAAACATTCTAATCATCGGCCAACGCAATGAACAAGTGCGAACTCAAATAAGAGACAAGTAGTATGAACTAAATAGCATGTGCCTCATACTTTGTTGGTCGAAATAAATAATAACATACAAGGATGGGGTCAGCGAGGCTAGGTAGGATGCACAATAGATTGATATTTGTGGCCATCACACCAAGCCTCACTGGCCCCACCCCGGAGTGTACAAGTGACCAAACATTTTAATCATCGGCCAATGCAATTAAGAAGTGCGAACTCAAATAAAAGACAAGTAGTACGACTTAAATAGCGTGCCTCATAATTTGTCGGTCGAAACACATATTAACATCCAGGGATGGAGTCAGTGAGGCTAGGTAGGATGCACAATAGATTGATACTTGTGGCCATCGCACCAAGGCTCACTGGCTCCACCCCCGAGTGTACTAGTGACCGAACATTCTAATCATCGGCGAACTCCAAATACGAGGCAAGTAGGGGTCGAGTAAATGCAAATAATTATTAAGGTATCTACGGCATAATCTTGAAATATATAGCAAACTAAATGAAACTATAGACACCTGTTCACATGCACATCCATACAACTAAATAAAAGCAACAAGTCGATTCTATGGGAATATGTAGCAAGTATTACAATACGGAAGTTCAAAGACATATCGTTCAAGCTTTAGCAATAGTGTTCCCGTCGTAGGATCAGGTTGTACGCCTAGGGGGAATGGACGGCAGCCCTCAAGCATGTTGAACGGCCTCTCATCACGCGACATCTCCAAGCGGAGTTCTATCTCATCATTAGGTGGTAGACCGTAGCCGTAGAAGAACTCGCCAGACCTATTGTTGACATCATGCACGATTACCGTGCAAATGAACTGCTGGATGCGACCCCAGTTCTTTCTAATCTCTCTATCAGGGGCATCCGCCATGTTTAAAAACCTCTCTCTGAGACTCTCTGGCAGCAACATGTCATCTGCGTACTTTATGTACTCCTGCATCTGAAGGATGGCGTACCACGCGTCCATCCCATTGTCTTCATTCGACTGCCTGAGGCAGGGGAAGTTGGTTGTGTGGGTTAAGACCAAGCCTCCTCGGGATTTCCTCTCTACTTTGAGGGGGCCTGCCTTGTTGGCGAAGCCGGTGAGAGCATCATTGAGAAGGGCCCTGATGTTGGTGTAGTCTTTCTTCTTGTCCCTACCCGAGTCGAGATAGACTGCATGCGAGTGTTGCGGGTGCACGACGATGAGGGTGCAGTACATGTCTCTGCGGAAAACACACATTAACCTTTGGAAATGCAAATGGAGATATAGGATAGAATGGTGATGGGGACTAGCGAGTGATTACTTACTCGGGGAAGTAAGGGATGAGAATTGCGCCCTTCTTAATGTTCGCCAGCATGAAATCCTCGACCTGCCGGGTGGCAATCGCCCGATCCCCAGCGTTGCAGATGATGCTCTCCCGCATATAGAAGGGGTCCATTATCGCGATGGTCGGCGTCCCCTCCTTAACGATCTGGGAAGACAAGCTAAGAGCAACTAGGCGAACCACACTAAAGTGGAGCATTTGCATGCGATAGATGCTGAAGATGTCATTGAACCGGATGAAGCACAAGTCCGCGGGGTACTTCTCGACGAAGTTCATGCCAGTTGGCACCTTCGCCACGAAGAGAGGGTAACTAGGATTTTTTGATTTGAGAAGCTGCCTCTCCAAATACTGGACTTGGTTATGCAAGCTCGCCATATCCCCGGTGAGTAACTTGAGGACATGCTCCGGCAGCATCGGTTCACCCAAGTGATGCAGAGGTCGCCAATTGTTTGGCAACTTGTCAAGGAGTGCCACCTTGTCCTTGTCTTTGGCCGCCGCCTTGTCTTTGGCGTCCTTCTTAGCTGGCCTCTTCCTCTTCTTGGGTTGTAGTACTGGACCATCTCCCACCGCCGTAACCGTAGCACGGAGTGTGTTTGGGCTCAGCATCTTCTTGACGGCGGCGGCGGCGACCTCCTCAGGATTTTCCTCCTCAGCCGTTTCTTGAGAATCGAACAGCTTCTTGGAGCACCCATATTTTGAGGCCGGCTCATCCTCATGGACAACTTGTGAAGACGTAGGAATATCCCATTGGAAGTCGTCACGTTCGTATTCCTCGGCCTCTGGCGCCGCTGGCTGTTGTGGTGGGGCGCTGACCACCGGCGCCGCTGGCCGTTGTGGTGGGGCGCTGACCTCTTGTGCAGCTGGCCGTTGTGGTGGGGCGCTGACCACCGGCGCCGCTGGCTGTCGTGGAGGGACGCTGACCTATGGCGCCGCAAGGTGCTTGTCTTTGCTTGCCGTCGACCCCGAGCATTATTAAACCAGATAATAAATGTGAGGCATGCCTAACCCTAACACTTGCTACTGGTGGCATTTGATGCTTGGCAGTTCTTGGCAGTAGGCATTTAAATGAACCAGATCATTTTTTCATTTTATATATCAACCAATGAATTTTATATATCAACCAATTCTTGGCAGTAGGCATTTAAATGAACCAGATCCATAAGAAAAATCAAACTGACCAACCAATGAACAAAAACACACTGAACAGCCATGCTCTTTAAGCAGGTGACCAAAAAAAATGATGAGGACATACCACCCAAATTCTTGAGAACATGTTCAAGATTTAACTAAACCAATTTAGCTAGCAAACCCATTTTCATTTTCATTTTCATTTAATGAAGAACCAACATACTGCCTAGTGCCCATTTTCATTTTCATTTTCATTTTCAAATTTGCTATGAACCAGGGCATCAAATTCAATTTGCTATGAACATTTGATACATAGCAATAAGCAAAAAAAAATCTGATGCAAGCAATAAGCATCAGGAACTACTGCTGGTTTTTCAGAACTCATATACTCAATTTCATTTTCAACAACAGAGAGCAACCAGAGAGCATCTAGCAGGAACCCTAACCCTAACTAGCAGTAGGTAAATCCTAACCCTACGGAGGAGGGGATAGGGAAGGGGGAGGGAAGGGGAGAGGAAAGGGAAGAGGGAAGGGGAGAGGGAAGAGGGGAGGGGAGAGGGAAGCTCACAGTGGCTGGCGCGCGGCTCCTTCTTCTCCAACGGCGGCACCAACGTCCCCTCATCCAACGGCTGGCGCACGGCTCCTTCTTCTCCAACGGCGGCGCCGACGTCCCCTCCTCCAACGGCGTGGCGGCGCTGGTGGAGGATGGTGGTGGGGAAGAATGGAGGCGGACGGTGGAGGGGGGATTTGGCGGTGAACGGCGGCGGATGAGGAGAAAGGGGATGGGAACGACTGTGTACTGGAGAAGATGAGGAGAAAACGGTTAAGTCCGTAGTATACCTGTGCTAGGCTTATTGCCGGCGCACCACGTACCTGGTTCGCCGGGGACAAGCATACCCCCGGCGAATTAATAAGCCTGGTGCGCCGGCAATAAGCCTGGCACAGCTGTAACCTGGGACATGTAGCTAGCCTGCCCATTTCCTTTTCTTTTTTCCATTCTTTTTCTTTATTTCTTTTCTCTTTATTTTATGTTTCTTTTATTTTACCCAAATGCTATACTATTTTATTTTTCTTATCTTTTCAAGATAATAACAAAGCAATATATATGCATGAGTATGCAAAAACAAAAAATATGAGTTATACATACACAAAATATTGACTATTTTATGTTTCACTTTCTTTTATGTTTCTTTTCTTTTCCCACAAATCCTATACTATTTTATTTCCTTCTCTTTTCAAGATAATAACCAAGCAATTAATATTAGTTATACATGCATGCCTAAAATAATGACCAACACAATTAATATAAGTTATACATAAAATATTGGCCATGACCACATGAGTAGTTATGAATTACACAAAATATGAGTTATAGATTGCAAATAAAGTTTTACATCATCGATTGAGAAGAGTGTTTCACTTTCTTCTTGCTTTTCTTGCTCGTCGTTGAATAATTTAGCCCCGTGTCGTGACTTCTTCTTTTGAAGGGTCGACCTGACCTCGGTAGCGTGGTCCTGCTTCTTCTTGTGGTGTATGTTGTGTCTTCGTCCTCGGATTCTTCCATCATTGGGTCTCCGACTTGTCCTTCGAAGTCTTCCTCGTTGGCGACTCCATCCATTCCGACGATGGTCCTCTTGCCTCTCCTCACGATAACACGGCTAGGCCTGGATGGGTCGGTTATGAAGAAGCATTGGTGCACGTGTTCTGCCAGTACCCATGGCTCATTCTGCGCGGTGGCATTCGTGGACTTTGATTTGTTGGCTTCGGGTAGAAACATGGTGGTGAAATACCGGTCTTCTTTTGTGACGTTCTTAGCCCATCTGATACGGAACATCGGCACTTTCTCCCCAGCGTAGCTAAGCTCCCAGATTTCCTCGATTCTTCCGTAGTATCTAGTCTTTACGTCACCCGTCCAGGAATCCATCGTTACCCCTGAGTTCTGGTAAGCACTGTTCTTGTCTTTTTCTTCCGTGTAGAATGTGTACCCGTTGATATCGTACGCTTGGTAAGTCATGAGGTTGGGCGCGGGGCCATGTGACAAGGCCAATACTAGTTTATCCTTGTCAGAATCCATTGGTGGGTGATGGCGTGTAACTCACACGTTCGTTGGGAACCCCAAGAGGAAGGTATGATGCGCACAGTAGCAAGTTTTCCCTCAGAAAGAAACCAAGGTTTAATCGAACCAGTAGGAGCCAAGAAGCACGTTGAAGGTTGATGGTCGCGAAATGTGATGCGGCGCAACACCAGGGATTCCGGCGCCAACGTGGAATCTGCACAACAAAACCAAAGTACTTTGCCCCAACGAAACAGTGAGGTTGTCAATCTCACCGGCTTGCTGTAACAAATGATTAAACGTATCGAGTGGAAGATGTTTGCAAAGAAAACGGTAAAACACAATTGCAGGATGTATGCTATGTAAAGAATAGGACCGGGGTCCACAGTTCACTAGAGGTGTCTCTCCCATAAGATGAAAGCATGTTGGGTGAACAAATTACAGTCGGGCAATTGACAAATAGAGAAAGGCATAACAATGCATATACATGATATGATAAATATAGTGAGATTTAATTGGGCATTACGACAAAGTACATAGACCGCCATCCAACTTCATCTATGCCTAAAAAGTCCACCTTCAGGTTATCATTCGAACCCCATTCAGTATTAAGTTGCTAAGCAACAGACAATTGCATTAAGTATGGTGCATAATGTAATCGACAACTACATCCTTAGACATAGAATCAATGTTTTATCCCTAGTGGCAACAGCATCACAACCTTAGAACTTTCTGTCACTGTCCCAGGTGTCAATGAAGGCATGAACCCACTATCGAGCATAAATACTCCCTTGGAGTTAAGAGTAAAAACTTGGCCAGAGCCTCTACTAATAACGGAGAGCATGCAAGATCATAAATAACACATAAACAATAGATTGATAATCACCATAATCATAGTATTCTCTATCCATCGGATCCCGACAAACACAACATATAGTATTACATATAGATGATCTTGATCATGTTAGGCAGCTCACAAGATCCAACAATGAAGCACAACAAGGAGAAGACGACCATCTAGCTACTGCTATGGACCCATGGTCCAGGGGTGAACTACTCACTCATCACTCCGGAGGCGATCATGGCGATGAAGAGTCCTCGAGATGAATCCCTCTCCGGCAGGGTGCCGGGAGCGATCTCCTGAATCCCCGAGATGGGATTCGCGGCGCGGCGTCTGGAAGGTTTTCCGTATCGTGGCTCTCGTACGGGGGTTTCGCGACGGGGGCTTTAAGTAGGCGAAAGGGCAGGTCAAGAGGCGGCGCGAGGGCCCACACCCGGCGCGCGCGGCCTGGGCCGCGCCGCCTATGGTGTGGCCACCTCGTGGCCCCACTTCCTTCCCTCTTCGGTCTTCTGGAGGCTCCGTGCAAAAATAGGACCCTGGGCGAAGATTTCGTCCAATTCCGAGAATATTTCCTTACTAGGATTTCTGAAACCAAAAACAGCAGAAAACAGCAACTGGCTCTTCGGCATCTTGTTAATAGGTTAGTTCCAGAAAATGCATAAATATGACATATATATAATGTGCATAAAACATGTAGGTATCATCAATAAAGTAGCATGGAACATAAGAAATTATCGATACGTTGGAGACGTATCAGCATCCCCAAGCTTAGTTCTGCTCGTCCCGAGCAGGTAAAACGATAACAAAGATAATTTCTGAAGTGACATGCCATCATAATCTTGATCATACTATTTGTAAACATATGTAATGAATGCAGCGATCAAAACAAAGGTAATGACATGAGTAAACAAGTGAATCATATGACAAAGACTTTTCATGAATAGTACTTCAAGACAAGCATCAATAAGTCTTGCATAAGAGTTAACTCATAAAGCAATAAATCAAAGTAAAGGTGTTGAAGCAACACAAAGGAAGATTAAGTTTCAGCGGTTGCTTTCAACTTATAACATGTATATCTCATGAATATTGTCAACATAGAGTAATATAACAAGTGCAATATGCAAGTATGTAGGAATCAATGCACAGTTCACACAAGTGTTTGCTTCTTAAGGTGGAAGGAGATAGGTAAACTGACTCAACAATAAAAGTAAAAGAAAGGTCCTTCAAAGAGGAAAGCATCGATTGCTGTATTTGTGCTAGAGCTTTTATTTTGAAAACATGAAACAATTTTGTCAACGGTAGTAATAAAGCATATGAGTTATGTAAATTATATCTTACAAGTTGCAAGCCTCATGCATAGTATACTAATAGTGTCCGCACCTCGTCCTACTTAGCTTGGACTACCGGATCTTTGCATGCCATGTTTCAACCAAGTGTCACAAAGGGGTACCTCCATGCCGCCTGTACAAAGGTCTAAGGAGAAAGCTCGCATTTTGGATTTCTCGCTTTTGATTATTCTCAACTTAGACATCCATACCGGGACAACATGGACAACAGATAATGGACTCCTCTTAAATGCATAAGCATGTAGCAATGATTATTATTCTCATATGAGATTGAGGATATATGTCCAAAACTGAAACTTCCACCATGATTCATGGCTTTAGTTAGCGGCCCAATGTTCTTCTCTAACAATTTTGCATGCTCCAACCACTAAAATGATAGATCCTTCAGACAAGACGGACATGCATAGCAACTCACATGATATTCAACAATAGTTGATGGCGTTCCCCAGAAGCATGGTTATCGCACAACAAGCAACTTAATAAAATATAAAGTGCATAAGTACATATTCAATACTACGATAGTTTTTAAGGCTATTTTGTCCCATGAGCTATATATTGCAAAGGTGAATGATGGAATTTTAAAGGTAGCACTCAAGCAATTTACTTTGGAATGGCGGAGAAATACCATGTAGTAGGTAGGTATGGTGGACACAAATGGCATAGTAGTTGGCTCAAGGATTTTGGATGCATGAGAAGTATTCCCTCTCGATACAAGGTTTAGGCTAGCAAGGTTATTTGAAGCAAACTCAAGGATGAACAGGTGCAGCAAAACTCACATAAAAGACATATTGTAAACATTATAAGACTCTACACCGTCTTCCTTGTTGTTCAAAACTCAATACTAGATATTATCTAGACCTTAGAGAGACCAAATATGCAAATCAAATTTTAGCAAGCTCTATGTATTTCTTCATTAATGGGTGCAAAGCATATGATGCAAGAGCTTAAACATGAGCACAACAATTGCCAAGTATCACATTATCCAAGACATTCTAGAATTACTACATGTAGCATTTTCCAATTCCAACCATATAACAATTTAACGAAGAAGAAACTTCGCCTTGAACATTATGAGTAAAGCCTAAGGACATATGTGTCCATATGCAACAGCGGAGCGTGTCTTGATGCGCGTAAATGTACACGTCCGTTGGGAACCCCAAGAGGAAGGTATGATGCGCACAGTGGCAAGTTTTCCCTCAGAAAGAAACCAAGGTTTAATCGAACCAGGAGGAGCCAAGAAGCACGTTGAAGGTTGATGGTCACGAAATGTGATGCGGCGCAACACCAGGGATTCTGCGCCAACGTGGAATCTGCACAACAAAACCAAAGTACTTTGCCCCAACGAAACAGCGAGGTTGTCAATCTCACCGGCTTGCTGTAACAAAGGATTAAACGTATCGAGTGGAAGATGTTTGCAAAGAAAACAGTAAAACACAATTGCAGTAGATTGTATGCTATGTAAAGAATAGGACCGGGGTCCACAGTTCACTAGAGGTGTCTCTCCCATAAGATAAAAGCATGTTGGGTGAACAAATTACAGTCGGGCAATTGACAAATAGAGAAAGGCATAACAATGCATATACATGATATGATAAATATAGTGAGATTTAATTGGGCATTACGACAAAGTACATAGACCGCCATCCAACTGCATCTATGCCTAAAAAGTCCACCTTCAGGTTATCATCAGAACCCCATTCAGTATTAAGTTGCTAAGCAACAGACAATTGCATTAAGTATGGTGCGTAATGTAATCAACAACTACATCCTTAGACATAGAATCAATGTTTTATCCCTAGTGGCAACAGCACATCACAACCTTAGAACTTTCTCACACTCCCAGTGTCAATGAAGGCATGAACCCACTATCGAGCATAAATACTCCCTCTTGGAGTTAAGAGCAAAAACTTGGCCAGAGCCTCTACTAGTAACGGAGAGCATGCAAGATCATAAACAACACATAAACAATAGATTGATAATCACCATAATCATAGTACTCTCTATCCATCGGATCCCGACAAACACAACATATAGTATTACGATAGATGATCTTGATCATGTTAGGCAGCTCACAAGATCCAACAATGAAGCACAACAAGGAGAAGACGACCATCTAGCTACTGCTATGGACCCATGGTCCAGGGGTGAACTACTCACTCATCACTCCGGAGGCGATCATGGCGATGAAGAGTCCTCGGGAGATGAATCCCCTCTCCGGCAGGGTGCGGGGCGATCTCTGAATCCCCGAGATGGGATTCGCGGCGGCGCGTCTCTGGAAGGTTTTCCGTATCGTGGCTCTCGGTCTTGGGGTTTCGCGCGGAGACTTTAAGTCGGCGGAAGGTCAACGGGGGCCACACGAGGTGCCCGGGGTAGAGGCGCGGGGGGGGCACAGGCCGCCGCCCCATCGGCTGCCTCGTGGCCCCACTTCGTTATCTCTTCGGTCTTCGGAAGCTTCGTGCAAAAATAGGACCTGGCGAAAGTTTCGTCCAATTCCGAGAATATTTCCTTACTAGGATTTCTGAAACCAAAACAGCAGAAAACAGGGCTCTTCGGCATCTTGTTAATAGGTTAGTTCCAGAGAAAATGCATAAATATGACATATAATGTGCATAAAACATGTAGGTATCATCAATAAAGTAGCATGGAACATAAGAAATTATCGATACGTTGGAGACGTATCAGCATCCCCAAGCTTAGTTCTGCTCGTCCCGAGCAGGTAAAACGATAACAAAGATAATTTCTGAAGTGACATGCCATCATAATCTTGATCACACTATTTGTAAACATATGTAATGAATGCAGCGATCAAAACAAAGGTAATGACATGAGTAAACAAGTGAAACATATGACAAAGACTTTTCATGAATAGTACTTCAAGACAAGCATCAATAAGTCTTGCATAAGAGTTAACTCATAAAGCAATAAATCAAAGTAAAGGTGTTGAAACAACACATAGGAAGATTAAGTTTCAGCGGTTGCTTTCAACTTATAACATGTATATCTCATGGATATTGTCGACATAAAGTAGTATAACAAGTGCAATATGCAAGTATGTAGGAATCAATGCACAGTTCACACAAGTGTTTTCTTCTTAAGGTGGAAGGAGATAGGTAAACTGACTCAACAATAAAAGTAAAAGAAAGGTCCTTCAAGAGGAAAGCATCGATTGCTGTATTTGTGCTAGAGCTTTTATTTTGAAAACATGAAACAATTTTGTCAACGGTAGTAATAAAGCATATGAGTTATGTAAATTATATCTTACAAGTTGCAAGCCTCATGCATAATATACTAATAGTGTCCGCACCTCGTCCTACTTAGCTTGGACTACCGGATCTTTGCATGCCATGTTTCAACCAAGTGTCACAAAGGGGTACCTCCATGCCGCCTGTACAAAGGTCTAAGGAGAATGCTCGCATTTTGGATTTCTCGCTTTTGATTATTCTCAACTTAGACATCCATACCGGGACAACATGGACAACAGATAATGGACTCTCTTAAATGCATAAGCATGTAGCAATGATTATTATTCTCATATGAGATTGAGGATATATGTCCAAAACTGAAACTTCAACCATGATTCATGGCTTTAGTTAGCGGCCCAATGTTCTTCTCTAACAATTTTGCATGCTCCAACCACTAAAATGATAGATCCTTCAGACAAGACGGACATGCATAGCAACTCACATGATATTCAACAATAGTTGATGGCGTTCCCAGAAGCATGGTTATCGCACAACAAGCAACTTAATAAAATATAAAGTGCATAAGTACATATTCAATACTACGATAGTTTTTAAGGCTACTTTGTCCCATGAGCTATATATTGCAAAGGTGAATGATGGAATTTTAAAGATAGCACTCAAGCAATTTACTTTGGAATGGCGGAGAAATACCATGTAGTAGGTAGGTATGGTGGACACAAATGGCATAGTAGTTGGCTCAAGGATTTTGGATGCATGAGAAGTATTCCCTCTCGATACAAGGTTTAGGCTAGCAAGGTTATTTGAAGCAAACTCAAGGATGAACAAGTGCAGCAAAACTCACATAAAAGACATATTGTAAACATTATAAGACTCTACACCGTCTTCCTTGTTGTTCAAAACTCAATACTAGATATTATCTAGACCTTAGAGAGACCAAATATGCAAATCAAATTTTAGCAAGCTCTATGTATTTCTTCATTAATGGGTGCAAAGTATATGATGCAAGAGCTTAAACATGAGCACAACAATTGCCAAGTATCACATTATCCAAGACATTTTAGAATTACTACATGTAGCATTTTCCAATTCCAACCATATAACAATTTTAACGAAGAAGAAACTTCGCCTTGAACATTATGAGTAAAGCCTAAGGACACATGTGTCCATATGCAACAGCGGAGCGTGTCTCTCTCCCACAAGGTGAATGCTAGGATCCATCTTATTCAAACAAAAACAAAAACAAAAACAAACCGACGCTCCAAGTAAAGAACACAAGATGTGATTGAATAAAAATATAGTTTCAGGGGAGGAACCCGATGATGTTGTCGATGAAGAAGGGGATGCCTTGGGCATCCCCAAGCTTAGACGCATGAGTCTTCTTAAAATATGCAGGGGTGAACCACGGGGTCATCCCCAAGCTTAGAGCTTTCACTCCTCTTGATCATAGTATATCATTCTCCTCTCTTGACCCTTGAAAACTTCCTTCACACCAAACTTCAAGCAAACTCATTAGAGGGTTAGTGCGCAATTAATAATTCACTCATTCAGAGGTGACACAATCATTATTTTCACTTCTGGATATTGCATAATGCTACTGGACATTAATGGATCAAAGAAATGAATCCAACATAGCAAAAGAGGCAATGCGAAATAAAAGGCAGAATCTGTCAAAAACAGAACAGTCCGTAAAGACGAATTTAAAGCTGGCACCAGACTTGCTCAAATGGAAAAACTCAAAACTAATGAAAGTTGCGTACGTATCTGGGGATCACGCTCGTAAATTGGCAGATTTTTCGAATTTTCTACAGAGAACTGTGCCCAGATTCGTGACAGACAGCAATGCTGTTTCTGCAGCGATCCCAAATATAACATCAACTTTGACATAGAAACTTTACTTGGCACAAAAACATGATAAGGAGAGGTTGCTACAGTAGTAAACAACTTCCAAGACTCAACAAAACAAAAAATTGCTGTAGGTAAAAACATGGGTTGTCTCCCATAAGCGCTTTTCTTTAACGCCTTTCAGCTAGGCGCAGAAAGTGCAAATCAAGTAACATCGAGAGTAGAAGCATCAACATCATAACTTGTTCTAATAATAGAATCAAAAGGCAACTTCATTCTCTTTCTAGGGAAGTGTTCCATACCTTTCTTGAGAGGAAATTGATATTTAATATTACCTTCCCTCATATCAATAACAGCACCAACAGTTCGAAAAAAAGGTCTTCCCAACACAATAGGACAAGATGCATTGCATTCGATATCCAAAACAACAAAATCAACGGGGACAAGGTTATTGTTAACCGTAATATGCACATTATCAATCCTCCCCAAAGGTTTCTTTTTAACATTATCGGCAAGATTAACATCCAAATAACAATTCTTCAATGGTGGCAAGTCAAGCATATCATAAATCTTTTTAGGCATAACAGAAATACTTGCACCAAGATCACATAAAGCATTACATTCAAAGTCATTGAATTTCATTTTAATGATGGGCTCCCAACCATCTTCTAGCTTTCTAGGAATAGAAGTTTCAAGTTTTAGTTTCTCTTCTCTAGCTTTTATGAGAGCATTTGTAATATGTTTTGTAAAGGCTAAATTTATAGCACTAGCATTAGGACTTTTAGCAAGTTTTTGTAAGAACTTTATAACTTCAGAGATGTGGAAATCATCAAAATCTAAATCATTATGAGCTACAGCAATGGGATCATTGTTCCCAAGGTTGGAAAAAATTTCAGCAGTTTTATCACAAGTTTCAGCAGTTTTAGCAATTTCAGGCAGTTTTGTTCGCTTTGCACTAGGAGTAGAAACATTGCCAACACCAATTATATTACCATTGATAGTAGGAGGTGCAGCAACATGTGAAGAATTAGCATTACTAGTGGTGGTAATAGTCCAAACTTTAGCTACATTACTCTCTTTAGCTAGTTTTTCATTTTCTTCTCTATCCCACCTAGCACGCAATTCAACCATTAATCTTATATTCTCATTAATTCTAACTTGGATGGCATTTGCTGTAGTAGTAATCTTATTATCAATATCATTATTAGGCATAACTTTCAATTTTAAAAGATTAACATCAGAGGCAAGTCTATCAACTCTAGAAGCAATAATATCAATTTTATCAAGCTTTTCCTCAACAGATTTGTTAAAAGCAGTTTGTGTACTAATAAATTCTTTAAGCATAGCTTCAAGACCAGAGGGTACACTCCTATTATTATTGTAAGAATTCCCATAAGAATTACCATAACCATTACCATTAGCAGAAGGATATGGCCTATAGTTATTACCAGAGTTGTTCCTATAAGCATTGTTGTTGAAATTATTGTTTTTAATGAAATTCACATCAACATTTTCTTCTTGAGCAACCAATGAAGCTAAAGGAACATTATTAGGATCAACATTAGATCTACCATTCACAAGCATAGACATAATCACATCAATCTTATCACTCAAGGAAGAGGTTTCTTCAACAGAATTTACCTTCTTACCTTGTGGAGCTCTTTCCGTGTGCCATTCAGAGTAATTTATCATCATATCATCAAGAAGTTTTGTAGCCGCCCCCAATGTGATGGACATAAAGGTACCTCCAGCAGCTGAATCCAATAAATTCCGCGAAGAAAAATTTAGTCCTGCATAGAAGGTTTGGATGATCATCCAAGTAGTCAATCCATGGGTTGGGCAATTCTTTACCAAAGTTTTCATTCTCTCCCATGCTTGAGCAACATGTTCAGTATCTAATTGTCTAAAATTCATTATGCTACTTCTCAAAGATATAATTTTAGCGGGAGGATAATATCTACCAATAAAAGCATCCTTGCATTTAGTCCATGAATCAATACTATTCTTAGGCAAAGATAGCAACCAATCTTTAGCTCTTCCTCTTAATGAGAAAGGAAACACTTTCAATTTAATAATATCACCATCTACATCTTTATACTTTTGCATTTCACAAAGTTCAACAAAATTATTGAGATGGGCAGCAGCATCATCAGAACTAACACCAGAAAATTGATCTCTCATGACAAGATTTAGTAAAGCAGGTTTAATTTCAAAGAATTCTGCTGTAGTAGCAGGTGGAGCAATAGGTGTGCATAGGAAATCATTATTATTTGCATTTGTGAAGTCACACAACTTAGTATTTTCAGGGGTATTCATTTTAGCAACAGTAAATAAAGCAAACTAGATAAGGTAAATGCAAGTAACTAATTTTTTTGTGTTTTTGATATAGAGAGCAAGACAATAAATAAAGTAAAACTAGCAACTAATTTTTTGTGTTTTGATTTAGTGCAGCAAACAAAGTAGTAAATAAAATAAAGCAAGACAAAAACAAAGTAAAGAGATTGAGAAGTGGAGACTCCCCTTGCAGCGTGTCTTGATCTCCCCAACGGCGCCGAAAAACAGGCTGATGCGCGTAAATGTACACGTCCGTTGGGAACCCCAAGAGGAAGGTATGATGCGCACAGTGGCAAGTTTTCCCTCAGAAAGAAACCAAGGTTTAATCGAACCAGGAGGAGCCAAGAAGCACGTTGAAGGTTGATGGTCGCGAAATGTGATGCGGCGCAACACCAGGGATTCCTGCGCCAACGTGGAATCTGCACAACAAAACCAAAGTACTTTGCCCCAACGAAACAGTGAGGTTGTCAATCTCACCGGCTTGCTGTAACAAAGGATTAAACGTATCGAGTGGAAGATGTTTGCAAAGAAAACAGTAAAACACAATTGCGTAGATTGTATGCTATGTAAAGAATAGGACCGGGTCCACAGTTCACTAGAGGTGTCTCTCCCATAAGATAAAAGCATGTTGGGTGAACAAATTACAGTCGGGCAATTGACAAATAGAGAAAGGCATAACAATGCATATACATGATATGATAAATATAGTGAGATTTAATTGGGCATTACGACAAAGTACATAGACCGCCATCCAACTGCATCTATGCCTAAAAAGTCCACCTTCAGGTTATCATCCGAACCCCATTCAGTATTAAGTTGCTAAGCAACAGACATTGCATTAAGTATGGTGCGTAATGTAATCAACAACTACATCCTTAGACATAGAATCAATGTTTTATCCCTAGTGGCAACAGCACATCACAACCTTAGAACTTTCTGTCACTGTCCCAGGTGTCAATGAAGGCATGAACCCACTATCGAGCATAAATACTCCCTCTTGGAGTTAAGAGCAAAAACTTGGCCAGAGCCTCTACTAGTAACGGAGAGCATGCAAGATCATAAACAACACATAAACAATAGATTGATAATCACCATAATCATAGTACTCTCTATCCATCGGATCCCGACAAACACAACATATAGTATTAGATAGATGATCTTGATCATGTTAGGCAGCTCACAAGATCCAACAATGAAGCACAACAAGGAGAAGACGACCATCTAGCTACTGCTATGGACCCATGGTCCAGGGGTGAACTACTCACTCATCACTCCGGAGGCGATCATGGCGATGAAGAGTCCTCCGGGAGATGAATCCCCTCTCCGGCAGGGTGCCGGAGGCGATCTCCGAATCCCCCGAGATGGGATTCGCGGCGGCGGCGTCTCCGGAAGGTTTTCCGTATCGTGGCTCTGGTACTGGGGTTTCGCGACGGAGACTTTAAGTAGGCGGAAGGTCA
The DNA here is from genome assembly GCA_030979885.1 of Lolium multiflorum. Taxonomy (NCBI): domain Eukaryota; kingdom Viridiplantae; phylum Streptophyta; class Magnoliopsida; order Poales; family Poaceae; genus Lolium; species Lolium multiflorum. The sequence goes on from CM061748.1 coordinate 330,931,058, forward strand.
ACGCGGGGGCCACACGAGGTGCCCAGGGGTAGGGCCGCGCGGCCAGGGCCCGGGCCGCCGCCTGTCCCCTGGGTGCCTCGTGGCCCCACTTCGTTATCTCTTCGGTCTTCTGGAAGCTTCGTGCAAAAATAGGACCCTGGGCGAAAGTTTCGTCCAATTCCGAGAATATTTCCTTACTAGGATTTCTGAAACCAAAAACAGCAGAAAACAGCAACTGGCTCTTCGGCATCTTGTTAATAGGTTAGTTCCAGAAAATGCATAAATATGACATATAATGTGCATAAAACATGTAGGTATCATCAATAAAGTAGCATGGAACATAAGAAATTATCGATACGTTGAAGACGTATCATGTCTCTCTCCCACAAAGTGAATGCTAGGATCCATTTTATTCAAACAAAAACAAAAACAAACCGACGCTCCAAATAAAGAACACAAGATGTGATTGAATAAAAATATAGTTTCAGGGGAGGAACCTGATGATGTTGTCGATGAAGAAGGGGATGCCTTGGGCATCCCCAAGCTTAGACGCTTGAGTCTTCTTAAAATATGCAGGGGTGAACCACGGGGGCATCCCCAAGCTTAGAGCTTTCACTCCTCTTGATCATAGTATATCATTCTCCTCTCTTGACCCTTGAAAACTTCCTTCACACCAAACTTCAAGCAAACTCATTAGAGGGTTAGTGCACAATTAATAATTCACACATTCAGAGGTGACACAAACATTTTTTTCACTTCTGGACATTGCATAAAGCTACTGGACATTAATGGATCAAAGAAATAAATCCAACATAGCAAAAGAGGCAATGCGAAATAAAAGGCAAAAAAAAACAAAAACAGAACAGTCCGTAAAGACGAATTTAAAGCTGGCACCAGACTTGCTCAAATGGAAAAACTCAACACTAATGAAAGTTGCGTACATATCTGAGGATCACGCTCGTAAATTGGCAGATATTTTAGAATTTTCTAAAGAGAACTGTGCCTAGATTCGTGACAGACAGCAATTCTGTTTCTGCGCAGCGATCCCAAATATAACATCAACTTTGACATAGAAACTTTACTTGGCACAAAAACATGATAAGGAGAGGTTGCTACAGTAGTAAACAACTTCCAAGACTCAACAAAACAAAAAATTGCTGTAGTAAAAACATGGGTTGTCTCCCATAAGCGCTTTTCTTTAACGCCTTTCAGCTAGGCGCAGAAAGTGCAAATCAAGTAACATCAAGAGTAGAAGCATCAACATTATAACTTGTTCTAATAATAGAATCAAAAGGCAACTTCATTCTCTTTCTAGGGAAGTGTTCCATACCTTTCTTGAGAGGAAATTGATATTTAATATTACCTTCCCTCATATCAATAACAGCACCAACGGTTCGAAGAAAAGGTCTTCCCAACACAATAGGACAAGATGCATTGCATTCGATATCCAAGACAACAAAATCAACGGGGACAAGGTTATTGTTAACCGTAATATGCACATTATCAATCCTCCCCAAAGGTTTCTTTTTAACATTATCGGCAAGATTAACATCCAAATAACAATTCTTCAATGGTGGCAAGTCAAGCATATCATAAATCTTTTTAGGCATAACAGAAATACTTGCACCAAGATCACATAAAGCATTACATTCAAAATCATTGAATTTCATTTTAATGATGGGCTCCCAACCATCTTCTAACTTTCTAGGAATAGAAGTTTCAAGTTTTAGTTTCTCTTCTCTAGCTTTTATGAGAGCATTTGTAATATGTTTTGTAAAGGCTAAATTTATAGCACTAGCATTAGGACTTTTAGCAAGTTTTTGTAAGAACTTTATAACTTCAGAGATGTGGCAATCATCAAAATCTAAATCATTATGAGCTACAGCAATGGGATCATTGTTCCCAAGGTTGGAAAAAATTTCAGCAGTTTTATCACAAGCAGTTTCAGCAGTTTTAGCAATTTCAGGCAGTTTTGTACGCTTTGCACTAGGAGTAGAAACATTGCCAACACCAATTATTTTACCATTGATAGTAGGAGGTGCAGCAACATGTGAAGAATTAGCATTACTAGTGGTGGTAATAGTCCAAACTTTAGCTACATTATTCTCTTTAGCTAGTTTTTCATTTTCTTCTCTATCCCACCTAGCACGTAATTCAGCCATTAATCTTATATTCTCATTAATTCTAACTTGGATGGCATTTGCTGTAGTAGTAATCTTATTATCAATATCATTATTAGGCATAACTTTCAATTTTAAAAGATTAACATCAGGCAAGTCTATCAACTCTAGAAGCAATAGTATCAATTTTATCAAGCTTTTCCTCAACAGATTTGTTAAAAGCAGTTTGTGTACTAATAAATTCTTTAAGCATAGCTTCAAGACCAGAGGGTACACTCCTATTATTGTTGTAAGAATTCCCATAAGAATTACCATAACCATTACCATTAGCAGAAGGATATGGCCTATAATTATTACCAGAGTTGTTCCTATAAGCATTGTTGTTGAAATTATTGTTTTTAATGAAATTCAAATCAACATTTTCTTCTTGAGCAACCAATGAAGCTAAAGGAACATTATTTGGATCAACATTAGATCTACCATTCACAAGCATAGACATAATCACATCAATCTTATCATTCAAGGAAGAGGTTTCTTCAACAGAATTTACCTTCTTACCTTGTGGAGCTCTTTCCGTGTGCCATTCAGAGTAATTTATCATCATATCATCAAGAAGTTTTGTAGCCGCCCCAAAGTGATGGACATAAAGGTACCTCCAGCAGCTGAATCCAATAAATTCCGCGAAGAAAATTTAGTCCTGCATAGAAGGTTTGGATGATCATCCAAGTAGTCAGTCCATGGGTTGGGCAATTCTTTACCAAAGTTTTCATTCTCTCCCATGCTTGAGCAACATGTTCAGTATCTAATTGCTTAAAATTCATTATGCTACTTCTCAAAGATATAATTTTAGCGGGAGGATAATATCTACCAATAAAAGCATCCTTGCATTTAGTCCATGAATCAATACTATTCTTAGGCAAAGATAGCAACCAATCTTTAGCTCTTCCTCTTAATGAGAAAGGAAACACTTTCAATTTAATAATATCACCATCTACATCCTTATACTTTTGCATTTCACAAAGTTCAACAAAATTATTGAGATGGGCAGCAGCATCATCAGAACTAACACCAGAAAATTGATCTCTCATAACCAAGTTCAGTAAAGCAGGTTTAATTTCAAAGAATTCTGCTGTAGTAGCAGGTGGAGCAATAGGTGTGCATAGGAAATCATTATTATTTGCATTTGTGAAGTCACACAACTTAGTATTTTCAGGGGTATTCATTTTAGCAACGGTAAATAAAACAAACTAGATAAAGTAAATGCAAGTAACTAATTTTTTGTGTGTTTTTGATATAGAGAGCAAGACAGTAAATAAAGTAAAACTAGAAACTAATTTTTTTGTGTTTTGATTTAGTGCAGCAAACAAAGTAGTAAATAAAATAAAGCAAGACAAAAACAAAGTAAAGAGATTGAGAAGTGGAGACTCCCCTTGCAGCGTGTCTTGATCTCCCCGGCAACGGCGCCAGAAAAAGAGCTTGATGGCGTGTAACTCACACGTTCGTTGGGAACCCCAAGAGGAAGGTATGATGCGCACGTAGCAAGTTTTCCCTCAGAAAGAAACCAAGGTTTAATCGAACCAGTAGGAGCCAAGAAGCACGTTGAAGGTTGATGGTCGCGAAATGTGATGCGGCGCAACACCAGGGATTCCGGCGCCAACGTGGAACCTGCACAACAACAAAAAGTACTTTGCCCAACGAAACAGTGAGGTTGTCAATCTCACCGGCTTGCTGTAACAAAGGATTAAACGTATCGAGTGGAAGATGTTTGCAAAGAAAACAGTAAAACACAATTGCAGAGATTGTATGCTATGTAAAGAATAGGACCGGGGTCCACAGTTCACTAGAGGTGTCTCTCCCATAAGATAAAAGCATGTTGGGTGAACAAATTACAGTCGGGCAATTGAAAAATAGAGAAAGGCATAACAATGCATATACATGATATGATAAATATAGTGAGATTTAATTGGGCATTACGACAAAGTACATAGACCGCCATCCAACTGCATCTATGCCTAAAAACTCCACCTTCAGGTTATCATCCGAACCCCATTCAGTATTAAGTTGCTAAGCAACAGACAATTGCATTAAGTATGGTGCGTAATGTAATCGACAACTACATCCTTAGACATAGAATCAATGTTTTATCCCTAGTGGCAACAGCACATCACAACCTTAGAACTTTCTGTCACTGTCCCAGGTGTCAATGAAGGCATGAACCCACTATCGAGCATAAATACTCCCTCTTGGAGTTAAGAGTAAAAACTTGGCCAGAGCCTCTACTAATAACGGAGAGCATGCAAGATCATAAATAACACATAAACAATAGATTGATAATCACCATAATCATAGTATTCTCTATCCATCGGATCCCGACAAACACAACATATAGTATTACATATAGATGATCTTGATCATGTTAGGCAGCTCACAAGATCCAACAATGAAGCACAACAAGGAGAAGACGACCATCTAGCTACTGCTATGGACCCATGGTCCAGGGGTGAACTACTCACTCATCACTCCGGAGGCGATCATGGCGATGAAGAGTCCTCCGGGAGATGAATCCCCTCTCCGGCAGGGTGCCGGAGGCGATCTCCTGAATCCCCCGAGATGGGATTCGCGCGGCGGCGTCTCTGGAAGGTTTTCCGTATCGTGGCTCTCGGTACTGGGGGTTTCGCGACGGGGGCTTTAAGTAGGCGAAAGGGCAGGTCAAGAGGCGCGAGGGGCCCACACCACAGGCCGGCGCGGCCTGGGCCTGGGCCGCGCCGCCTGATGACCCACAAGTATAGGGGGTGTATCGTAGTACTTTCGATAAATAAGAGTGTCGAACCCAACGAGGAGCAGAAGGTGTTGACAAGCAGTTTCAATGAAGGATTCACCGTAAATGCTCACAGACAAGTATTCAGGGGGTTTTGATATTGCAGATAAATAAAGTACAAGTAAATAAAATGCGAGAGAAATAATTGCAGCGAGTGGCCCAATCCTTTTTAGCACAAAGGACAAGCCGGTTTGTTTACTTATAATGACCAAACGTTCCTGAGGACACATGGGAATTTTAGTCTAGTGCTTTCGCTTCATGTAGCTAAATAATCTTCATTGTTTTGATAAGTGTTGTGTGGGTGAACCTATGCTAATGCACCGCCCTTCCTAGGACTAATACATACTTGTGATTATACCCCTTGCAAGCATCCGCAACTACAAGAAAGTAATTAAGATAAATCTAACCACAACCTTAAACTCTGAGATCCTGCGATCCCTCCTGCATCGATATACTAACGGGGGCTTAGGTTTCTGTCACTCCGGCAACCCCGCAATTAGCAACCGAATACAAGATGCACTCCCCTAGGCCCATAAATGGTGAAGTGTCGTGTAGTCGACGTTCACACGACACCACTAGAAGAATGACACCACAACTTAAATATCATAACATTGAATATTACTCAACCATAATTCACTACTAGCATTTAGACTTCACCCATGTCCTCAAGAACTAAACGAACTACTCACGAGACATCATATGGAATACAATCAGAGGTGATATGATGATGAATAACAATCTGAACATAAACCTTGGTTCAATGGTTTCACTCAATAGCATCTACAACAAGTATAGAATAACACCGGGAGAGTTTCCCCTATCAAACAATCAAGATTTAACCCGAATTGCTACAGCGGTGACGAGGTGCAGCGGTGGTGATGGCGGTGTAGATGGTGGAGATGATGATGATGATGATGGAGATGATGTCCCGCTCGATGATGATGGCGATGGCGTCGATTTCCCCCTCCGGGAGGGAATTTCCCCGGCGGATTCCTGCCCGCCGGAGAGCTCTTTTCTCTCTGGTGTTCTCCGCCCCGCAGAGGCGGCTGTAACCCCTCGTGAGGTCCTCTCTGTGGCTTAGGTTTTCGGGACGAAGGAGTACGCGAAGAAAAGGAGGCGAAAGAGGCTGTGGGGCCCCCAGAGCATAGGGTGGCGCGGCCAGGCCATGGGCCGCGCCGCCCTATGGTCTGGGCCCACAGGGCTCCTCTCTTCTTCCCCTTCTGGCTCCCTCCGTCATCTGGAAAAATAGGAATTTACGTGAAATTCCCTTCCACAGTTGATCTTCCGAAATATTGCGTTCTGACGGTGCTTTTTCCAGCAGAATCCTGGCTCCGGTGCTTGATCCTCCAATGATGATGAAACATGCAAAATAGATGAAATAACATAAGTATTGTGTCCCAATATGAAATATATCAATGAATAACAGCAAATTATGATACAAAATAGTGATGCAAATTGGACGTATCAACTCCCCCAAAGCTTAGACCTCGCTTGTCCCCAAGCGAAACTGAGCTCGATAAACAAGACCACATGTTTATGGAGTGAAAAGTCGATAAATAAAATACGGACAAGAAGCATCATATTCATTCACACAAGACATTCTAGTAAACAACTTCCTCATATAACTCATCTCGAAATAAGTAAAGAGAAATCACAAGTAAAGGTGCATAAGAAATCATAATTGGTGATGGCAAACTTTGTTCTTGGTCAGAGAACTGCTAACGGATCGTACTTCTAAGCAAAGCTTTCATATTAGAATTTATAGCTGAGCCTTCATATTTAAGCATGACAATCTCTTCATAATCATTGATAACTTCAAAGTCATATTCATTCAGATAAAATTGGTACTAAACAAGAAAGTATAAAAGACATGATTAACTGAATCATAGCATAAATGATTGGTTCACAACAACTCAATTGCTTGCTTGAGATAGAGGGAAATAGGTTTACTGACTCAACATAAAAGTAAAAGATAGGCCCTTCGCAGAGGGAAGCAGGGATTAAATCATGTGCTAGAGCTTTTCAAGTTTTGAAATCATATAAAGAGCATAAAAGTAAGATTTTGAGCGGTGTTTGTTGTTGTCAACGAATGGTAGCGGGCACTCTAACCCCCTTGCCAAACGAACCTTCAAAGAGCGGCTCCCATGAGGGACGGCATCTCTACCAGCAAGGTAGATCATCCCCCTTCTCTTTGTTTACACATGTATTTTAGTTTTATTAAGGATGACACTCCCCCCAACCTTGGCTTTCTCAATCCATGGCTAACCGAATCCTCGGGTGCCTTCCAACATTCACATACCATGGAGGAGTGTCTATTGCAAAATTAAGTTGCTTACTGATAAATCAGAGCAAAACATGTGAAGAGAATTATTAATGAAAGTTATTAATTGGGGCTGGGAACCCCGTTGCCAGCTCTTATTGCAAAGTTATTGGATAAGCGGATGTGCCGCTAGTCCATTGGTGAAAGTCCGCCCAACAAGATTGAAAGATGAAACACCACATACTTCCTCATGAGCTATAGAACATTGACACAAATAAGGAGTAGTATAGTTTGAATAATTTAAAGGTAGCACATGAAGTATTTACTTGGAATGGCAGAAAATACCATGTAGTAGGTAGGTATGGTGGACACAAATGGCATAGGTTTGGTCTAAAGTTATGGATGTATGAGAAGCATTCCCTCTCGATACAGGTCTTTGGCTAGCAAGGTTTGATAGCAAGCATAAAGGTTGAGGGAATCAAACAAATATACATATGATAGAACAATCATGCATCTTTCTCATAAGCACAAGCAACTTTAACTTCAGAATACTAAGCATAGAGATAATAGTAATATATCTAAGTGTATTTCTCTCTTCTATTAAACATCAAGATGTTGTTGCTATTGACCAATGCTAAGTTTGCCAAAACCAAATAGATTTACTTGATGCTCCCAAAGTGATATCAATACTCATGTCAAGAGTAATCATATAATGGAGATTGCAAACTAAAATAAGGTGTGCAAAAAGTAAATGATAAGACTTCTCATTAATATTCCATAACGATAACTCACACCAACGGATACATAGATAACTAACTAAGAGAGATACTTCCACATTGCATACTATTCCATATGATAACTTCCCTACTCATGATATGACACTACTTGATAGTAAAAGATAAAGGTGGTGATGATGTGATACCGCGGCACTCCCCCAAGCTTGGAACAAACCAAGGGGATGCCAATACCGATGATGAATTACTCCTTCGGTGATGATGGTGATGGATTCTTCTCGACAAGCTTCCTGACAAGCTCCTGTAAACCTTCAATCTCATAGGTGAGGTTGCGAATCATCTCCGAGTTGTGCTCAACGCGGCTCATAATCATGTCCGGTGGTGAATCCCAACTCTTAGAATTGTTTCCCCATCCTTCAGCTTCAGATTTCATCTCTCCTGCATTGTCAGAACGATTTATATCCCAATTACTCGGCAACACTACCTTGGGGGTCCTTTCAGTTTGACGATCGTAGATTAGATTGCGGTAAGGGTTGTAATGGCTCGGAGAAGATGTCCTTGGAGCCAAGTAATGACGTGGAACCGCTCCTCCGGTAGCGATTCGTGCACTCCTCTTGACGTTGGATGGATTTGATATCACGCCAATACTTGCAACGGTGGCTTGCTGGTGTTCCTGCGGAGCTTCCTCCACTTCTTCCTCATCCTCTCTTGCATCTTCTTTCTTCAGCTCCGGGTCTTGAATATTTTCCTTCAAAGGTTCCTTGTCCTTGTTGTTGGAGACCATGGTGCTTCTAGATCAAAACAAATCTGGCAGAAAACAGCTCGAAACAAAACACGACGAGAAAACGATATACGGACCTCCAGGGGTCCGGGGGATTATATAGCAAATATTTTTACGACAAAAGGAAGGTTCCAGGCCGAAAACGAGTGGAAACGGGACGCCGAGGGCCGTCACCATAGGTCGGCGCGGCCAGGGTGGGGCCCACGCCGGCCTGTGGTGACGGGCCCTCGCGCGTCTTTTCCACTCCGTTTCGATTCCGTAATTTTTCATATTTTCTAAAAACAGCAGAAATAATGTTCGGAAAGGTAAACGCGGACTTTTTATTACCTATCTGTTACCTATTCAAAGTCCAGTTCTGGCGGACTGTCAATTTGTCCTTTGATGAAAGCCTCCGGTGTTTCCACTTGAATAATATCAACATCAACATTATAAGAATCACCCGAGATATAATGCTTGAGTCTTTGTCCATTCACCACTTGTGTGGCATTGCCTTGGAGAGAGCTAATTTTAATTGCTCCTGAACGATACACCTCCTCAACAACATATGGTCCTTCCCACTTCGAGAGTAATTTCCCTGCAAAGAATCTGAGACGAGACCGATACAATAGAACTTGATCTCCAACATTAAATTCTCTTTTAATGATCCTTCTATCATGCCACTTCTTAACTTTTTCTTTAAAGAGTTTAGCATTTTCATAAGCTTCATTTCTCCATTCATCTAGAGAACTTAATTGCAACAACCTCTTATTACCGGCTAATTTAGGATCTTTATTTAGTTCTCTAACAGCCCAATAAGCTTTGTGCTCTAGTTCTAGAGGTAAATGACAAGCTTTTCCATAAACCATTTTGTAAGGTGACATTCCCATAGGATTTTTATAAGCAGTTCTATAAGCCCATAGTGCTTCTTTCAATTTGCTAGCCCAATTCTTTCTAGATTTATTAACAGTCTTACCCAAGATAGCTTTAATCTCTCTATTTGATAATTCTACTTGACCACTAGTTTGAGGGTGATAAGCAGAAGCAATTCTATGATTAATACCATACTTAGCAAGAGTTTTTCTAAAACCTCCATGAATAAAATGAGAACCTCCATCAGTCATAATATATCTAGGTACTCCAAATCTAGGAAATATAACATCTACAAGCATTTTTATAGAGGTCTCACCATCAGCACTCCTTGTAGGTATAGCTTCTACCCATTTAGTAACATAATCAACAGCGACAAGTATATGAGTGTTACCGTCTGAAGAAGGGAAAGGACCCATGAAGTCGAATCCCCAACAATCGAATGGTTCAATAACAAGAGTATAATTCATAGGCATTTCATTGCGTCTGGAGATATTACCAACTCTTTGACATTCATCACAAGATAAAATAAATTTCCTTGCATCTTTGAAGAGTGTTGGCCAATAAAAACCTGATTGTAGAACCTTTTGCGCGGTTCTATCTCCAGCGTGATGTCCTCCATAAACACTACCATGACATTTATTCAATATCTCCTGTTGTTCATATTCAGGAACACATCTTCGCATAATACCATCCACTCCTTCTTTATATAAGTGTGGGTCATCCCAAAAATAATGCCTCAAGTCATAAAAGAATTTCCTCCTTTGCTGAGCTGAAAAGGTTGGAGGCAAATACTTCGAAACAATAAAGTTAGCATAATCTGCATACCAAGGGCTCTCTCGCGAGCTCACCTTTATTACAGCCAATTGTTCATTTGGAAAACTATCATTAACAGGAACAGGATCATAAGCAATATTTTCCAATCTAGACAAATTATCAGCAACAGGATTATCAGCACCTTTCCTATCTATAATATGTAAATCAAATTCTTGCAACAGAAGTACCCATCTAATAAGCCTTGGCTTAGCATCTTTCTTTGTCATAAGGTATCTAATTGCAGCATGATCAGTATGAATTGTAACTTTCGAATCAACAATATAAGGTCTAAACTTATCACAAGCAAAGACTACAGCTAACAATTCCTTTTCAGTTGTAGCATAATTTCTTTGAGCAGCATCAAGAGTCTTACTAGCATAATGAATAACATTTAATTTTTTATCTACCCGCTGTCCAAGAACAGCGCCTACAGCAAAATCACTAGCATCACACATAATTTCAAAAGGCAAATTCCAATCAGGAGGTTCAACTACAGGAGCAGTTGTTAAGGCTTTCTTTAGAGTTTCAAAAGCTTCCTTACAATCATCATCAAAAACAAAAGGTACATCTTTTTGAAGAAGATTAGTAAGAGGCTTTGAAATTTTAGAGAAATCTTTAATAAATCTCCTATAAAACCCAGCATGACCAAGAACACTACGAATACCTTTAACATCCCTAGGATAGGGCATCTTCTCAATTGCTTCAACTTTAGCTCTATCAACTTCAATACCTCTCTCGGAAATTTTATGTCCCAATACAATTCCTTCATTAACCATAAAGTGGCATTTCTCCCAATTAAGAACAAGGTTAGTTTCTTCACATCTCTGCAAAACTTTATCGAGGTTTCGCAAGCAATTATCAAAAGAATTCCCATAGACAGAAAAATCATCCATGAACACCTCTACAATACTTTCGCAAAAACCATGAAAAATAGCAGACATGCATCTTTGAAAAGTAGCAGGAGCATTACATAAACCAAAAGGCATACGCCTATAAGCATAAGTTCCATAAGGACAAGTAAATGTGGTTTTCTCTTGATCTTTAGCTTTAACAGCAATTTGTGAAAACCCAGAATAACCATCAAGAAAGCAAAAATGAGTATTTTTAGATAACCTTTCTAGCATTTGATCAATAAAGGGTAAAGGGTAATGATCTTTCTTAGTAACTTTATTAACTTTTCGAAAATCAATGCACATTCTATAACCTACAACTATTCTTTGAGGAATAAGCTCATCATTATCATTAGGCACAACAGTCATTCCTCCTTTCTTAGGAACACAATGCACAGGACTAACCCATCTACTATCAGCAATAGGATATATAATACCAGCTTCAAGAAGTTTTAATACCTCGTTCCTTACCACCTCTTTCATCTTCGGAATTAGACGACGTTGATGTTCAACAACAGGCTTTGCATCTTCTTCCATATTAATAGCATGTTGGCAAATAGAAGGAGAAATCCCTTTCAAATCATCAAGAGTATAGCCAATAGCTCCTCGGTGTTTCTTCAATATTTCCAATAACCTTTCTTCCTCAATCTCTGAAAGCTTAGAACTAATAATAACATGATATATTTTCTTATCATCAATATGAGCATATTTAAGATTATCAGGTAAAGGCTTTAAATCAAAAACAGGATCTTCCTTCGGTGGCGGTGTTGTACCCAAATCTTCCACCGGTAAATCATGCTTGAGAATAGGTTGGCGAAGAAAAATTTCCTCAAGCTCATCTCTTTCTTTCCTAAAAGCTTCACTTTCACTATTCTCCAAATGTTGCTGCAAAGGATTATTAGGAACAAGAACAATAGATGCACACTGCTCCATTTTAAAATCATTACTAGGCAAGTCAACTTTATAAGGAGTTTTGGTAAATTTAGAAAAGTTAAATTCATAAGGTTCACCAGCAAATCTAGTCAAAATTTTCTCTTTCTTACAATCTATAATAGCTCCACAAGTATTTAGAAAAGGTCTACCAAAAATGATAGGACAATGATCACTAGCAGCAGAACCAAGTACCAAAAAGTCAGCAGGATATTTAATCTTACCACATAGAACTTCCACATCTCGAACAATACCAATTGGAGAAATAGTTTCTCTATTAGCCAGATGAATAACCACATCAATATCTTCAAGTTCACAAGAACCAATTTCGTGCATAATCTCCGTGTAAAGCTCATAAGGAATAGCACTAACACTTGCACCAATATCACATAAACCATAATAGCAATGATCACCAATTCTAACAGATAGCATAGGAACACTAACTTGTTTGGATTTATTAGGATGTGAAACAATATTAGAAGCATCTTCACAGAAAATAATATGACCATCCTCCACATTTTCAGTCACAAGATCTTTAACTATTGCAACAGCAGGTTCAATTTTAATTTGTTCTTCAGGTTCTTTAGGTTTCTTTTCACTTTTATTAACCGCACTAGATATGACAGAGTACTCCTTCATTTTAGCAGGGAAAGGAGTTTTTTCAATATAAGCTTCAGGAATAACATTATCAACAGTTTCAACCACTACACATTTGTTTACAGATGAATCAACTTTATCCTTATACGGTTCATGATACTTATCAAAATTCTTCTTAGGCAGTTCATAATGAGAGGCAAAAGCTTTATAAAGATTTGCAACAACTTGGGAATCAAGACCATATGTAGCACTCATATTACGAAATTTATCAGTATCCATAAAAGTTTCAATGCATTTATAATCATAAATTATACCTGATTCTCTATCTTTGTCGTTCTCCCATCCTTCAGTATTTTCTTGGATCCGATCAAGAAGGTCCCTTTTAAACTCTTCATTCTTGCGTGTAAATGATCCAGAACAAGAAGTATCCAGCAAGGTCTTGTCTTGAAAAGAAAGTCTTGCATAGAAATTATCAATAATAACATTACCAGGAAGCTCATGAATGGGGCATTTGAGCATTAAAGACTTCAATCTCCCCAAGCTTGGGCAATACTCTCTCCATCATGAGGCCAGAAATTATATATGCGGTTCCGATCTTTGTGAATTTCACTTGGAGGATAAAATTTGGAATAAAATAAAGGCACAATGTCCTCCCAATCAATAGAATCACCATTCTTCAACAATTTATACCAGTGCGCCGCTTTACCAGACAGCGATATAGTGAATAGTTTCTTTCTAACTTCATTCATAGAAATACCTGCACATTTGAATAATCCGCATAATTCATGCAAAAACAGTAAATGATCACCAGGATGGACAGTTCCATCCCCTTCATAGCGGTTATCCATAACACGTTCAATAATTTTCATAGGTATTTTATATGGTACTACTTCCTCACCTGGCGCTTCATCCACTACCGTTGCAGTAGTAGTAGATTTCCCAAATAGAAATTGAAGAGAAGATCTCTCCATAATGATTTATAGCAGCAGGCAGAAATAAAATCAGCACAAACAGTAAATTTCCTTACCAATTCCGCTTACCAATAGCGCTTCACTCCCCGGCAACGGCGCCAGAAAATAGTCTTGATGACCCACAAGTATAGGGGGTGTATCGTAGTTCTTTCGATAAATAAGAGTGTCGAACCCAACGAGGAGCAGAAGGTGTTGACAAGCAGTTTCAATGAAGGATTCACTGTAAATGCTCACACAAGTATTCAGGGGGTTTTGATATTGCAGATAAATAAAGTACAAGTAAATAAAATGCGAGAGAAATAATTGCAGCGAGTGGCCCAATCCTTTTTAGCACAAAGGACAAGCCGGTTTGTTTACTTATAATGACCAAACGTTCCTGAGGACACATGGGAATTTTAGTCTAGTGCTTTCGCTTCATGTAGCTAAATAATCTTCATTGTTTTGATAAGTGTTGTGTGGGTGAACCTATGCTAATGCACCGCCCTTCCTAGGACTAATACATACTTGTGATTATACCCCTTGCAAGCATCCGCAACTACAAGAAAGTAATTAAGATAAATCTAACCACAGCCTTAAACTCTGAGATCCTGCGATCCCTCCTGCATCGATATACTAACGGGGGCTTAGGTTTCTGTCACTCCGGCAACCCCGCAATTAGCAACCGAATACAAGATGCACTCCCCTAGGCCCATAAATGGTGAAGTGTCGTGTAGTCGACGTTCACACGACACCACTAGAAGAATGACACCACAACTTAAATATCATAACATTGAATATTACTCAACCATAATTCACTACTAGCATTTAGACTTCACCCATGTCCTCAAGAACTAAACGAACTACTCACGAGACATCATATGGAATACAATCAGAGGTGATATGATGATGAATAACAATCTGAACATAAACCTTGGTTCAATGGTTTCACTCAATAGCATCTACAACAAGTATAGAATAACACCGGGAGAGTTTCCCTATCAAACAATCAAGATTTAACCCGAATTGCTACAGCGGTGACGAGGTGCAGCGGTGGTGATGGCGGTGTAGATGGTGGAGATGATGATGATGATGATGGAGATGATGTCCCGCTCGATGACGATGGCGATGGCGTCGATTTCCCCCTCCGGGAGGGAATTTCCCCGGCGGATTCCTGCCCGCCGGAGAGCTCTTTTCTCTCTGGTGTTCTCCGCCCCAGAGGCGGCCGTAACCCTCGTGAGGTCCTCTCTGTGGCTTAGGTTTTCAGACGAAGGAGTACGCGAAGAAAAGGAGGCGAAGAGGTCGTGGGCCCCCAGAGCATAGGTGGCGCGGCTGTGCCATGGGCCGCGCCGCCTATGGTCCGCCCACAAGGGCTCCTCTCTTCTTCCCCTTCTGGCTCCCTCCGTCATCTGGAAAATAGGAATTTACGTGAAATTCCCTTCCACAGTTGATCTTCCGAAATATTGCTTCTCCGGTGCTTGATCCTCCAATGATGATGAAACATGCAAAATAGATGAAATAACATAAGTATTGTGTCCCAATATGAAATATATCAATGAATAACAGCAAATTATGATACAAAATAGTGATGCAAATTGGACGTATCATCCCCCCATGGTGGCCACCTCGTGGCCCCACTTCCTTCCCTCTTCGGTCTTCTGAGGCTCCGTGCAAAAATAGGACCCGGGCGAAGATTTCGTCCAATTCCGAGAATATTTCCTTACTAGGATTTCTGAAACCAAAAACAGCAGAAAACAACCGGCTCTTCGCATCTTGTTAATAGGTTAGTTCCAGAAAATGCATAAATATGACATATAATGTGCATAAAACATGTAGGTATCATCAATAAAGTAGCATGGAACATAAGAAATTATCGATACGTTGGAGACGTATCAGGGGGGGATTAGCATCAATGTGGTCTTTGAACCAGCGCGCGAAAGAGGAGTTGTGCTCTCTGTATATTTCTGCTTCCGTCATCATCGGCTTGCCACTGTTCTCTATCATGGTTTTGTGCTCTTTCAACCAAGGATCGATCAAGTCAATGTGTTGTAGCGCTACTAAGTTGGCCCTGTCAAAGTCGGAAGTCCGACCAGACATGTGCACGTGCAGTTCCTTCCTTCCATTTTTGTGGCCTACTCCCTCGAACCTGCGGAGGTGCTTGTTTTGAGGCAAACCAACAGGGTCCTCGATGTCTAGATAATTCGTGCAGAAAGAGATGCACTCTTCGGTGAGCCAGCCCTGTACGATGCTTCCATCCGGATGTGACCTGTTACGAACGTATCCTTTAATGACCCCATTCATTCTTTCAAACGGCATCATGTTGTGTAAGAATGCCGGCCCTAGACTGACGATATCATCCATGATATGGACCAACAGATGGACCATCACGTCAAAGAATGCAGGCGGGAAGTACATCTCAAGCTCACATAGGATCACCACGATCTCTTCCTGGAGCCTTGCGAGTTTCTTCACGCTTATCGACTTCCGAGTTATGACGTCGAAGAAGTTACAGAGCCCAGTCAGCGTTGCACGGACATGGTCATCCATTATACCTCGGATTGCAACCGGAAGAATCTGCGTCATCATCACGTGACAGTCATGAGACTTCATGCCGCTGAAGTTTCGTTTCTTGGGGTCCATGTATCTGCTTATTAGCCCGGAGTAACCGAAGGGCACTCTGACTCCTAGAAGGCAATTGAAAAATTGATCGACCTCGGCCGGACTAAAAGTGAAGCAGGAGGGGGGACAGTAATAGTCTGGCTGCTTAATCCTTTTGCGCTTCTGACCGCCGTCCGCCTCCTCCTCCGACTGTCCCTCTTGGGCCGCCGGGATCTGAAGCTCTTCCCTGATGCCCAAAACTTTCAGGTCGTGTCTTGCTTTCGGCCCATCTTTGGTCCGGTCCGGCATGTTGAGAAGAGTGCCAAGCAAGCTCTCGCACACGTTCTTTGTAATATGCATGACATCAAGGCAGTGAGGTGTATCGAGAATTTTCCAGTACGGCAAGTCCCAAAACACGGACCTCCTTTTCCATACACCAATGAGCGGCGTCGCCGTTGCCTTTTTCTTCTTCTTCTCTCCAGGCTTTTGACGTATCTTTCCCGGCGGAGGGCACTCCTTCCAACCTTTCAGTAATGTATCGATCTCTTCGCCGCTCTTCTTCCGTGGAGGTCCTCGGGGTTCATTTGTACCATCGAACAGATCTCCACGCTTTCTCCACGGGTCAGTCTTCTGTAGCCACCTTCGATGCCCCATGTAAACTGTTTTCGAAGAGCCGGGATCCTTACCAAGCTGCAAAAACATCGTCTCTTCCATGCACCTGACACATGCCTTGTGTCCATGGCACACCTGGCACGAAATGTAACCGTATCCGAGGTAGTCCTGCACCGTCGTGATCAACGCGGCTCTCAAAGGGAAATATTCTTCCGCGACGGCGTCCCATGTATCTACCCCTTCCTCCGCCCACAACGTTTCAAGCTCCTCCTTTAATAGTTCGAGATACATGTTGATATCGTTTCCTGGCTGTGTCGGCCCTTGAATTAGCATACTCATCTGTATGTACTTCCTCTTCATGCACAGCCAGGGCGGGAGGTTGTAGATCCATACAAACACGGGCCATGTGCTATGTGTGCTGCTCTGGTTTCCGAACGGATTGAATCCGTCCGTGCTCGCACCCAACCTGATGTTTCTGGGTTCTGCCCCAAAACTTCCGAATTCATTGTCTAATGCTTTCCACTGGCTTGCATCCGAAGGGTGTGTCAGCACTGGGTGCTCAATCCGATCTTCATCATTCAACACTGCCTCCTTTCTTTCAGCGTGCCAGCGCATGAGCTTTGCTTCCTTGCGGTCCGCGTAGAACCGTTGCAGCCGGGGGGCGAGCGGGAAGTACCACACAACTTTCCGAGGAGCTTTCTTCTTCCCTTTCTTGTACCGTTCAGCGTCACACACAGGACATTTGGTCTTGTCCACGTGCTCCTTGCGATACATGATACAGTCGTTGATGCAGGCGTGATACTTTTCGTGGGGTAAGTCGAGAGGGCACGTGATTCTCTTGGCCTCGGCTAGACTACCAGGACACGTGTTCCCGGCAGGAAGGAGATCTTTCACGTATTCCAGGATGTCGTCGACGCTTGTGTCCGTCCATCCGTGTTTCGCCTTCATCTGCAGCACATCGAGAGCTACTCTCAAGCGAGACTCCCCCAACCCGCGACCTGAGTCGTACAACGGAGTATTCGAGTCTATCTCCAGTTGCTCAAGCTTTGATTTCCGCTTGGCGCCTTTCGTCTTTTCGAGAAGCAGATCTTGAAGATGAGGGTCCCGCACGACTGAAGCTAGCGGCACCTCTTCGTCGTCGTCAAGGTTATTGTCATCGTCAAGGTTATTATCGTCGTCAAGGTTATCGTCTTCTGCGACAAACTCTTCATCGTCATCAATGTCATGATGCCCTCCTTCTTGCCGGCCATTATTACCACCTGCTGCCGTCGCCCCATTGACCTCCGCGCCATCATCGCTCATCCATTGAGTGTGTCCATGCATGAAACCATTAGTGAGCAGGTGCCCCTGCAATTTTCCTGAATACGGGTCAAACCATTTCCCTCGTTTGCATCTCCGGCACGGACACAATACCTCCGTGCGTTTATTTTCATACATGTCGATGATCGCGTGTTTCAGATATCTCATCACGATGCTTTCACTCATCTCGATAACCATTATCGCCTGCATGGTAAGATTACATAATTGATTAGAACCATGCATCCGTCGGTAGTTTTCACGGAAAATTTCGGCATGACCTTCCTACACGGTAGGACATAGGAGCGCCAGAAATGTGCCGAAACGGAAACTTGAAGAATCAACATTTCGGCGCAACGTTGGCAACTCATTTTCAACGCCAACACACACACAAGCACAAGCACAACATATATATATATGCCACACACGAGAGCTTTGCTTCAAATGTCCAACATACGTCGATTTCATTCCTCAATTTGTTCATTAATCACCTATTTGTTTGATATAATTGTCGACGAGATCGAGACGACGCGCCGCGACAATGGCGTATGGAAGCCGACTTTCTAGATCTAGATCTAGATTGAGCGGTCAACGCGGGATAGTAGATCTAGATCTACATAGGGGGATGTGGGAGATGCATGTAGGAAGGGAAGATTTGCTCAAAAAATATGATTTTGTTTGGTCAAATTAGCTAAATTGGGGATAGGAATAGGCAAAAATGAGCTGGGTTGGGAGAAGGCTCGGGTTGTGTGGATAAGTGGAGTGTAGTGAGTGTGTGAGTGAGTGTGCTGGTTGGTGGCTGAAATAACTCCCAGGTTATTGCCGGCGCACCTGGGCCGTGGTGCGCCGGCAATATATACCCCATCCGGCTATAGTTGCCCGGGCCGGCCCAGAAACACTGCGGCGCACCAGCCAGAGCGCGCCGCAATACATTACCGCCGGCGCTCGGGCTGGTGCGCCGGCAAGTTTCTGGGCCTGGCCCGAATCGGCCGAGCCCATGCCAGAATTTGCCCCGGCGCGTCTTCTTTGAGGTGCGCCGGCAGATGCCTGCATCGCCGGCGCGGCGACTTCCTGGTGCGCCGGCAACACCTTCCACCGGCGCACGTCCTAGGTGGTGCGCCGGCACGTTTTTCCTCCACCTATAAGCTTTTTCCTAGTAGTGAGAGGTTCAAGTCTCCGCGCTGTTGAGGGACTTGCTTGGTGTTCCGGGCTTCACAGCAGCGGTATGAAAGTGGGGACGACAACACAGGTGAAGTTCAGAGTCCTACCTTTCAGGGTGAAAACCCAAGGTCTGGCCTTAACTGGTTGTGCCTGGCAATGACCTTGTTGGAGGCATTATTTTGAGAGCGGGGACTATCTTCAGGGTGAAAACCTAAGATCGTTGATCGGGCGACGATGGTGTTAGCGCACTATTCCCTTCTTGAAGGCGTCGTTTTTGGAGATTCTGTATTTCAGGTTGTCTTGGCGGTGGATGTATTGTGTTGTTAGGCCCGAGATACTCGTAGCGGGACTTTTGTTTCTTAGTTTTTTTTCGTGTGGATCCGTAGTGCCATTAGGTGGTGGTTGTTGCAGAGGCTGGTGTATCGTTTTGATATTAATATATTCCCTTTATCGAAAAAAAAACACGAAGTTCTCTGTACTAATAAAAGATAGTGGATTTTTTTTGAACTGCGATGCAACCTACAACTCCACTTGTTTTAGGTATGTTTATTTACAAAAAACTGAAAATGTTCTACACATTGCAGTATTAAAATCATGTTGACCCGTTAAGTTTCGTGTTCATATATCTGTAGTTTGAGAGAAGAAAAAATGGATATAGTTAGTATATACTAGCTAGCACATGTTCTTTTTCTACGAGCCACATACAACTGTGCTTTCCTCGGATTCTTATTCGGGTCGATACTGTAACTACTCATGTATTTTCACGAGATGTATATTTTCAAAAAGTGATGTTGAAAATTTGACGGGTTAACCCAACACATGCACAACTTTTTTTTGTATAAAAACGAGGTCATATACGGAGGAGAAGGTGGCAAATGAGAGGAGGCGAGGCGAGCGTTTGCTCCTAAGGCACTAGGGTGAACGGTCACATGGATCTGCACAGGTCTAATTGAGTGTCTTTTTTCTTCCTTGCGAATAAGGTCTGTATCTATGATTCGGATGAGGATGGTCGTCTAATCGGACCTGCCCGGCCCTTTCTTTTACTTTTGCGAATGAATAAGGTCTGAATCGATTGTCACCTTAACTGTTGGATTTCATCTCAAAACTGAGGATATGTACACTTGTTCAGAATAAGAGAAGATGGATCCGATCAGCATATGCAGTTATGCATGGGTTTGGCGCGGTACAGCAGTCAGCAGGCAGGCTATGGCTATCAGTGGGAATATTGTGGACCCTGAAGTTGGCACCATCACTCAGCTGTCTGAATTAACGTACGGACGGGCATACGTGTACGTGCCTGGTCGGATCTGCCGGTCTGTACGTCGTCCCGGAGATTTATGGGTGAAAGAGACTTGCTAGTATCTCCCGTACATACGTCTGTCTGAAAAGGAGATCGGGAAGGAAATGAAAGACATGTATTACAGGTGGCTGTCCTGCCTAGATGGCCTTACACCGTTGGCCGATCCCATCATATACCATTACCAGCTGACGCGGCTACAGTATATCTCTGCATGTTCTCTGGATATGCCGATCTCTGGTGACTGACGATCCTTGCGAAACCGATCGCCTCCGTCGATGGCGCTATGACAGAGGACACGATCGATCAATGAGGCCAAGTGAAGAGGACGACGACGTGGTCGCTGTTGTGTTAACGTCGTGTGTAGGCCTAGCTACTCTCTAGCGTGCGGGCGATGTACGTGGACTCCTGCTGCCGGCGGCTTGTACATGTGGCTGTGCGCCGCCGCTTGGGCACAGCTGGCGATCGAGTCAGCAGGTGTGAGCGTGTGGCTGCGTTCGACCTGCTCGGAAATTTGGACGACGGTGATCCACGCTGGACTTTTTCTTACCGATCGAGCTACAAAAGTCAGTCGTCGATGGAGAGAGGAGTCGAGATAAACGTGCTGCACCATTTTGCACTCCAGGCGGGCAGCTCGTACGTGATGGTGGTCGTCAGGGAGCAAGTGCATAAAAATCTGGTGAATCTTTCTATGCGCGGACAGTGACCATGCATCTAGCTAGCTAGGGAAACAGGTAGTAGGGTTCACTACCACGACCACGATATATATGCACGCTTGTCCTTCTAGTGAGGTTGGTGTTCAGTGGCGGTTAGACTTCAACTTCAGAATAAACGAAAGTTGTGTAGTCAAATACAACTATTTTTATAAACTTTTAATAATTTTTTGTACGATTATTGTAAGATTAGAGAAAACGTGTAGTCAATTGACTACACAGTTTATACGTGGTCCGCCTGTTGTTGGTGTTGACTCTACGGAGGATAGGGGTGGAGCTCTATGGATGCTTCCTCCTCGTTCCGAGGATAACTGTCATTGTCCGCCTTGCTCTGCGCCGTCTACATCGAGGATGAGGCCATGGCGCGTTGTCGCTCTCCGGGCCGCAGATCATGCCCGGTCTTCAGGAGCTTTGTGGGAGCTCGCTTGCCTATGTCAAAGGAGCATATGGAGGTGGACTCGCCACCGACCTTGTGCTCACCCAGGTGCTCGATGTGACTTTCGCGCCCCACCCACCACCACGTGCTCGTAGTTCGATGCTCTCTTCGCAAAAGAACTTTGCGACGTCGCAGCTTTGGAGGCCGCTATTCCCGGATGTGGAAGGGCACTGCTTGCATCCTAACGGACAAAAATCAAGAGCAAAAGTAAAAAAAGGGTGGATGATTGCTCTCGATCGGCGCCAGAAAGAGAAGCCACCAAATGCAAAGGCAAGAAGAGTGGCGCCATAGGAAAAGCGCCCACGCTTGATGGATGATCTTCGTTTCTCGTGCTTGTCCTATGGGTTTGGGTCCCGTTTGTCGCGGTGTCTTCTCGACATTGGTTGAAGGTAGTCTAGTCTCGTGGAGTGGGATTTTGAGCTTGGCTTGGTTGTTTGTCGTCTCTTGAGTGGGCTTAGCTTTGTGTGAGAGTGGGCATCCTCATGTGGTCATGTGTTGTTGTATGGTTTTTTGCCCGATTTTCTCGCAAATTAACCGGCACCTTCTTAATTAGACAAGGCAAAGCTTTACCTTTGTTTCACCGATGAATCCTTTTGTTTTTGGTGCTTTTCTCTCGTACTTTTTCTAGTCCTATTTTATCAGGTGGCGTGTCAACTCGTTTCCTTCGCTTGAAGCGTTAAATAGGATTACCGAGAAAATCTGATCTACTTAAATTTTCTTGCGAAAATCCGATCTAGTTTTTTTAAGGCTGTGACAAAACGGAGCGCCTACTCTCCGCCTCTTGCGGAGTGCGCCTAGCTCCGCTCAAGAGGTTTCTGGGCCGCTTCCAAACCTTGGCCCTCCTTCCTCCCTTTTCTTTCCTTTCTGTTAGATCTTTAAAAAAATGTTCAAATCTGCAAAAGTTTAAAAAATAAAAAGTTCGAATCCAAAAAATGTTTGAATCTAAAAAACTTCAATCTCAAAAATTTCAAAATTTAAGAATGTTCAAATTGAAAATTGTTCAAACATAAAAATTGTTCAAAATTAAAAAATGTTCAGATTTGACAATTATTTAGTTTAAAAAAAAAAAAAATTAAATCGAACAAAATTCATATTTGAACAAATTTCATATTTGAACAAATTTCATATTTGAACAAATTTCAAATTTAAACAAATTTTGAATCTGAACAAATTTGTAATATAAACATTTTTAAATCAGAGCAAAAACAAATCTGAACAAATTTTGAAATCAGCAAACCAATGTAGCAAAAATAAAAAAGAAACCAAAAAAAACGAAAAACCTGAGAAAAAACGAAAAACCAGAAAACGAAGGGAAAACCATACCTGGTAGCCGCTAATGGGCCGGCTCACACCGTCCGTCGCTTGAGCGGGAGCGAATCGCTCCTGCATTGAGCGGCGAATAGGGATTGCGGACAAAACCGTTGTAGCAGCTACTTGTAGGAGTGGGTACATCGTGAAGTTGGCCCGCGTGCTGGGATCATCCGGACGAGCAGCCGGCCGCTCATTCGCCTCGGTGGCTGTGGGCCTGAAGCACTGGGCCGTCGCGCGCGCGTTGGGAGGGAGACCGGCAAGCAACACTAACTCATGCTCATGGGCCGAAACTGGGTGTGCTGATGGAGTTAGCTTTAAGAAAACAAAAACTATGAAGAGAAAAAAATGACGAAAATCATCAATGTTGCATCTCAGGACCAGTAGAGAAAAATCTACGGAGAAGGATTTCAACAAAGAGAAAATTCCAAAGAAAAACACCACAATTCAAAATTTTCGAGAAAAACACCAAGAGGTCGTTTGGTATCCATCATTTGGGCCTGAAATCCTGGAATTCATTTTGGAATTTCAGGTGGGCTGTTTGCCTGTTTGGTTGTCACAGTGGCCGTCATTTAATTTAGAAATTCCAGCAAAATGACCCCATGGGTAAACACCATTCCAAGTTGAGACCTGTCATTTGCGATTCTGTTGGCTGCCAAAACCCACCGGCGGGCAGCGGTTAAGCAACACGAAGAGCGGAGGGGCCTCCAAGACCGGCCAGGCCTTGGCACTCGATCAACGGCCCGCAAAGTCTTCTGCACACGTCCCGGCGATGCGAAGTGCCACCCGACCTATACCGGTCGAAGGTGTTGATCGCCGATTAGTTTCCCGCATGGTAGACACGTAAACATTAAAAGAGCCTCGATCGCTCTCGTTGCCTTAGATCGGCTCCAGAGCCGATCAACCCATGGTTCATGTTAGAGATGCAATAACATGGGTTTCTTGCTTTATCCATACTAAGCTAATCAGATCTACGACAGTTTAGGGTTTTCACCGCATAACCGGAACATCCTACACGTGATTGAGCCTGGCAGCCACGTAAGATAACGGAAAACTAACCCTAGATGAGGCCTAAAAACCAACATGGTGTCGATTCCCGGAACGTCCCTTCTAGGATCAGCAAACCGTACCCACGCGCTACTGGATCGTTCAACCCGTTTGCAAGGCCTAACTATGCAGATATTAAACTAATCCTTGAAGAACAAGGAGCAACCGTAACAGATCGAATCTACTAAATAAAGACAAAGCAAGGTGTTGCCCTTACACCTAAGATAGGTGTAAAGGCAGCTAGATATCGAGGGATAGCATTAAGCAGATCATAAGAGCATCGATGCAAACCCCAAAACACCTAAGATAAATGTGTACTCGCCATCAACAACGCTTCAACAGAGCAATACCGTATAACGAATAAACGATACGCTCTAGATCGCGAGATGCGATCTAGGCAGCATGATGCTTACCCTAAGAAACCCTCGAAACAAGGGGTGGCGATGCGTGCGCCTGGTTTGTGTTTGTTGTGAACGTGATCGTCCTTCCTTCTCAATAACCCTAGGTACATATTTATAGTCCATGGACTTTCTATCTTTGGAAGTACACCTAACCGTGTACGAGCTAAACTCTATCTCTTAATTCTAAACTAAGATGCAATCTACTAATGCAGATACCAGCAATTCAGCCCCAAATTCGCATATACGATTCAGACATTCCACACGTGAATCCTTCAGGCCCATCTTCATCACGGAACATCTCTTGATCCGGTTAAAATCTGGTGATAACACATGCCCCCATGGTTTTGGCAATAATAATTCCAAAACCACTCTGTTTTTCTTCACCATGATTTGACATAACAGAGCAAAACTGCGTTGCAGCCGAACCGCTCCAGTGCCCTTTCATTATGATGCCTTGCTCAACTTCTCCCTATCGCACGATCTCGTCGTCAGCAGCCCATCCCGAAACTCCATAGCATTGAACCGTTTTTCCTTATATCCTTTATTTAAACTCGTCCAGGCAACTTTGCTTCTTCATCCCCTTGCTCCACAGAGCCACCGGCAAACAAAAACCTCCTCACCTCGCCATGGACTCTTCTTCCTCCTCCTCCTCCTGGGACATCGGCTCTTTCCTCCCTATCCTCTTCCTCTCGCGAGCCAACGCGGCAGGGCTCGCCGGCGGCATACGATATCCTTGCCTCAACAACGTGGGACAAGGAGGACTCACATTCCTCCGTCTGTCCGAGGATGACAAGTCTTTGACCGACGGGGAAGACGACCTCCGCCTCGTCGATGGGGAGCTGAGGCGGAGAGCGAGGATGACTCGCTCTCTCGGGGACGACCACCACCTCCGACGAAGAAGAAGAAGAGAGAGTGACACCTCTCCGACGAGCCGCCGGCGAAGCGCATCCGCTCGGGTCGACGCCGACGACGACGACGAGGACGACGACGAGAGGAGATGGCCTCGCCGCAAGCTACGGCAAAGCTGCCGACGAGAGTTCGCCGGCAGCAGCGCCGACGAGGCGCCCAAGACGGCGACGACAAAGGCGTTGACGGCCCGTGGACTAGGATTACCGCATAGGACTAGTAGTAGTAGAATCGGCTTCGCTTGTTCTTCCTTGCCTCGAGCAATCGGCCTTCCCGTAAAAATCTGTTTATCAATGAAGAAAATGTTTCCATGTCACTTTTGCTTTCTTATCAATTTTGCCGATTATCAAAACGAGTTAACGTACGAAAGCCGAGCAGCATCGGCCTTCACCACAGAACGTTTGCCGATTGAATGCGAGTCAACGCGCAAAGAGCCGATGGCAAAACGTCGGCCTTTATCACAAAACGCGAGCAAGCCAACCCAGTTGCCTATTCAAACGGTAACCTGCAACCCTCGCCTGCAAGAGTAAACTCAGATCCCCAAATCGCCGCTCGCACAGATCCAACTTTAGGCCACACAACTCTCAGATCCCACTCGCGCAGCGAATCTAATGGCGGAATCTTCCAACGCCAACGCTGCTGTCTCTGGCTTGAAGGTAATCCCCAACCGCTCCTCGCTATCCGAGCATAGTGTTGGAATTAACAACAAACACCTGAATTAATGTCTCATTCCGTCATTAATTTTTAGGTATCAGACATTCTGCTGTCGCATCCTTCCCTTCCAAATTCTCTCTGTCTTGGCCCTCGTTCTACCGAGAGTCCTGCTCATTTGATTTCATGCGAGGCCAATAGAATCCCCTTCGTGAACCAGAACTTAGATCTATCTTCCGGGCCGACTGTTTACGAGCCTGGCCTAATCCTCCTGAAGATTGGATTTCATGGTATAATAGGATTGCCAAAACTCACCAATCCACCTGGGAAACCACAGGAATAGCCGATGCCTTAGCCTTATCATTGTCTCCCCTTGAGAAACATGAAAACCTTCTGAAAACCATCGGCTACTTTTGGTCTGATGCGTTGAATTGCTTCATGTTTGGCCATGGCCCCATGACACCAACCCTACTAGATGTGGCCATGATCACTGGTCTAGACATTGCATCTCCAAGTCCCTCTGCTTTTATGTTGCCAAAGGTTCCTTTCACACTCTCGTCCAAAACAGTGCACAAATTGGGGTGCTTATCTTCGACGCCACATGAAAACCAAAGGCCCTGTAACAGAGAAAGAACACACGGCCTTCTCTGGTTGGAACACTTCATATTCTGTGGCCCTTCACTCGCTCCAACCAAGAATTACCTTTCCTTGGCCTATGAACTTGCCAAAGGCACCCAACTTGGCATTGGCAAACTGTTCCTTGGAGAGGTCTATCGATATCTCCAACTGATGTCTGTCAAACTGTTTTCCCAAAAGACAGTCAAAACAGGAGGTCCTTGGTGGTTTATTCAACTATGGGCCCAGCTATACTTCCAGAACCACATCCCAAACTTCCCTCGTCTGGCCACTCGCACCTTTCCAGATGCCACTGGGAAGCAAATCCGATGCACTAGCTACGGCCAAGCTCTGTATAGCCTTCCAGGCAGTAAACTGATCCCCCAGGAAGCATCAAAATGGTTCAGCATCTTCTTCCAAGGCCTGGACAATCCCCTCTTCTTTCCTTACACGGAGTCTGAGCATTTTGAGAATCCCGTCTCCTTCAGGCTAGACAGCTTTGCCGATGACACCAAGACTCGGCAATTATCTTCTATCATGATCCGTCCCCGCTTTCTTCCAAAGGGCATGAGCACCTCGAACAGATCATCAAACTCGGCTATGATCCTATCAGCCTCGTAGCAGCCCTCTAGCTTGGTCTTGGGTAGTGCCTCCCCACTTCTTCCTCCATCACTTGACAGAGTAGAGCTGACTTGCCCGATGTCCTTACTAGTCGAGGTGTTACTCTTTCTTTGATGCTCTAGCCATCCCAATTCCTCACAACCTCTCTTTCACCTCATCAACGGATGATTTCGAGGCCTGGTGGGCAATGTGGAAGACTCATGCCTTCCGGAGGGCTCTAGGACCATTGCTGAAACAACTTGATGCCAATATGATATCCTGCAATGTGTACCACTACTCACAATTTTGTCTTGAAGTGGCTTAATGCGATTTCTTTTATAACCCCTCGTTTCTTTTGCAAAGAACAAGATGGTCCAGAGTCGCATTACGATGACGGCTCCTCTTTCAAACTCCTCCCCACCCTCCGGTGGTCCTCTTCTGCAAAAACTCACCATCCTTGAAAAGGTCGTGATACAGAGCTGCACCGATTTCACCAAAATCGGCTCCCAAGAGCAGTAGTATCTTCTAGGCCGCTGCCCCCGAGCCTCGCCCAAGAACAAGCAGGGAGGAAAGTAGCTGCCAGAAGACCTTGAAGCGCCAAACCCCTCTCCGGCCCAAGAAAATTTGCACGTAAGCTGTCCATGCCTTGGCTGGTTTCATCCATTCTTC
The DNA here is from genome assembly GCA_030979885.1 of Lolium multiflorum. Classification (NCBI taxonomy): domain Eukaryota; kingdom Viridiplantae; phylum Streptophyta; class Magnoliopsida; order Poales; family Poaceae; genus Lolium; species Lolium multiflorum. Next base: position 330,959,086 of record CM061748.1, read on the forward strand.
TAGGCTTCAGAATATTCGTATTTCTTTCACGACCTCTACCGAAGAAATATCCAGCGAGGAGACACACTCCAGTCGAAGGGACTCGAGCTCGGGCAATTCCGGAAACCACCACGCAGAGCCGCCCGTCACCATCGTCGGCTTCCAAGAAAAGGCCACCTCGAACTCGCCGATTCCCAAGTTCTAATCGAAACAGAAAGGGCTTCGCACAAAGAGCCGATATCAAGAGAGCTCGCATGAACCACAAACCTCTTCCTCGACCGGAGATGTCGCATGTAATCACCCTCCATACTTCCTTGGTTCATATACATGCCAACCTATTGTCGTCATCGCTAACCCTCCTTTGCAGACCGACGACACTCTAGCGGGGAAGTCGAAGAGGTAGAGAGGCCATCCACCACCTGACCTAGCAACCTCCAAAAATGTAGCCGATGAGGTCGCTACCTTGGCCAAACCCTCAGTTAAACACAAGAGCCGATCGCCTCTTCATCAGCTGCTCCTATGGTCTTAGGAGAGGTACACTTCCTTCCCTTAGCTCTTCCTTGCTTTTTCGCTGCGTACTGACGTTGTTCTTGTTGTTTGTCAGGGTTATGACCTCTCAAACTTGCTAACGTTTGACCCTGAGTCCATCGAACCAGCCACGTCTAAAGCAAGTGAAGAGTCGGGACCCAGCGCTACCCATGGTCAACTCCAGCATCTCAAGGCCTTGCTCTCCTCCTCAATCGAAACATTGGTTGAAGATACCGAGGAAGTAAAGAGCATTCTTGAAGACATCCAGCCTCATCTCCCGGTGACGTTGCAGGTGAAGCTCTGGCCAGTTGTGACTCTGTCTGCTTACAAGTCAAGGGTGACATTGGCTCGTCAGAGAATCGGCTTACGCCACGCCCAGCTTCCATTGAAAGCCGATATTGCAGACAAGTGTCAGCGGCTTAATGAGAAAAAGGCAGCTTTGGACGCCAAAACTGACACCTCTGTCAGCACTGCTGAACTTGAGACCTTGCGTAAAGGAGTTAGAGGACCTTGAAGAGAGGTCCTAACCAAACAGCTCATCCAAGATAATAAGCTCTTATTGCCCGCTCCCACGCAGGAAGCATAGGCCCAAAGTTGAACTCAAGACCGATCTGCCAAAATCCGCGCCTGAACAAGGAGCTCGTGACAAAGCCAGACGAAGATGACGAGGCTGAGATCGCCGAGGTGGATCGTGAGCGTGCACCGCACTCCGTGCCTCTTGAGGCATTCCTTCAAGAAAGCTTCATGCAATCTCGATAACCGCTCCATTGAACCCGAACCTCTCGTTTGTAACAGCTATACCTCTTAAGTCGATGGCTGTGCACCTCCTTTTTAATGTCGAGCATCGGCTTTTTACCTGGGTTTTTTTCGGGCAATCGATTTTCCTCAGCTCTGGATACAACTTCGTAGCTGATACATTATGTGTCGTGTATCCCCAGCCAATGTCAATCTTTCAAGCATCAGACGATTTAAACCCATATATGAGCTTTCCAAAACCTGCTAGATCGATGCTGAACGCAGGTAAAACGTACGGAGAGGATAATTTTGGCCGATTGCTGGAATCGGCCTCCTTTGCAACTGCGTCGCACCATGAAGGTTTACACCTTATCTGTGCTCCATGACTACGTGGCATGCTTGAGGTGAGATCCTTGCTTTTTATTTTTTGGGGCCGATCGCAGGGATCGGCCTTGCCACGTACGTCCGTCGACTTTGGTCTTGCTACTCTGTCAGGCCGGTGGATAAGACCAGCCTCACCCCGTTTTTTGAAGCTTCGATGCGCTCACAGCCGTCCAAATTGATTCCAGAGAGCGGCTCTTGGTCGTCTGCATCCCAAATGTTCATGCCAGCTAATGAGATCTCGATCGAGTCATCTGCATGAACAACCTCCACTTCATCTCCATCCCACTGTATCAAGCATTGGTGCATTGTGGATGGAACGCAGCAATTGGCGTGGATCCAATCTCTCCCTAGCAGGACAGCATAGTGCTCTTGTCTGCACGATAAAGAACGATGTAGGGATGGTTCTCCGCCCACGCTAGCTCCACGTTCAGCACGCCTTGTGCTTTCGATGCTTGGCCGTTGAAATCGCTTAGCGTGACGTTGGTCTTGATCAGATCTTCGTTGGAACGTCCCAAACGTCGTAACATGGAGTACGACATTATATTGACTGCCGCTCCTGTGTCGACCAACATCTTGCCGATAGGCTGCCCATTGATATAACCTCGTAGGTACAGGGCTTTCAAATGCCTGTAGCTCCTCTCTTGTGGCTTCTCAAAGATAACTGGGGACTGCAATAAATTGTGCTACCTGCACCTCTTCATCCTCGGAGTACGAAACTCGACGGCAGTATGAACACCATGTTTGTGCCAGCCGATGCCTCCGCACGGCTTGTCCGTTGGGGCGCCATACTTTCTTTGTCAGGCCGCCTTTGTCTCCAATGTTTGCTGAATTTTTACGGCGATCGGGCGAGCTTTCCTCAAGGTGTACGTGCATCGTGCCTCGGCTTCTCCAAGTTACGTAGCCGCCGCACTCTACGCTTTTTGGGAGTGGCGAGTCCATCGGGCACCACCATGGCCGGTGATATCTATCTTCTTCTTCATCTTCTGATTCCTCGAAATCTTCATCTCGAGATGACTCGCTTGCTCATGAGGTGGGAGAGGTCCTAGACGCTCGAACACGACACTCACTTGCGCCCTTCCTTGGTCGACTACACTCCGGGCAGTTGCCGATTGTAGGCAATCGGCTCATTCCCGAGTCCCAGCGTGCTTAAAGAAAGGACAATCCCAGTGTCTATCCATGTCTTCCTGCTCTCTCGATCTCCCCGCGGCGCTCATATCCTTCGTCGTCTCTATCATATCGACGATATTCTGTTGTCGCATCGGACCGACGATATCTCTCATCGTCCACGCTAGCGCTCGACGCGGTCATACCGATGCTCATATTTGTTCAGGAGATGTGCGGATAGTGGTCGTTGATATCGCACGCTTCTCACTTCTTCCTCGGTCAGGTACCGTCTGTCATCATATCGGGGCCGGTCGCGTGGATCGGCCTCCTCTTATCTTGCCACGGGACTCAACGTATCGATAATTTCTTATGTTCCATGCTACTTTATTGATGATACCTACATGTTTTATGCACATTATATGTCATATTTATGCATTTTCTCGAACTAACCTATTAACAAGATGCGAAGTGCCAGGTTGTTTTTGGTTTCATAAATCCTAGTAAGGAAATATTTTGAATTGGACGAAATCTTCGCCCAGGTTCCTATTTTTGCACGGAGCTTCCAGAAGACCGAAGAGGAAAGGAAGTGGGGCCACGAGGCGCCAGCACCATAGGCCGGCGCGGCCCAGGCCCCGGCCGCGCGACCTAGGGTGTGGGGCCTCGTGTGGCCCCCACGTTGCTCCGCCTACTTAAAGCCTCCGTCGCGAAACCCCAGTACCGAGAGCCACGATACGGAAAACCTTCCAGAGACGCGCCGCGAATCCCATCTCGGGGATTCAGGAGATCGCCTCCGGCACCCTGCGGAGAGGGGATTCATCTCCCGGAGGACTCTACACCGCCATGGTCGCCTCCGGAGTGATGAGTGAGTAGTTCACCGGACCATGGGTCCATAGCAGTAGCTAGATGGTCGTTTCTCCTTGTTGTGCTTCATTGTTGGATCTTGTGAGCTGCCTAACATGATCAAGATCATCTATATGTAATTCTATATGTTGTGTTTGTCGGGATCCGATGGATAGAGAGTACTATGATTATGGTGATTATCAATCTATTGTTTATGTGTTGTTTATGATCTTGCATGCTCTCCGTTATTAGTAGAGGCTCGGCCAAGTTTTTGCTCTTAACTCCAAGAGGGAGTATTTATGCTCGATAGTGGGTTCATGCCTTCATTGACACCTGGGACAGTGACAGAAAGTTCTAAGCTTGTGATGTGCTGTTGCCTCCAAGGATAGAACATTAGCAAGTTTCCTTAAGTGGATCACCCAAGGTTTATCGAACTCAGGGAGGAAGAGGTCAAAGATATCCCTCTCAAGCAACCCTGTAATCACAAAGCAAGAAGTCTCTTGTGTCCCCAACACACCAAATACACTTGTCAGATGTATAGGTGCACTAGTTCGGCGAAGAGATAGTGAAATACAAGTAATATGGATGTATATGAGTGGTAATAGTAATCTGAATAAAATATGGCAGCGAGTAAACATGCAACAAAACAGTAAACAAACGGAGATTCGATGTTTGGAAGCAAGGCCTAGGGATCCTGCTTTCACTAGTGGACACTCTCAACAATGATCACATAATAGGACTACTCTACACTCTTTTGTTGGATGATGAACGCATTGCGTAGGATTACACGAACCCTCAATGCCGGAGTTAACAAGCTCCACAATGCAATGTTCATATTTAAATAACCTTAGAGTGCAAGATAGATCAACATAATTACACCAAGAACTAACATAGCATGCACACTATCACCATCACGCATATGTAGGAGGAGTAATACACATCAATACCATCATAGCAATAATTAACTTCATAATCTACAAGAGATCATAATCATAGCCTACGCCAAGTACTCACACGGTGCACACACTATCACCATTACACACATGGAGGAGGAATAGAGTACTTTAATAACATCACTAGAGTAGCACATAGACGATATTCAACTAGATCACATAAAGAGAGAGATGAACCACATAGCTACAAATAGCCCTCAGCCCCGGGGTGAATTACTCCCTCCCCATCATGGAGGCAGCGATGGCGGTGAAGATGGCGGTGAGACGGCGGAGACGACTCCGGCAATTCCCCGTCCGCGGGTGCCGGAACAGAGAGTTCTGTCCCCCGAATCTTGATTTCGCGATGGCGGCGGCTCTGGAAGGTTTTCTCCGTATCGTGGGTCTCCGTGTTTTTAGGTCAGAGAGGCTTAAATAGGCGAAGAGAGGGAGTCGGAGGGGCCACGGGGTGCCCACACCATAGGGGGCGCCCCTGCCCGCGCCGGGGTGGGGTGGGCCCCCTGGCTCCCCTCTCATCCTTCTCCGGTGCTCTGGAAGCTTCCGAAAAATAGGAACTTGGGCGGATTTCGTCCGATTCCGAGAATATTTCGTTACTAGGATTTCTGAAACCAAAACAGCAGAAAACAGCAACTGGCCTTTCGGTATCTCGTCAATAGGTTAGTTCCGGAAAACGCATAATAATGACATATAATGTGTATAAAACATGTAGATATCATCAATAAAGTGGCATGGAACATAAGAAATTATCGATACGTTGGAGACGTATCAGCATCCCCAAGTTTAGTTCTGCTCGTCCCGAGCAGGTAAAACGATAACAAAGATAATTTCTGAAGTGACATGCCATCATAACCTTGATCATACTATTGTAAAGCACATGAGATGAATGCAGAGATTCGAAGCAATGATGAAGATAATGAGTAAACAAATGAATCATATAACAAAGACTTTTCATGAATAATACTTTCAAGACAAGCATCAATAAGTCTTGCATAAGAGTTAACTCATAAATAAATTCTTAGTAGAAAGCTTTGAAACAACACAAAGGAAGATATAAGTTTCAGCGGTTGCTTTCAACTTTAACATGTATATCTCGTGGATAATTGTCAACACAAAGTAATATAACAAGTGCAATAGGTAAACATGTAAGAATCAATGCACACAATTTACACAAGTGTTTGCTTCTAAGATAGAAAGAATAGGTAAACTGACTCAACAATAAAAGTAAAAGAATGGTCCTTCAAAGAGGAAAGAATCAATTGCTATATTTGTGCTAGAGCTTTTATTTTGAAAACATATAGAGAGCATAAAAGTAAAGTTTTGAGAGGTGTTTGTTGTTGTCAACGAATGGTAGTGGGTACTCTAACCCCCTTGCCAAACAAACCTTCAAAGAGCGGCTCCCATTTTATTTTATTTTTGGGTGGCACTCCTTCCAATCTTTCTTTCACAAACCATGGCTAACCGAATCCTCGGGTGCCTGCCAACAATCTCATACCACGAAGGAGTGCCTTTTAATTTTAGTTTTATTATGATGACACTCCTCCCACCTTTGCTTTCTCAAGCCATGGCTAACCGAATCCTTCGGGTGCCGTCCAACAATCACATACCATGGAGGAGTGTCTATTTTTGTTAATTAATTTGGGACTGGGAATCCCATTGCCACCTCTTTTTGCAAAATTATTGGATAAGCGGATGAAGCCACTAGTCCATTGGTGAAAGTTGCCCAACAAGATTGAAAGATAAACACCACATACTTCCTCATGAGCTATAAAACATTGACACAAATCAGAGGTGATAAATTTTGAATGGTTTAAAGGTAGCACTCAAGCAATTTACTTTGGAATGGCGGAGAAATACCATGTAGTAGGTAGGTATGGTGGACACAAATGGCATGAATATTGGCTCAAGTATTTGGATGCATGAGAAGTATTCCCTCTCGATACAAGGTTTAGGCTAGCAAGGTTATTTGAAGCAAACTCAAGTATAAAATGGTGCAGCAAGACTCACATATAAACATATTGTAAGCATTATAAGACTTTACATCGTCTCCTTGTTGTTCAAACACCTCAACCAGAAAATATCTAGACTTAGAGAGACCAATCATGCAAACCAAATTTTAACAAGCTCTATGTAATTATTCATTAATGGGTACAAGGTACATGATGCAAGAGCTTAAACAAGATCTATATGAGCACAACAATTGCCAAGTATCACATTATTCAAGACATTACACCAATTACTACATGTAGCATTTCCCGTTTCCAACCATATAACAATTAATGAAGCAGTTTCAACCTTCGCCATGAAAATTAAAAGCTAGGAACACATGTGTTCATACGAACCAGCGGAGCGTGTCTCTCTCCCAAACAATCATTTATTCAAACAAAAACAAAACAAAAGCATACAGACGCTCCAAGTAAAGTACATAGGATGTGACCGAATAAAAATATAGTTTCAAGAGAAGAAACCTGATACTTTGTCGATGAAGAAGGGGATGCCTTGGGCATCCCCAAGCTTAGATGCTTGAGTCTTCTTGAAATATGCAGGGATGAACCACCGGGGCATCCCCAAGCTTAGACTTTTCATTCTTCTTGATCGTAGTATATCATCTCCTCCCTTGACCCTTGAAAACTTCCTTCACACCAAACTTCAAGCAAACTCATTAGAGGGTTAGTGCATAATCAAAAATTCACATGTTCAGAGGTGACACAAACATTCTTTTCACTTCTGGACATTGCATAAAGCTACCGGACATTAATGGATCAAAGAAATGAATCCAACATAGCAAAAGAGGCAATGCTAAATAAAAGGCAGAATCTGTCAAAAGTCCGTAAAGACAATTTAAAGCTGGCACCAGACTGCTCAAATGGAAAAACTCAAAACGAATGAAAGTTGCGTACATATCGGGATCACGCCCGTAAATTGGCAGATTTTTCAATTTTCTACACGACTGTGCCCAGATTCGTGACAGACAGCAATGCTGTTTCTGCGCAGCGATCCCAAATATAACATCAACTTTGACATAGAAACTTTACTTGGCACAAAAACATGATAAGGAGAGGTTGCTACAGTAGTAAACAACTTCCAAGACACAAATATAAAACAAAGTACTGTAGCAAAATAACACATGGGTTATCTCCCAAGAAGTTCTTTCTTTATAGCCATTAAGATGGGCTCAACAATTTTGGTGATGCACCCGCAAGAAATAGTATTTGAAGCAAAAGAGAGCTTCAAGAGGCAATTCAAAACACATTTAAGCCTAACATGCTTCCTATGCAGAAGAATCTTATACACATATGAATTCATGAAGAGCAAAGTAACAAGCATAAGAGGATAAAACACGAGTAACTTAAAGATTCTCAACATAAAGAGGGGAAACTTAATATTATTAAGATGCATGTAACCATATTTCCCTCTCTCATAATAACTTTCAGTAGCATCATTGATGAAATCCACAATATACCCGTCACTTAAAATATTCTTATCATGGTTCACATGCATAGAAGTATCATTAATTTTGGCATAAGAAGAGTTATTCTCATTAATAGTAATTGGAGCAAGATTATTATCAAGAATTTGAACATGGTAAACAAGTTGCATATTAAAAGAATTGTTTTTGGTAATCCAATCATGACTATGACAAGTTTCATAAGGATAATTGTAACATGTGTCATATACATCTCTATAGCAATTATCTAAACCAGAATATGTAATATCATCATTTTTACTAAAAGTAGAAGTCTCAAATATAGGATCTTCAAGCACAACATCCCCAAGCTTAGGGCTTTCAATATCATCGTTTAAGGGGACATGAATAATGCTATCATCATTACTTTCATAATCAGTACCAAAGAGATTTCCAATATCAAAGGTAGTGTGCTCATTCAAATCATGATCGCTAATGTATGTAAAGGGCATAGGAAGATCATCGTATTCAGATTCATTATCACAATAATCATTAGGAGCAACATACTTACGGTTACCTAGCGTTATCTCATCGTTCACGCGGGGATACACCGTTACCTCTTTCTTTTTATTCTCCTTCTTCTTCTTCTTCTTCTTCTTCTTCTTCCCTTCTTCTTCTTCTTCTTCTCTTCCTTCTCCTCGTTCCCTTCTTTAGGAGGAAGAGGCTTGAAGGGTGGCTTGTCCGCATAACCTGATTTTCTTTTAGAAACAATAGAAGAAACTTGGGAGGATCCCTCCTTTTCATTAATTAAGTTGAAAACACACAGCGGTCCTATCATATTTTGGCAAGGTGTCATCTTCTAAAATATTCTGACTCTTTACCTTTGTTGTTCTCCCAATCTTCAGCGTTCTCCTTAATCCGATCAAGAAGGTCCCTTTTAAACTCTTCTTTATTGCTCGTGAATGATCCAGAACAAGTAGTATCCAGCAAGGTCTTATCTTGAAAAGAAAGTCTTGCATAGAAATTATCAATGATGATATTACCTGGAAGCTCATGATTGGGGCATTTGAGCATTAAAGTCTTCAATCTCTCCCATGCTTGGGCAATACTCTCTCCATCATGAGGCCAAAAATTATATATATGGTTTCGATCTTTGTGAATTTCACTTGGAGGATAGAACTTGGAATAAAATAGAGGCACAATATCCTTCCAATCAAGAGAGCGCCCGTCCTTCAATAGTTTATACCAATGCGCCGCTTCACCAGATAGCGATATAACAAATAATTTCTTTCTAACTTCATCCATTGAAATACCTGCACACTTGAATAACCCGCATAATTCATGCAAAAACAGTAAATGATTCCTAGGATGGACAGTTCCATCCCCTTCATAGCGGTTATCCATAACACGTTCAATAATTTTCATAGGTATTTTATACGGAATACTTTCAGCAGGTGGATTTAAAATATCAGAAGCATCATTAAAGTTATCGCATATGGGAGATAAAGCATTATCAGAACAAAATATTTCTTCCAAAGCGGAGGAGCTAAAAAGATTATTTTTATGTAAACTAGCTTCCCCAAGCTTAGACTTCTTCATAGCATTAGCAGTAATTGCATTCATACTAATATGTTCCATGGGTTTTTTTTTTCGCATCAAACCATCCATGTCTTAAATCAGGAAATAGAATAAGAAGCTCTTTGTTGTCCATTATGCCTAACTAGTGTAAACAAGAAACCAAATGTCGCAATTGCAGAGTCTAAAGGAAATAGCTTCGAGCACACACACAATGGCGCCAGAAAAGTACTGTTACCTGGAACCGGAGTATGAGTGCCTTTTACCTTTCCTCCCCGGCAACGGCGCCAGAAAAGTGCTTGATGTCTACGGGAGCTTCTATTCTTGTAGACAGTGTTGGGCCTCCAAGAGTAGAGGTTTGTAGAACAGCAGCAAGTTTCCCTTAAGTGGATCACCCAAGGTTTATCGAACTCAGGGAGGAAGAGGTCAAAGATATCCCTCTCAAGCAACCCTGTAATCACAAAGCAAGAAGTCTCTTGTGTCCCCAACACACCAAATACACTTGTCAGGTGTATAGGTGCACTAGTTCGGCGAAGAGATAGTGAAATACAAGTAATATGGATGTATATGAGTGGTAATAGCAATCTGAATAAAATATGGCAGCGAGTAAACATGCAACAGAACAGTAAATAAACGGAGATTCGATGTTTGGAAGCAAGGCCTAGGGATCCTGCTTTCACTAGTGGACACTCTCAACAATGATCACATAATAGGACTACTCTACACTCTTTTGTTGGATGATGAACGCATTGCGTAGGATTACACGAACCCTCAATGCCGGAGTTAACAAGCTCCACAATGCAATGTTCATATTTAAATAACCTTAGAGTGCAAGATAGATCAACATAATTACACCAAGAACTAACATAGCATGCACACTATCACCATCACGCATATGTAGGAGGAATAATACACATCAATACCATCATAGCAATAATTAACTTCATAATCTACAAGAGATCATAATCATAGCCTACGCCAAGTACTCACACGGTGCACACACTATCACCATTACACACATGGAGGAGGAATAGAGTACTTTAATAACATCACTAGAGTAGCATATAGACGATATTCAACTAGATCACATAAAGAGAGAGATGAACCACATAGCTACGGTAGAGCCCTCAGCCCCGGTGAATTACTCCCTCCTCATCATGGAGGCAGCGATGGCGGTGAAGACGGCGGTGGAGACGACTCCGGGGGCAATTCCCCGTCCGGCAGGGTGCCGGAACAGAGAGTTCTGTCCCCCGAATCTTGATTTCGCGATGGCGGCGGCTCTGGAAGGTTTTTCTCCGTATCGTGGTCTCTGGCGGTGTTTTTAGGTCAGAGAGGCTTAAATAGGCGAAGAGAGGGAGTCGGAGGGGCCACGGGCTGCCCACACCATAGGGGGCGCCCCCCGGCCCGCGTCGGGGTGTGGTGTGGGGCCCCCGGCTCCCCTCTCATCCTTCTCCGGTGCTCTGGAAGCTGGAAAATAGGAACTTGGGCGTGATTTCGTCCGATTCGAGAATATTTCGTTACTAGGATTTCTGAAACCAAAAACAAAAACAGCAACTGGCCTTTCGGCATCTCGTCAATAGGTTAGTTCCGGAAAACGCATAATAATGACATATAATGTGTATAAAACATGTAGATATCATCAATAAAGTGGCATGGAACATAAGAAATTATCGATACGTTGGAGACGTATCAGTGACAGAAAGTTCTAAGGTTGTGATGTGCTGTTGCCACTAGGGATAAAACATTGATTCTATGTCTAAGGATGTAGTTGTCGATTACATTACGCACCATACTTAATGCAATTGTCTGTTGCTTAGCAACTTAATACTGAATGGGGTTCGGATGATAACCTGAAGGTGGACTTTTTAGGCATAGATGCAGTTGGATGGCGGTCTATGTACTTTGTCGTAATGCCCAATTAAATCTCACTATATTTATCATATCATGTATATGCATTGTTATGCCTTTCTCTATTTGTCAATTGCCCGACTGTAATTTGTTCACCCAACATGCTTTTATCTTATGGGAGAGACACCTCTAGTGAACTGTGGACCCCGGTCCTATTCTTTACATAGCATACAATCTCTGCAATTGTGTTTTACTGTTTTCTTTGCAAGCATCTTCCACTCGATACGCTTAATCCTTTGTTACAGCAAGCCGGTGAGATTGACAACCTCACTGTTTCGTTGGGACAAAGTACTTGGGTTGTGTTGTGCAGGTTCCACGTTGGCGCCGGAATCCCTGGTGTTGCGCCGCATCACATTTCGCGACCATCAACCTTCAACGTGCTTCTTGGCTCCTCCTGGTTCGATTAAACCTTGGTTTCTTTCTGAGGGAAAACTTGCTCTGTGCGCATCATACCTTCCTCTTGGGGTTCCCAACGAACGTGTGAGTTACACGCCATCAAGCTCTTTTTCTGGCGCCGTTGCCGGGGAGATCAAGACACGCTGCAAGGGGAGTCTCCACTTCTCAATCTCTTTACTTTGTTTTTGTCTTGCTTTATTTTATTTACTACTTTGTTTGCTGCACCTAAACAAAACACAAAAAAATTAGTTGCTAGTTTTACTTTATTTATTGTCTTGCTCTCTATATCAAAAACACAAAAAAAATTAGTTACTTGCATTTACTTTATCTAGTTTGTTTTATTTACCGTTGCTAAAATGAATACCCCTGAAAATACTAAGTTGTGTGACTTCACAAATGCAAATAATAATGATTTCCTATGCACACCTATTGCTCCACCTGCTACTACAGCAGAATTCTTTGAAATTAAACCTGCTTTACTGAACTTGGTTATGAGAGATCAATTTTCTGGTGTTAGTTCTGATGATGCTGCTGCCCATCTCAATAATTTTGTTGAACTATGTGAAATGCAAAAGTATAAAGATGTAGATGGTGATATTATTAAATTGAAAGTGTTTCCTTTCTCATTAAGAGGAAGAGCTAAAGATTGGTTGCTATCTTTGCCTAAGAATAGTATTGATTCATGGACTAAATGCAAGGATGCTTTTATTGGTAGATATTATCCTCCCGCTAAAATTATATCTTTGAGAAGTAGCATAATGAATTTTAAACAATTAGATACTGAACATGTTGCTCAAGCATGGGAGAGAATGAAAACTTTGGTAAAGAATTGCCCAACCCATGGACTGACTACTTGGATGATCATCCAAACCTTCTATGCAGGACTAAATTTTTCTTCGCGGAATTTATTGGATTCAGCTGCTGGAGGTACCTTTATGTCCATCACATTGGGGGCGGCTACAAAACTTCTTGATGATATGATGATAAATTACTCTGAATGGCACACGGAAAGAGCTCCACAAGGTAAGAAGGTAAATTCTGTTGAAGAAACCTCTTCCTTGAGTGATAAGATTGATGTGATTATGTCTATGCTTGTGAATGGTAGATCTAATGTTGATCCAAATAATGTTCCTTTAGCTTCATTGGTTGCTCAAGAAGAAAATGTTGATGTGAATTTCATTAAAAATAATAATTTCAACAACAATGCTTATAGGAACAACTCTGGTAATAACTATAGGCCATATCCTTCTGCTAATGGTAATGGTTATGGTAATTCTTATGGGAATTCTTACAATAATAATAGGAGTGTACCCTCTGGTCTTGAAGCTATGCTTAAAGAATTTATTAGTACACAAACTGCTTTTAACAAATCTGTTGAGGAAAAGCTTGATAAAATTGATATTATTGCTTCTAGAGTTGATAGACTTGCCTCTGATGTTAATCTTTTAAAATTGAAAGTTATGCCTAATAATGATATTGATAATAAGATTACTACTACAGCAAATGCCATCCAAGTTAGAATTAATGAGAATATAAGATTAATGGCTGAATTGCGTGCTAGGTGGGATAGAGAAGAAAATGAAAAACTAGCTAAAGAGAATAATGTAGCTAAAGTTTGGACTATTACCACCACTAGTAATGCTAATTCTTCACATGTTGCTGCACCTCCTACTATCAATGGTAAAATAATTGGTGTTGGCAATGTTTCTACTCCTAGTGCAAAGCGTACAAAACTGCCTGAAATTGCTAAAACTGCTGAAACTGCTTGTGATAAAACTGCTGAAATTTTTTCCAACCTTGGGAACAATGATCCCATTGCTGTAGCTCATAATGATTTAGATTTTGATGATTGCCACATCTCTGAAGTTATAAAGTTCTTACAAAAACTTGCTAAAAGTCCCAATGCTAGTGCTATAAATTTAGCCTTTACAAAACATATTACAAATGCTCTCATAAAAGCTAGAGAAGAGAAACTAAAACTTGAAACTTCTATTCCTAGAAAGTTAGAAGATGGTTGGGAGCCCATCATTAAAATGAAATTCAATGACTTTGAATGTAATGCTTTATGTGATCTTGGTGCAAGTATTTCTGTTATGCCTAAAAAGATTTATGATATGCTTGACTTGCCACCATTGAAGAATTGTTATTTGGATGTTAATCTTGCCGATAATGTTAAAAAGAAACCTTTGGGGAGGATTGATAATGTGCATATTACGGTTAACAATAACCTTGTCCCCGTTGATTTTGTTGTCTTGGATATCGAATGCAATGCATCTTGTCCTATTGTGTTGGGAAGACCTTTTCTTCGAACTGTTGGTGCTATTATTGATATGAGGGAAGGTAATATTAAATATCAATTTCCTCTCAAGAAAGGTATGGAACACTTCCCTAGAAAGAGAATGAAGTTGCCTTTTGATTCTATTATTAGAACAAGTTATGATGTTGATGCTTCTACTCTCGATGTTACTTGATTTGCACTTTCTGCGCCTAGCTGAAAGGCGTTAAAGAAAAGCGCTTATGGGAGACAACCCATGTTTTTACTACAGCAATTTTTTGTTTTGTTGAGTCTTGGAAGTTGTTTACTACTGTAGCAACCTCTCCTTATCATGTTTTTGTGCCAAGTAAAGTTTCTATGTCAAAGTTGATGTTATATTTGGGATCGCTGCGCAGAAACAGCATTGCTGTCTGTCACGAATCTGGGCACAGTTCTCTGTAGAAAATTCGAAAAAATCTGCCAATTTACGAGCGTGATCCTCAGATATGTACGCAACTTTCATTAGTTTTGAGTTTTTCCATTTGAGCAAGTCTGGTGCCAGCTTTAAATTCGTCTTTACGGACTGTTCTGTTTTTGACAGATTCTGCCTTTTATTTCGCATTGCCTCTTTTGCTATGTTGGATTTATTTCTTTGATCCATTAATGTCCAGTAGCTTTATGCAATGTCCAGAAGTGAAAAGAATGATTGTGTCACCTCTGAATGTGTGAATTATTAATTGTGCACTAACCCTCTAATGAGTTTGCTTGAAGTTTGGTGTGAAGGAAGTTTTCAAGGGTCAAGAGAGGAGAATGATATACTATGATCAAGAGGAGTGAAAGCTCTAAGCTTGGGGATGCCCCCGTGGTTCACCCCTGCATATTCTAAGAAGACTCAAGCGTCTAAGCTTGGGGATGCCCAAGGCATCCCCTTCTTCATCGACAACATCATCAGGTTCCTCCCCTGAAACTATATTTTTATTCAATCACATCTTGTGTTCTTTACTTGGAGCGTCGGTTTGTTTTTGTTTTTGTTTTTGTTTGAATAAGATGGATCCTAGCATTCACTTTGTGGGAGAGAGACACGCTCCGCTGTTGCATATGGACACATGTGTCCTTAGGCTTTACTCATAATGTTCAAGGCGAAGTTTCTTCTTCGTTAAATTGTTATATGGTTGGAATTGGAAAATGCTACATGTAGTAATTCTAAAATGTCTTGGATAATGTGATACTTGGCAATTGTTGTGCTCATGTTTAAGCTCTTGCATCATATGCTTTGCACCCATTAATGAAGAAATACATAGAGCTTGCTAAAATTTGATTTGCATATTTGGTCTCTCTAAGGTCTAGATAATATCTAGTATTGAGTTTTGAACAACAAGGAAGACGGTGTAGAGTCTTATAATGTTTACAATATGTCTTTTATGTGAGTTTTGCTGCACCGGTTCATCCTTGAGTTTGCTTCAAATAACCTTGCTAGCCTAAACCTTGTATCGAGAGGGAATACTTCTCATGCAAAATCCTTGAGCCAACTACTATGCCATTTGTGTCCACCATACCTACCTACTACATGGTATTTCTCCGCCATTCCAAAGTAAATTGCTTGAGTGCTACCTTTAAAATTCCATCATTCACCTTTGCAATATATAGCTCATGGGACAAAATAGCCTTAAAAACTATCGTAGTATTGAATATGTACTTATGCACTTTATCTTTTATTAAGTTGCTTGTTGTGCGATAACCATGCTTCTGGGGAACGCCATCAACTATTGTTGAATATCATGTGAGTTGCTATGCATGTCCGTCTTGTCTGAAGGATCTATCATTTTAGTGGTTGGAGCATGCAAAATTGTTAGAGAAGAACATTGGGCCGCTAACTAAAGCCATGAATCATGGTTGAAGTTTCAGTTTTGGACATATATCCTCAATCTCATATGAGAATAATAATCATTGCTACATGCTTATGCATTTAAGAGGAGTCCATTATCTGTTGTCCATGTTGTCCCGGTATGGATGTCTAAGTTGAGAATAATCAAAAGCGAGAAATCCAAAATGCGAGCTTTCTCCTTAGACCTTTGTACAGGCGGCATGGAGGTACCCCTTTGTGACACTTGGTTGAAACATGGCATGCAAAGATCCGGTAGTCCAAGCTAAGTAGGACGAGGTGCGGGCACTATTAGTATACTATGCATGAGGCTTGCAACTTGTAAGATATAATTTACATAACTCATATGCTTTATTACTACCGTTGACAAAATTGTTTCATGTTTTCAAAATAAAAGCTCTAGCACAAATATAGCAATCGATGCTTTCCTCTTTGAAGGACCTTTCTTTTACTTTTATTGTTGAGTCAGTTTACCTATCTCCTTCCACCTTAAGAAGCAAACACTTGTGTGAACTGTGCATTGATTCCTACATACTTGCATATTGCACTTGTTATACTACTTTATGTTGACAATATCCATGAGATATACATGTTATAAGTTGAAAGCAACCGCTGAAACTTAATCTTCCTTTGTGTTGCTTCAACACCTTTACTTTGATTTATTGCTTTATGAGTTAACTCTTATGCAAGACTTATTGATGCTTGTCTTGAAGTACTATTCATGAAAAGTCTTTGTCATATGATTCACTTGTTTACTCATGTCATTACCTTTGTTTTGATCGCTGCATTCATTACATATGTTTACAAATAGTATGATCAAGATTATGATGGCATGTCACTTCAGAAATTATCTTTGTTATCGTTTTACCTGCTCGGGACGAGCAGAACTAAGCTTGGGGATGCTGTACGTTGATGTCTACGGGTGCTTCTATTCTTGTAGACAGTGTTGGGCCTCCAAGAGCAGAGGTTTGTAGAACAGTAGCAAAGTTTCCCTTAAGTGGATTACCCAAGGTTTATCGAACTCAGGGAGGAAGAGGTCAAAGATATCCCTCTCATGCAACCCTGCAACCACAAAGCAAGAAGTCTCTTGTGTCCCCAACACACCAAATACACTTGTCAGGTGTATAGGTGCACTAGTTCGGCGAAGAGATAGTGAAATACAAGTAATATGGATGTATATGAGTGGTAATAGCAATCTGAATAAAATATGGCAGCGAGTAAACATGCAATAGAACAGTAAGTAAACGGTGTTTGCAGTATTGGAAACAAGGCCTAGGGATCATACTTTCACTAGTGGACACTCTCAACATTGATCGCATAATAAATACTTCTTCTCATATGTGCTACATACACTCTTGTTTGATAATGAACATCATTCGTTGCGTAGGATTACACGAACCCTCAATGCCGGAGTTAACAAGCTCCACAACATTCGATATTCATGTTTAAGTAACCTTAGAGCATAATAGATCTTTGCAAGATAAACCAAGAACTAACATAGTGCACACGCTGTCCATATTACACTATGAAGGAGGAATAGATCACATCAATACTATCATAATGATAATTAACTCCACAATCTACAAGAGATCGTGATCATAGCCTACGACAAGAACCACACGGTGCACACACTAATCACCTTTACACACGTGGAGGAGGAATAGACTACTTTAATAACATCACATGAGTAGCACACAACTAGTAGCGATACAAAGCTCATCATATGGATCTCAATCATGTAAAGCAGCTCATGAGATCATTGTATTGGAGTACAGAGAGAGAGATTAACCACATAGCTACGGTAGAGCCCTCAGCCCCAGGGGACCACCTCCTCATCATGGAGGCAGCGATGGCGGTGAAGATGGCGGTGGAGATGGCTCCTCGGGGGCAATTCCCCGTCCGGCAGGTGCCGGAACAGAGACTTCTGTCCCCCGAATCTTGATTTCGCGATGGCGGCGGCTCTGGAAGGTTTTTCTCCGTATCGTGGTCCTGGCGGTGTTTTTAGGTCAGGGAGGCTTAAATAGGCGCCGAGAGGGAGTCGGAGGCCACGGGGTGCCCGAGGGGGGGGCGCCCCTGGCCCGCGCCGGGGTGTGGTGGGGCCCCCCCGGCTCCCCTCTCATCCTTCTCCGGTGCTCTGGAAGCTTCCGGGAATTATAAGGTCTTCGGTCTTTATTTCGTCCGATTCGAAAATATTTCTTTACTAGGATTTCTGAAACCAAAAACAGAGAAAACAGCAACTGGCCTTTGGCATCTCGTCAATAGGTTAGTTCCGAAACGCACGAATATGACATATAATGTGTATAAAACATGTAGATATCATCAATAAAGTAGCATGGAACATAAGAAATTATCGATACGACGGAGACGTATCAGCATCCCCAAGCTTAGTTCTGCTCGTCCCGAGCAGGTAAAACGATAACAAAGATAATTTCTGAAGTGACATGCCATCATAACCTTGATCATACTATTGTAAAGCACATGAGATAAATGCAGAGATTCGAAGCAATGATGAAGATAATGAGTAAACAAATGAATCATATAACAAAGACTTTTCATGAATAATACTTTCAAGACAAGCATCAATGAGTCTTGCATAAGAGTTAACTCATAAGCAATAAATTCTTAGTAGAAAGCTTTGAAACAACACAAAGGAAGATATAAGTTTCAGCGGTTGCTTTCAACAATATGTATATCTCATGGATAATTGTCAACACAAAGTAATATAACAAGTGCAATAGGTAAACATGTAAGAATCAATGCACACAATTTACACAAGTGTTTGCTTCTAAGATAGAAAGAATAGGTAAACTGACTCAACAATAAAGTAAAAGAATGGCCCTTCAAAGAGGAAAGCATCGATTGCTATATTTGTGCTAGAGCTTTGATTTTGAAAACATATAGAGAGCATAAAAGTAAAGTTTTGAGAGGTGTTTGTTGTTGTCAACGAATGGTAATGGGTACTCTAACTACCTTATCAACCAGACTTTCAAGAGCGGCTCCCATGAAGGACGTTATTTCTACCACCATGGTAGATCATCCCTCGGGGCCCGCCAACAATCTCATACCATGAAGGAGCGCTTTTTATTTTAGTTTTATTATGATGACACTCCTCCCCACCTTTGCTTTCTGCCATGGCTAATCGAATCCTTCGGGTGCCGTCCAACAATCACATATCATGGAGGAGTGTCTATTTTTGTTAATTAATTTGGGACTGGAAATCCCATTGCCAGCTCTTTTTGCAAAATTATTGGATAAGCGGATGAAGCCATCTGTCAGGAGTAAATGACAAGATTGAAAGATAAACACCACATACTTCCTCATGAGCTATAAAACATCAACACAAATTGAGAAGTATTCGAATTGTTTAAAGGTAGCACCCAAGCAATTTACTTTGGAATGGCGAAGAAATACCATGTAGTAGGTAGGTATGGTGGACACAAATGGCATGAATATTGGCTCAAGTATTTGGATGCATGAGAAGTATTCCCTCTCGATACAAGGCTTAGGCTAGCAAGGTTATTTGAAGCAAACTCAAGTATAAAATGGTGTGCAGCAAGACTCACATATAAACATATTGTAAGCATTATAAGACTTTGCATCGTCTCCTTGTTGTTCAAACACCTCAACCAGAAAATATCTAGACTTAGAGAGACCAATCATGCAAACCAAATTTTAACGAGCTCTATGTAATTATTCATTAATGGGTACAAGGTACATGATGCAAGAGCTTAAACAAGATCTATATGAGCACAACAATTGCCAAGTATCACATTATTCAAGACATTACACCAATTACTACATGTAGCATTTCCCGTTTCCAACCATATAACAATTAACGAAGCAGTTTCAACCTTCGCCATGAAAATTAAAAACTAAGAACACATGTGTTCATATGAACCAGCGGAGCGTGTCTCTCTCCCACACAAGGATGAACTTATTCAGAGAACTAAGATAACAAACCAAAAACAAAAATAAAAGCACACAGACGCTCCAAGTAAAATACATAGGATGTGACGGAATAAAAATATAGTTTCACTAGAAGAAACCTGATAAGTTGTCGATGAAGGGGATGCCTTGGGCATCCCTGCTTAGATGCTTGAGTCTTCTGAAAATATGCAGGGAACCACCGGGGTATCCCCAAGCTTAGACTTTTATCTTCTTGATCGTAGTATATCATCCTCCTCTCTTGACCCTTGAAAACTTCCTTCACACCAAACTTCACGAAACTCAATAGAGGGTTAGTGCATAATTATGTTCGTAGGTGACACAAACATTCTTTTCACTTCTGTGCATAAAGCCACTGGACATTAATGGATCTCGAAGAAATGAATCCAACATAGCAAAAGAGGCAATGCGTAAATAAAAGGCAGAATCACAAATGCACACCGTAAAGACGAATTTAAGTCGGCACCACTGCTCTCAAATGGAAAACTCAAACTAATGAAAGTTGCGTACATATCGGATCACGCTCGTGAATTGGCAGATTTTTTCGAATTTTCTCACGCAGGCTCGTGCCCAGACTCGTGACACAGCAATGCTGTTTCTGCGCAGCGATCCTAAATATAACATCAACTTTAAAATAGAAACTTTACCTGGCACAAAAACATGATAAGGAGAGCTTGCACAGGAGTAAACAACTTCCAAGACACAAATATAAACAAAGTAATGTAGCAAAATAACACATGGGTTATCTCCCAAGAAGTTCTTTCTTGCAGCTATTAACATGGGCTCAAAGAATTTTGGTGATGCACCATGAAGAAAGTAGTATTTGGGGCCAAAAAAAGAGAGCTTCAAGAGGCAATTCAAACACATTTGTTTCAACATGCTTCCTATGCGTAAGAACTATACACAAATGAATTCAAAGTAAGAGCAAAGTGACAATGACAAGAGGATAAAACACGAGTAACTTAAAGATTCTCAACATAAAGAGGGAAACTTAATATTATTAAGATGTATATAACCATATTTCCTCTCTCATAATAACTTTCAATAGTAGCATCATTGATGAAATCCACAATATACCCGTCACTTAAAAACATTCTTATCATGGTTCATATGCATAGAAGTATCATTAATTTTGGCATAAGAAGAGTTATTCTCATTAATAGTAATTGGAGCAAGATTATTATCAAGAATTTGAACATGGTAAACAAGTTGCATACTAAGGGAATGGTTTTTGGCAAGCCCATCATAATTATGACAAGTTTCATAAGGATAATTGTAACATGTGTCATATACATCTCTATAGCAATTATCTAAACCAGAATATGTAATATCATCATTTTCACTAAAAGTAGAGGTCTCAAATATAGGATCTTCAAGCACAACATCCCCAAGCTTAGAGCTTTCAATATCATCGTTTAAGGGGACATGAATAATGCTATCATCATTACTTTCATAATCAGTACCAAAGAGATTTCCAATATCAAAAGTAGTGTGCTCATCCAAATCATGATCA